>CM076580.1:1654766476-1655165590 GCA_034641835.2 Pinus albicaulis
AGAGTCCCATTTTAGAACCTTGTCTCCAATTTTGAAGTCGCAAGCTTTTGTTCTCTTATCAAACAACTTCTTAATATTTTCCTGTACTTTCAAAGCTCTGTTAGAGACCTCTTCTCCTATTTTTTGGAGATGAGTTGTTTGATTTATCCTCCTTACCATATTGTCCTCTTCTGTCTGAATCTCTTGGATTAGTTTGATCACTAGTACCCCAAGGCTGGTAGGAAACACTGCCTCTATTCCATAAAAAAGCTGATATGGTGACATTCCAATGGATTTCTTCATTGTTAGTCTGTCAGCCCACAAAGCATGCACTAACTTGTTATGCCATGACTTTTTATTTTCTTCAAGCATTTTTTTTATGATTGCCACTAGGCTCTTGTTTGATGATTCAACTAACCCATTAACTTTTGGGTAATAAGCAGTTGAATGACCAAGTGCTATCTGATACCTGTGAAAAAAATCAATCATTTTCTTGGATCCAAAAGCAGCAGCATTATTAGTGATTATCTTTCTTGGGCAGCCAAATCTAGAGAGGATGTGGTCTTATAGGAACTTAATGATTACAGAATCTATGGCATTCCTAGAAGGTATGGCCTCTATCCATTTTGTGAAATAGTATGTGGCTGTAAGGATCCACTTGTGTCGTGCAGAAGAAGTAGGGTGTATTTCTCCTATGAAATCTAGGCCCCATTGTTAAAAGGGAGCCTCAACAGTAATGGGTTGTAATGGTAAAGGGAGGAGCTTTCTTTTGCCCTAAAAAATATGGCACTTATGGCAGGCAATTATCATTTTATGGATGTCATTGAAAGGTGTAGGCCAGTAATAGCCAGCTCTGAGTATTTTGTTAGTAGTGGCTTTCCAGCTTAAATGGCCTCCACACTCTCCTGCATGGAACTCCTGTTTAATCCTCTCTGCTTTAGTTTCAGGAAAACATTTAAGCAATAGACCATTTACATTTTTCCAGTATAAACATTCATTCAGTATGCAATAGTTTCTAGATTTTAACTTTAGGAAGCGGTCCTTAGTCTTTGATAAATCAGGAGGGGTGTTGAGGTTTGTGAGCACATACAGGATATCAAAATACCAAGGATAATTTTGAAATTGTTCTTCCACTATGGGATCAGGAAACCCTTCATGTTCATCCAAGGCATTCACCATGTTTATGTCAAGGGCTCACAAATTAGATTTAGCCATTAGTTGAGATAAGCCCTGACCTTTGATCAGTTTTGTGGGTTTTATTTCCAGGTCATACTCTAATATTACAGCAATCCATTTGCCCCTCTTTCCATCCAGATCTTGGTACAAATGATCTTTTACCACTATGTTTGGCACGTAGGCAATGATGTGAGAATGCAATATATACACCCTAAAGTCTTTCAAGGCCTTTAACAAGGCATAGGCTTGTTTTTCCATTATGTTATATTTCAAGGGTGCATCCCTCAGAGCTTTGCTGAAGAAGGCAATAGGCTGTTCCATTCCCTCTGGATTTGTTTGTAGCAAGACTGCAACCACTATATGCTCGGAGACAAAGGAAAATATCAGGAAATATTTTGAGAAATTTGGGCTAATTAGGATAGGTGCCCGAATAAGTGTAAGTTTAACTAATTCAAAAGACTTTTTAGCCTCCATAGTCCACTTAACTCCTACACCCTTTTTCAACATGTTTGTCATATCCCTAAGGTGTTCAGCTAAGTTGGGAATAAACCTACTTAAGAAGTTGATTTTCCCAGTAAAGGACTGCAACTCTTTAATGTTTCTCGGGTCGGTAATCTGCAGTATTCCCTCAACTCTTTGCGGGTCTATATTAATTCCCTTCTCTGATATAATATCGCCAGGAAGCTTACCTTCCTGCAGGCCAAGCATAGTCTTCTTGGGATTTAAAGACAGACCGAACCTTCTACATTTCTCAAAAACTCTTCTCAGATGGTTTAGGTGCTCCTCATCAGTCTTGGAATAGACTTTTATGTCATCCAGATATATGACAATGAAGTGCCCTATTTCCTTTGAAAAGGCTATGCCCATTGCTCGTTGGAAGGTCGCGCCAGCGTTCATTAGTCCAAAAGGAATTTTTATGTACATAAAAGTGCCCCATGGAGTGGTGAAAGCTGTCTTGAATTGGTCTTCTAGGAGTACTAAAACTTGGTTATAACCTGAAAAACCATCTAACAGGGAGAACCTTTTTGAGCCCCCTACCCTCTGTAGGATGTGTTACATCTTTGGTAAGGGATACTTGTCTTTAAGTGAAGCTCTGTTAAGGTTCCTGAAATCGATGCATAGTCTGATCTCACCTGTCTTCTTTCTCACAGCTACAAGGTTGGAAACCAAATCGGAAAACCTCACAGGCACTATAATTCCTGCCTCATACATCTCTTGATTTCCTTTTCAACTAGAGGCAGTTGTTTCGTGTTAGTCCTGTGAAGTCTCTGTCTGATGGGTTTTTGGTTTTCTTTCAAAGGGATCTTGTGTTGTATAACATTCGTATCATAGGCCTTTAAGTCCTCGTAGCTTTAGGCAAACACATTAATGAATTCTTTAAATAAGTCAATATATTTCTTTTTCATGTCTGCATGCAAGGACTTAGCCAACTTTATCATCTTAGGCTTATCTTCAGTGCCTATGTTGCATTCCTCGACATCGAATTCTGAGTGTTCTATAGTGGGTTTTTTTGCTACGTCGTCAAAATAAAAAAGGTCTTCTAAAGGCGCTAGTCCTCGGGGTATATTCTTATCTTTTGACTACAACACCTCTATTTCCTCTTTATATGCATTCTTATATTCTTCTTTTTGATTTCCAAGTTTTTCATTTAAAGTGTTTATTTCTACGTTATGTGGTGATTTTTCTTCGTCAAGGGGCTCCTCACTCAGGCAGCTTTCATCAGATTTAGAGTCTGAATCGGATAATTCAAACTCATTCCTACCAAGCAGAAAATCCTCTATTTGCTTTTCGCCCTCAAAGACCTGCCAATATTTCTCATTATCGGGCACTAGTACAGTTCTGTATTTTGTCTGAATGATGATTTGTTTGTTGCTAGGAGACTTATGATATGAACTAGCTATGCAGGCTAATCCATTCTCAATTATGTGTTGACTCCTAGGAACAAACACAAGTTCATACTCTACAAAGGTTTTCAGTAAATCCATAGCATCATTCCTATATGCTCTCAATGAAGGGTGTTTAGTTGTATACTGTCTGTTCACTTGTTTTATGATTAACTCAGAGTCCCCGTGTATAGCTATCCTTTGGGCTCCTAGTTTTTTCAATAGATTCAAGCCTAGAATGAGAGCCTCATACTCTGTGATATTGTTTGTACATTTGAAGCTCATATTAAAGGCATGACTCTCAGCATATTTATTCTCAATGTTATGTAACCACACTCCCGCTCCTGCAGTCTTTCTAGTTCAAGACCCATCGAAATTCATTCTCCATAAGGGATCATTTTCTTGTTTATCATCATTTTCCTCCCTAATGTGGGTTTCACTAGTCTGTTGTATTGAGGGGTCTACAACATGGTGTGGAGTGTTCTGTTCTTCATGATGTGTATGTAGTTCAGAGAGATGACCAGTCAGTTGTTGGTAGTATTGGTTTTGTTTACTCTGAGTTTCAGATTTAGCGCACTGTCCAAAGGTTTCTTCTTTGTTTTCTTCTAAGTCTAGAGTGGCCATTATGTTAAAATATATGGGCTCTGCTCTATTGATTGCATATTTGTCTTCTAGTTTTGGCTTGTATATGGATTCATCGTTGCAAAGGATAAAGGAGTCCAGATCTGTGTGTACAGAATACAGAGGTGAATTTTCAGGTTTCTCAAGGCTGCTAACAATGAACTTCATTTATGCCTCTCTATGCAGTCTCCTAAGCTGGCTAAAGACAGGGATTGTGGCATATGACTCATCCATATGCATTGTACCTTGCAGCTTGTCTCCCCACGACCTCAATAGCAACATGCCATACTTAGGTGGCACATCTACCACTACAACATCCATAACCATGCATTTGGCTGGAATCTAGGTCAGGTTCACACAAAGGTCTCTGATTAGGCCAAGGCACTTCACTCTGCTAGAGTCAAATGAATACAAACATTTATAGGGATGGGTTATCTCTAGGCCTAACCTCTCCATAAGTACCTTAGGCATTAGGTTGTGTGATGCCCCTGATTCATGCATTGCGTTGTGAAGGATCTTGTCATGGATATTGAGAATGATATAAAAAGGAGGCACTACCCCTCCTGAAACTTCCCTTCTATCTTTGGACCAAATAGAAGGGATGATTGATCATCACTTAGATTGATAGTGTCACTTCTTTCACCTAGATTTAATGCTTTCAAAATTTGGTCTTTATATACATCCTGAGTGGCCAACTCAGAGAGTGGGACAGAGATTTTAATTTTAGCAATCTCACTCTCCAAATTGAAGGGAGATTGACTCTTTGTAAGACTCGACTTTGTTTTGTTAGCCACTACTTTAGTGGTAGAATCAGTGTGTTGATTCTCACTATGTACAGTGTTGGTATTTGTTTTGTCAGGAGCATTAGCTGCAATGCTAGTGCTATTGGTTTGTTGACTTTGTTTATCTGAATTTTGGCTGTTTTTTTCTTTGTTCTTCCCAGAACTCTCAGCTGTTGATTTGCTACTTTCAGCAGTCACCTTAGAAGTTTTCTCATGCCTTTTTTTAATGGTAATCTCATAAGCTTTTGGTTTGGAAGTTTCTAAGCTCTTTTTTATTATAAGTTCATACTGTTCTCTAACCTGCATGATAAAATTTTCAAATCCTAACTTATAATCCTCAGATTCTAACCCCTCCTCATCCCAATGTGAGTGTGAGGTCCGATCATCTTCTCTGGAACATTTGTGGATTGAGTTGTCTATTTTCAACATGTTTATTGTGGTTCCCTTGGACTCTTCTATTATCCCCTCATCTTCATCAAGGAAATTATCTTGAAATGGGGGTATGAATTATTGATCAGAGTCTCTCTGTCTATTTGGAGGGTTGTTTCTCCTAAAGTTTTGATTGTGGTTATGATTTTGGTTTCTTTTCTGGTTGCTGACTATGACAACCATTTTTTCCATCATTTTCTCTAGCCTTTCCATGTTTTTGGCTAGACTGTCATACTTGGGATTGGATGTGGAAGCTGATGTGTCATCCTTATATGTTACCTTTTTCTTAGATCTCATTCTGGCTCTTTTTTCAATCAGGTTAGTCTCTACACTCACTGCTCCTTTTTGCATGTCTTCCAATGTGTTGTAATCTCTCTCCCTAAGCTGGTAGGCCATGTTAGCATCAAAGCCTTCAAGATATTTCACTAAAGCCATACCCTGGGGAGGTTTCATGTGTGGAGGAAGAGCATTGTAAACACTATTAAACCTTGTAGAATAGTCATGGACACTCTCTCCTGCATTTCTTTTAAGATTCTTGTATTCTGCTAGGATTTGGAGAGGGTTGGTCTTGACTTCTAATTTTTTTATGAAGGATTGATATAAAGAGGTAAGATCATGGATACTATTAGGAGGTAGGCCTTTAAACCACTTTTTCACATCTCCTCCCAAAATCTGTGCAAATATTCTCATCTTGACTATCTCATCATCTATCTCCATATAGTCAAAGGAATCTTCCATCCTATCTACATGGTGTTGATCTGTGGTAGAATCTTTCGCAGTGAAATGTGGGATCTTTGATTGATAATCATTGGGTAAAGGCACTAGAGGTTGTGGTAACACCAGAGGTGCATACCAGGCTGCCATAATGGTGTTTTGAGGAGGTACATGATTGTCTTGAGCATCAGGTATGTGGATGACAGGAAAACTAGGACCAACAACACTCTGTTGAGCTGATTTAGGATGACATAGCCCCAATTTTTGAATGAAATTAATATCCAGAGGTGTAGATGGAGGGGTCTCTCTATCCCTAATGTGTTGATCACTGTGAGATGGTGAACCAGGAAGCTCAAAGTCTGGCTAGTATAGAGCACTGGATGACCTAGTTCTTGGTAAGCTGCTTTGTGAGTATAAGTCAAAAAGGGTGTCTGATAGAGCTGTAAATTATTTTGGTGCAGATTTATCTCTATAGATGTGTCTGAAAATAATTGGCTTTCTAGGGGTGGGAGATTTCCTAAGAATGCTCTCAGGGTTGTCAACTATTTCAGGTGGGTTTAGGTTAGGATAAGCTCTTGTATGAATGGTTCTTGAAGCCAGTATTCTGTCTTCAAACAAAGAAGCTTAATCATACTTGTGATTTTTAATATGGATGATGTTATAATGAAGGCTGGTCTCCCAGGGGAGTCTTATGAAAACCAAGATAATCAGCAGACCTATTGATCACTAGTGGAGTCTTTAATCATTAAGGGCCTATGGAGTCGCCAGGTGAAAGGTTTAGGATGTTTCAAAGAGGTATACTATCTACCACAATGATTAACCACAAAAATAAGGCTAATATGGTCTTCTTTGAGTCTTTTAAATGTCTAAAGGTGTGTTTTACTCAAATTTCTCTAGTGGAATCGCCATTATGTTGGAGTTCCCATGTTTTGGCAAGTTTGGCAGTACCAAAAGATGAGACAACATCAAAACCATTTTTAGACCTTGGGATATAGCCCTCCTAGGTCCATAGAGGGATCTCTCTACGAAGGCAAAGGTATATGTCTTTGAAGCTCAGTTTAAATGTTTTAGGCTAGTTGTAAGGCGCAAGGTTTGTTTTGTTTTGTTTGTTTGTTTGGTTGTTGGGAAACATGAATGAAGGGTTCAATATAAGACAAAGGGTGAGAAAAGAGGATTTTAGGCAAAGGAGAAGTACTTCATAGAACACTCGAGACCATTGGGCAATGGAGTCATGAAAGGGTTTACTTGCTATTCAGTATTCAAGGTTTTCAATTGGGCTAGTCATCTAAAGCATAGGATCTTAAAGATGATAGTGTGGTATGAAATGATGGGAAAGAAGATGAATGACAAGGAAACCCCCAAGGTGACCACTTAGAAAGCATATCTAGGGACAGGACATGCCATTAAACACCTATGATCCAACTCCTAAAAGGTTAACTCTTCAGACAACAAGAGACATTAAATATTTAAGCAAAAAGGTGAAAACCTGAGATCATAGAAAGGATTTGAACTTTCAATGCTTCGGCATCCAAATTAAGGGAACTTAGAAAGGTTCAATTGATTGAAAAAGACCCTAGTGAGACAGAATCAGCATTCTAAACTCCCAGTATCCAAATTCTTTCAATTAAAACCCAACAAGAACATCTAAGAACAGATTCATAAATTCATGCATCAGCTAGCAGTGAAAACAACTACTACACTGGTTAAATTATCTTGAATTAGTTCTTAGATAACAAAATCATTAGAAAAACATTAAAGGTAAGGAGAGAAGAAGCATTAGGGTACCATGCAAGGGCATATCCTAAGCCAGATTTCTGATGCTTTCTCCTCCTCACCATGATCTTGAAAAACTCCATAAAATCAATATGATCTCTAAACCTCTGGGTTTGAGATTCATACTCATGCAAGAAACCTCTAAGAGTTTATTTCTTTAGGATTCCTTCTTCTTCTTCTCTTCTCATGGAAAAGTTGGCCATGTGACTGCGGTGTGTGTTGGATTTCCCATGTTTTGGCAAGTTTGGCAGTACCAAAAGATGAGACAACATCAAAACCACTTTTAGACCTCAGGATCTAGCCCTCCTGGGTCTAGAGAGGGATCTCTCTATGAAGGCAAAGGTATATGTCTTTGAAGCTCAATTTAAAGGTTTTAGACTAGTTGTAAGGCGCAAGGTTTGTTTTGTTTTGTTTGTTTGTTTGGTTGTTGGGAAACATGACTGAAGGGTTCAATATAATACAAAGGGTGAGAAAAGAGGATTTTCGACAAAGGAGAAGTACTTCAGAGAAAACTCGAGACCATTGGGAAATGGAGTCATGAAAGGGTTTACTTGCTATTAAGTATTCAAGGTTTTCAATTGGGCTATTCATCTAAAGAAATGGATCTTAAAGATGATAGTTTGGTATGAAATGATGGGAAAGAATATGAATGACAAGGAAACCTCCAAGGTGACCACTTAGAAAGTAGATCTAGGGACAAGACATGCCATTAAACACCTATGATCCAAATCCTAAGAGGTTAACTCTTCAAACAACAAGAGACATTAAATATTTAAACACAAAGTTGAAAACCTGAGATCAGAGAAAGGCTTTGAACTTTCAATGCTTTGGCATCCAACTTAAGGGAACTTAGAAAGGTTCAATTGATTGAAAAGGGCCCTAGTGAGACAGAATCAACATTCTAAACTCCCAGTATCCCAATTCTTTCAATTAAAACCCAACAAGAACATCTAAGAACATATTCATAAATTCATACATCAGCTAGCAGTGAAAAACAACTACTACACTGGTTAAATTATCTTGAATTAGTTCTTAGATAACACAATCAGTAGAAAAACATTAAAGGTAAGGAGAGAAAAAGCATTAGGGTACCATGCAAGGGAATATCCTAAGCCATATTTCTGATTTTTACCAGAGAAATGAAATGTAATGAATTACAGAAGGAAAACAAAGACAAAGGCAGAAAAACATCACCGCTGCTTTAAATCAGGATCCAAAGAAATGTGTTTGTCATATTAAATAGCAACACCAGTCATGTACAACCTTGTGCAATATCTTGATATTCAGTCTGAAAACATCTTCCTCAACCTATCTTACAACTTTACACAGAGAACTATATCTCAAGAGAAGCAACTTACAATTCACAGTTATCTGATCAATAATCAACAACAACAACCTTTACAATGTGTTTTTCTTAAGTTATTATAGATGAAAGGGAGGCAGAAGAGGTATATGAAACACTAAATGAAACATTAAAATAGAGGAAGAAGGAATGGCTTGAGGCCCATTCTGTCTTAATATCTATGCATTGATTTTCAGTACTCTTTGGATGAAAGAGTGGTCTTTGATAGGCTGACATTAATTCTAAGTATGTTCTTTGATGTACTTTCGGCTGCAATACTCTGTAGTAATCTGGTGATAATAAAAAGACAAATAAATTACTTTTAGGTCTTCCATACTGCATAACAAATGATCTGGCAGCATTAGGACTTCTGCCAGGCTATGGATCTTCTTAGGAACACGATATAGAATAAACAATAGTATGGGTACTTTGTCCTTTCTCGGGAGGGAACCTTATGATGATGTGAAACACTGATCAGATCATTTTCTGTTCTTTAGGCATCATTAGGCGTTCTGTGTAATTCACAAGGTATTCAATCTGCTACATTTATCCCTTTGAACAGTTAATTAAAGCTTAAAATCTTCAATTAGAGGCTTTAAAACTCTTTAATCCTGTACTGATACTCTTTGTCGCTTCGTGACTGTCTCTGTCTGTGAATTTAAAATTTTAATGGCCCATGAGGGGTTTAATAGGGTTGACCATTGTTCCTTTAATGAAAAATTACATTCTAACACCTTCCCAGGCATTTCTCTATAATCTCAGGCTCTGAAAATGCTTTTTCTGCGCTTTGTGTCACTATAACAGTGACTGTGAGCCATGGCGGTTTCCACCACCTATAACCCTACAAAGACACACAAATATGTTAAGAAATCCATGCATGGGGGAGGATGGATGCAGTGGAAGGTTGTGAGGATGGCAGCGCAACAGAGGTGAATGTGGTGGATGCAGCAGAAAATAACTGGAAAATGCAGTGAAACGGTGAATAAATGATCTGGTGAAAGTTTGGTGGAGGAATGCATGTGGACCATCTGATCAGATCTGGAGTTGATGATCGACGGTGGAGATTATCTAATGGAATGACTTTGGTAGGTTGGACATTATGCAATGAAATTTAATTTAAAACATTAAAGTCATGATATTAGGCAGAACAATATAAACCTTTAATGCAAAACATTAAAATTTTAATGTGAGCGGGTTACAAAGGTTTTAATGTAAAACATTCAATCTCGACCTTTGGACAGAATACAAAGAAAATGCATGAAAAAAATATGAAATGGGCTTGAATGGTGGGACCCAGTCATGGGCGGAGGGCAATTTTATTAATACCGTTAGATCTCAGGAGGAGATCGGCGACTACAATGATCCGATGCAATGCTATGGTAGCATGATGAAAAACGTGAATGGAATGCAAGTTGTAATGTGGGTCGTTGATCTGAACTGATGAACGGTTGAGATTGCGTAGAAGAAAGTCCATAAGCAGAAGTGGGAAAGTGGTTTTCGAAGAAAATTTTCGTTTTCGCGCAGCAAAAGGCGGGTAAGGCAGTTTTCACTTTTTGAACGCGATATAGGTCCCTGGTTGACATGTGGCATTTTAAAACCGCCTATATCGCGTGAATTTGAACTATTAACGTTCAGACAAGGAAACAATGTGATATTGATGCAGGCCGTTGGATGTGGGGCTGTGAGATCCGATATGAGGAGATGCACAATCAGTTAAGGTGGGGGCTGATCAATGGTGGTTTGATCGTGGACCGTCCAATCAGTGCGATGGACGGCTGAGATTTGCAGAGGAGAAACACAGGCGAAGGAGTTGGTTAGTGGTCGGGAGTAATCTTGGCCGTTGGATCCAAGGGATTGCACGATAGAGATTTAATGATGAGGCGAAGGTAAATGGGCCATATGAATGAGAGAGAGTAATATTGGCCGTCAGATCAGAAAGAATGAATGGTCTGGATCTAATCAGAACCGGAGGAGGCAGGGGCCAAATCTATGATGGGCTCATGAAGCGATTGCATCTAGACCGTTGGATCAGTAGAAAATCAACGATCGCGATTGGATCGGAGGGTGACCAATCGGGGAAGTGAGGCGGAGCAAGAAGAAATCTAGGCGGTAGGATGAGAATGGATGGACAACTTAGATTCAATCGGGGATCGGCCAATCGGGGCATCGAAGGGTGGCACATTTTAAAATCTCCGATTGGCAATAAGCATGACGCTGCAATGGCCGTCGGATTTAAATATGAATCAAAGGTGGAGATGGCCATCAGAGGGTTTACAAAGGGAGCAGGCGGGGTGCGGTGAAACAAGCATTGAACCATTAAATCTATTTTGATCAACAACAGAGATTGCTTCAAAGGCCGACAGAACAAATACACTATCGCATCGGAACTTTCATTTTACAAAGAGAATAAGCGCTCCGACCAATCCTTCTGATGCGATAAGTGCTTTATGCCTTAGCGCTTGGTCTTAGTGCTTAGTTGCATGGAGGGGAAGTGGTTAAGGGGCTGGAAAAAAGGGGCTAAGCCTGTTATATGGTAAAAAATGGGGTTTTTAACCTAAAAACAAAGTTTTTAAGGCTAAACAGAGGTTTTCGGTAGAGGGAAAAATGGATTTTTAAGCCAAACAAAGGGTGTTTTTGAGGTTAAAACGGGAGATGGGATGATTTTGTAGGCTTGGGAGGGGATTTTGGGGGTTAAAGGGGAACTTTGAAAAGGGGAAAAGAGGGTTAAAATGGGAAATTTTGCAGGGATACAAGGGGCAAATGGAGGCCTTTTCTGAGCATCATTTTTTCACAGTCAGTGAGGCTTTTTGGATGGAAATAGCAGTGAAGATTTTTTCAAAGGCAAAGGACACACAGAGGCTTCAAGGATGAGATATTTTCATAGGAAATGTATCTCTTGAAGGCTCCGAAAAATATTTAGCCACCTGTTTGCTTGAAAAAAATTCATAGGTGGCTAACACTGTGTATTATAGGGTGTAGTTGCATGCTCACATCCCCTACAAGAAAATCTAGAGTTTGACTCAATTTCAAACCCTTTTGGAGATCCTGTACAAATCTCCCTCCTTATCTTCTCAAATTCTTCATGAATGCTCAGTAAGGATCTTGGAAGAAGCTTGGTAAGCTTATCTTTCCTTTTCTCTCCATATAATGGAGTCTTCATCTTCTCTCTCTCTGATATGATGGCTGAGATCCACGGGCCTGTAAGATTCCCTCTTCAGGAATATCAAAGCTCTATTCCAGAGATTGACTGCAGGGGCATTTACTAGATAAGTCACCTTTGAAGAAAGGATGAGATCCAGAGGCTACCTGGCCATCTGCAGACTCTGTCTATAGAGTTTTAAATATTCCCCTTCAGGGGTTTAGCACTTTGGCTTGAAGCCACAGGCTGAGCCAAAGATCATGCTCTGATACCACTATAATGTTCCTTTTTCAGGAAATTTCTACAACAATGAGAATATCTATAGATGTTCTAAAGTTGGAGCTCCAGCAATAAGCAAGCACAATATTGGTGCAACAACAACACTCAAATCATAAAAACATGAGAGAAATCCATAGCTTTCTTATTAAATGATAGCGATAACAATGAATACAAGATCTTGAGGAAAACGGTCACTCAATATAAGCAATGTTCAGCCTCAAGAAAAAAGTACAAGATACATGAAAAAACCACTACTACACAATGTATACCAAGCTATGAAAATGCAGTTTTATAGAGCAACTGCATACTACATATGTCAAATACATAGATAAACAAATGTATGGCATAATATAACAGTTAGAGTGAAGATATGAGCTCCCAAAGACTACCTCATGTCAATCCTGGAAGGATTGGAAATAAAATACAAAATCTGTAAAATGCCAGAGTTATTGGGTAGCTGCAGCAACTCAAAAATAGAACTGGATGGAGATGGATAAATCTGATGCTCAAACTGAATATGCCTCCTCCAATGGATCTTACAAGTGAAAGGTTGATTCCTTCACCAAATATCTTCCCCTCCAAATGTATCTTCAAAGCCCTACTACAAATTCTCCCCTAGAATAACGCAATCACTGGATGAAAATGCACTGTAGGGAAAGAGAATGAGTTGGCATTGATGCCAAAATCTGAAATAAGCTTCGGGATGCCTCCAAACTGATATTCTAGCGGAAAGAGAGACTTCTCCTCTGAAAAATAGTTGAAGGATATGGTGTAGTGAACCCTCACTGCAACACCCAGAAACACACTGTTAATATTCTGCAGAAACAATGTTGTACTGATGGAGGATGCTTGGCCTCAAGCCTGGATGTGAGGAAAATGAAGAAAAATCCCTCAAGAGACCTCTCAAGAAGGAGAAGGAATCCTAAACAATAATTCCTCTAGAAATTCTTGCTAAGCAGCAAAGAATGCTCCAATTGTCTAACTAGATAATGAGATGAATAATACAAGCATGAGAAACAATGATTGCCTTGTCCTCCTTTTAAACAAATGAAATATCCATTAGGGTTTCCTCCACCAAATGTCCCTTTCCTCATTCACACTACGCTGGCTTTCTAAGTAAGCCACTCCTCCTATGGCAACGTTGTTGACTTGGTCAACTTAACCAAGCCTCATTGCAAATATCCTTGTTCACACATGAGGGTGTGCAAACCATCTCCAAAGATGATCCCCTTTCATACTTAGAGGGATTATATTGAGGTTTTTATTATGCAATGGGTTTCCTTACCCATTTATTCTCCTCCTAGGTGAAATTAGAAAAATTAATGTTCCAAATTATTGTCGGAAAATTTTGGAACATTAGAGAAGCATTCGAATATCTCAGACAGAAGCTGGCAGTTGTCTTTGCGTCTCTGATCAACTCTGTTTAATTTTAGAATATTAAATTCAATACGTAGGTTTCATAAAGGAGAATCGTGTATATACGCAAGTTTCGGTGCATAAAACCGTGTATGGGCTTTGCTAAAATAATTTCTCTAGGTCGGAATTTCAGAATAGTTGTGGTGTTGTTGGGTAATCTCTGTTGTTGTTTCAATATTCATCTTTTTGTATCATTCACTGATATTTTTCTCCTTGATGAAGATGCTTTGATGATTTGGTTGTTGAAGATGTTCAAGATGCCCAAGCTAAGAGGGAGCACTTGTTTTGTGGAAAAGGATGTATTGGTAGCATTTTGATTGGTTGTTGTTTTATGAGCTCATGTTTGAGATTCTTTCGTTTTGGTCATAAATAGTCATATCTGTAATTTGATGAAAAGGTCATGTTGAGACCTATGATGTAAAATTGTTATATTCAGTCATGTAAGGACTTGCTAAAATTTGTAAACCCACTTGGTTGGGAAGTTGAGTCAAATTTGTAATTCCACTTGGTTGGATCATTAATGTAAATGTGTGTCCTTGGTGATAGGAAAGGTCATACTCAGTTGAGTCATGTACTTCATTGAAAAATTAGTATAAAGATCCACAATGAAATCTGGGGGAGCATGGTAAAATGAGCACTCATCAGATCTTCAGAGCTCATCTTTCTACAAGGGAAGAGATACCTTGTTTTGGTTTTGATGATCAAACACCATCATGGTTGCCATCAAGTCCAAAGGGGCAGATTGTTGGAAATATGTTGTCCTTGATGGAAACCTACTTGATGAAGTTTTTCTTAATGGAAGCCTTCTTGATGAGTTTCGTATGATAAGCAACCTATGTGTTAAAGATGAAAAAATGATGTTTCTACAGATCAGTTCAGATGTGACAGAGAAAGGAATTCCAGTAAGTGGCAGAGTAATAATAAATATAATATGGCACAATGTATACACAGGTTTGATGAAGGAAACCTGTGTATGGATGTAATGTATACACTACTTTTGTGAAGTCAACCCGCGTACATTCAGAATTAGTATATATGCAGTTTTTATGAAGAGAAGTTGTGTATACACGCCGATACAAAATATCCAAGTCGCATATGGATTTTTTCACTCTAAAATTATGAAACCAAGGGGTTTATCATGGTATTAGCCCACAATATTGAGTGTTGTATTGTCTATTTGATTCTATCCAAGAATATCGTCAGCAGTTGTGTGGTTTTTGACTCATGGTATTGGTAAAGGCTAAATTTATATAAGGAGAAGAATATCATAGTGCAAGGTGTGCATGAGTAAGGGTTGTTACTGAATAATTTTCTCTAAGAGATATCTACATGGGAAGAACTCTATTTTAATTGATAGATCTAAATCTATGATGCACCCATGGATACAATGATGGTTCAGAATCTCTAAATCTGAAATGACTATGCACTTGCGTGATCCATTGAAGAGATGATTAGATCTATGAACTAGCATAAGTTTGCTGAAGTCAAGTGAAGAAATCTAGGTAAATTCTATGGATCTAGTTCATTCTGCAAATTTTACATTTACATATGTATATGCTAGTTTGTCTCAGTAAAAGTGCATATATACGCAGGTTTGCTTTAGAAAATGCACATATGGCAGTTAGGGTTTTCTGAAGCTTATTGCAAAGGTTTTTTTGTTATTCCTGCTATTTGTCTATTGTCTTTCAATGAAGTCTTCTTGTAGATCTAGGTTGTTTGAATACTATATATGCTTCTAAGATGATTATGTACAAATCTAGTCAATGATAGAATAAACATGGTTGATGGTGACTAGTTGATGAAGGGTTCTACATTTCCAAAGATATCTGACTGAAAGCCTTAGATCTGGATCTGTGACTGATTACATTCTGAAAAATAGTATTTACAGAGCTATACGTAGGTTGGTGTGAAGGAAAGTGCATATACACGCGGGTTCAATGAAGCAAATTAGCGTATGCATTTTAAGTTGATGGATGTTCAAGGTTGAGTTTGTGTCTGTGTATTTATTCTGAAGTCTGGGTTATTTATGAGTTCTAGTTACAATGGTCTCACTGTTCTGATTGAAGTATTGGGTAAAGTTTATGGTTTTTGATGTTTATGAAGAGTTGTGTTGGTGCTGTTTGATCTAGTATGAAAACTGATGAAACATGGTTTGCAATGGTTCCGAGGGTTGAAGCCTTCACTATGGAAGTAGAAGCTTCCTGCCAGTAGAAGCTGGTGTTCTGATCAGGGGGTTGAAGCTCCCTTCTAGTAGTGGCTAGTAAACAAGATTAGGGGGCTATAGCTCCCTTCCAGTAGCAGCTGGAAAACGATAGAAGGTTGTAGCCTTCTACAGGTAGATGCCTACATATTGATATGAGTCTACATCAGTACAATATTGTAAATAGTTTTCCATATAATAAATATTGAAGACAGATATGACAACAACGGTGGTTTTCTCCCGAATTTGGTTTCCACCTTAAATATTGGTGTTCATGTGTGATTCTCTTGTGTGATGATTTATACTACTGTTACTTCACATAATTATTGATTATCTAACAGATGCATGATTGATAAACTGACTTAAAGATTGTTCCTGAATTTTTTTTCTAATCTGCAAAATTATATCAGTATATGCTAGTTTCCTTTATTATATGCGCATGTATATGCGAGTTGGGTTCATCAAAGCCGCATATGGAATTATGTAAAGAAAAAGTTAAAATCTTATCAGAAATCTCTAAATACTGATTCACCCCCCCTCTCAGTATTTTTCCCAACACCATTCACGTGGCGACTCCATTGACTGAAAGAATGAAAAAATCAATACTTCATGGCCATTCCACTGCATGAAAATTAGTAGCTTGAATAAGTTTTCAAGATGGAATTTGTGGCAAGAAGGTATGCTCCAATGAAAAGAGACCACCTTCCAGGTTTCCCAAATAAAATGCCTAAGGTAGATTGTCAAAGGAATTTTCCTATGTTTAAAGATGATGATAGGAATGATGCTGCTTTACATCTGGTTAAATTTCACATGCATACACACAAGTTGAAGGTTAAATTTCATGAATATTGTCTCTTAAAGATGTTCATGGCTTATCTTGAAGGAAAAGCATGATCTTGGTAGGGAGGTTTGCCACCTGCCAGTATTTGTTCTCTTAGAGTTTTCCATTCAACATTTTATGAAGAATACAAGGATTCAGGGAAAATTTTAAGGATGGAAAATTATTTTGAAGTTTAAAAAATTGGCGAATCTCACTAGTCCCTAATATGAAAACTATAAAATGTTTATTGATGTATTTGTAAAATTATTAAAATTTATAATGATATTATATATATTATCTCTATAATTTTGGCGATTTTGAAGGTAAAATAATTTTATATTGTAAAATTTGGGCGAATCATTTTTATAAAAAATGGAAATTGGCGAATCATTTTTTTGGAAAAACCATGGAAAATTAGCCCACCTGCGAATATTAGCCCCTAAAATTTTCCATGCAAGGATTCCTACCCTTATTTGTATTTGCTTGATAATTGTTGTGATCATTTTGAGGTTTTCATTCAAAATATAGAGAATTATTTTTATGATAATGAGGTCATGGATGTAAAGATCTTGGAGGCTTTGCATGACAATCCTTTTCTTCACGAAAAAGAGAAAGTGTTTTCTCTCATGGAAGAAAAAGATGATGTATATTGTCTTGATGTTCATAAATATTTCCCATAGGAAACAATTCTTGTAGTTGTACAACAAGTTGATCAGTTAAAGGTTAAATAATATATTCAGCATCCTTGTAAATCTTTAGGAATGAAAGAAGATAATTATTATTTCATCCAAATAAAACAAAAATTACTTTCTCTTCTATCTAAAGATGAGATAGATCAACTCCTGAAAAGTCATGTTACAACCCAAGATAATGCAGGTTTGCAGTGTTCACATAGTCAAGAAGGTGTTAGTAAAACTTCTTCAACTTTTGAAAATGAAAATCTAAGTTTAAATGAGGACAGTTCTAAAACTAGATTTATAGATCAGCATGAAGAAAGACAATATCATTTTTCATTGTTCATAATTGATGAAGTTTCTCCTGAACCTGATTTTTTCTTAATTACAATAAATATGAAGATAATTTCAATGAGGACTTTGATGAAACTATATAGGAAATTTTTGTGAGTAAACCAATTTATGATGATGATTTCCTGCAAGAAGATCAACTAAATGATATTGTTTTCATTCATGAAGATGATAGGGCTGTCATGTTTGATAATATTGAAGAATTTTTTCTGTTTAAGGATGACTTAGAATATGAATTTGAGGAGTATGAGCCTGTGAGAGACAGTATGCCAGATATTAAGTTAGAATTTCTCATGCTTGAGGAATTTACATACAACACTCAGATAGCAGAAGGTTATACTTCCCTATGCCTTCTTATATATCAAAAACCAAGTATTATTTCAGATTAGAATGAAGGGAGTACTTGTATTTTTGTTGTTGCATCTCAAGGCAAGTTAATGCTTCTGGATTTTCAAGATCCCTTCGGCAGTCTTTTGCAAGCATTGGAGAAGATGAATATTGTCTTGTTTATCAACATAAGCCTTGGTTTTAGTTTGTATTGTGATTTGGCTACATGTACATCATTTTTCTTTCTCGAGGAAAGTGAGAGCATAACTTTAGTAAGTATCCATATCCTATATTGGTTACACTGGAAGGATCACTTCACATGATTATACATATGTCTTTAGAAAGCAGGTAGTTGTCATCAGGATTTGAAGCCCTCAAGTCTCGATGATATGCTGCCATCAATAATTTTAGTAAGTTTTTTATTTTAGTTAGTATTGAGTCAAGTTTCAGTCATTTGAGTTTGTCTTGATTCAGTCTATTTCTTCTAAGCTATCAGTTTTCAATCATGTTATTAGTTTGAGTTTTTTACCGTATTAGCCTAATGAATAAAGCACTGATCTGCAAAATCCAAAGTTGTGTGGTTCCTGACACCTCTTTCAGAGATATCATCCCCAATAAGGCCAATGTTAGTGTCAGTATTTGCATAGTGCCATCAGTGATCAAAAGTATTATTCTCATATCATTTTAGGAGTCCCACTCAAATTTTTTTTATCAATCCATTAGTTCATGCAAAAAATTTACTCACTGATGGTAGTCCTAGTCCAAAAAAATCACTCCTCAAAAATTCATACTTGCTGGCCCACCTTCATGTCTTGCTGAGCATACTTCAGTCATGAAAGTCCATTTCATCATGTCATTATGTCAGTCAGGTCACCATGAAATCTAGTATTTCAAGGTTCCATTAGATTTCTAGGGATTTTCAAGGTTCCATTAGGCCCATTAGGGTTTCCAAGGTCTAAATAAAAACACCAAATCCTGCATAAAATACCAACAATTGAAGGATTAAGAATAAACAATATTTCATCAGCAAAATATTTTGTAATTTGATATTTCAACCAAAAATCTAATTTTATGGTTTTAATATGTAATAATTCTCATGGTTCCAAGTGTTGCAAGTTCTAAGTTCCATCAAGAAAAAGGAAGAGTTTCAAATTCATTATGTTTCCAAATCCACTAAGAATATCAAATTAGAATATCAAGTTCAAAGGTAAATTTTAAAATACAAGTATAGTTTGAGAAAGAAAAAGTGGGTCCTAGGACCAATTTTGAAAATTTAAACAAGATATAAAGGCCATAAAAGACCAAGGGAAGGCTCATGTTCACTCTTATCCATCGATATCTCACTCACCTACACTCCATATATCTCCCTTTACATTTTCCCAAGTCCCTCCCTCTCATTTCCCTCACTTTCCTACAAACCCTAGCCTATTGCTACACTCTTGACACCTTCCTAGGTTAGGGCTGTGTTTTTCCCTTTTGGACCCCTTCTCCTCACTCATTTCTATAAATTACACTTCCATACACTCTTTAAAATCTATTCATATTCCCCAAAATTTTCCCTAGAATTTAGATATCCCCTAACCCCTTCATTCCCCTCCCTCTACAAGGTAGTCCTAAATCCCCTGTTTTTCCTACACCAAACCCTAATTTCCTCTCCCACTGAGCTAGGTTTTTCTATGGAATCAGAGACATTTGAGAAGAGGAAGCATAAGGGAGGTCATTTAAAAAAATTATGGGTCCATTCCAACTCATAAACATCATGCCTCCATCATTTTTCAAGAAGTCATTCCAAGGGACAAATCATTTGCCGCACATAGGGCTAGTTTTTCTTCAAATTATATTTCTGACCAAAAAAAGATGAATTTCAATAACGTGGGAGATTTTTATTTCCATCATAGGCCAAGGAAGAAAAACCTCCATCATTTTTTACATAGGTGTCATGGTTTTGGAGAAATGTCAAAAATACATTTTCTATAAGAGGTTTTTTGTACTCCTAGAGTGACCTTGGGAAAATATATATTTCTCCTAGATGGAGTGTCCAAATGAATTTATTTATAGCTCCAATGACAACTTGACAGAGATATGTTTCCAACGAGCTATAATGAGCTTAATTTTTAGTTGAGGAAGGTCTCCAAAAGTTTCCTTCAAAAGCACACTTCATTTTTGCACCCTCATTATGCACTTTTTGAGCAGTCTTGGGAGCATTGATTTTTGAAGGGCTATACTTGATCATTTTCAGTGCTTGATATGTCCATTATGTATCAAAGAGATATATATTTCCAAAAATATATCTTGAGCTCAATTTGAACATAGGGAAGGCCTCCAAAAGTGGCATGCAACATGCCCTTGTGCCCTTGGCACTAGCGTTGTGCCTTTGGCACTGGCACTGCACCCTTGTTTGAGGCTCTTTTTGGCCAAAATAAGACCACCAAAAGATGAAAAATGACAACTAAATTACATAAAACCATGTTTATAAGCTTTTTTTGGAAAAATAGAAAGTGAAGAGGTGAAAAAACACACAAAAAATCAATGTTCTGCCTCCTTTTTAGCCTTGGTGCTGCGCCTTGACCCGTTGTGGGAGAATCACTTTTTGATAGCGAAAATAAAATACATTAAAAAAAAAAGACATATCTAGAAATTAGATAGGATAATATTTAGAACGAACTATCATGAGCTCAATTTGGACACTGGGAAGGCCTCCAAAAGTGGCCTGCAAGTTGGGGGTGCACTAGCGTTGTGCCCCTGACAAATGTCTGATTTTTCTCAGTTTTCACTGCAATTTTGATTTCACTTTGGGAAATGACGATTTTACTTATGTAATTGATGGAAGTAAATGTAAATATCATGTTTTTACTTTTACCTCGGTTAAATATATTAGATGAAAACTCATGATGAGGTCTAATGAATCAGTTTGCAAAAGGTGAGGGATGAGCTAGTTTGACCACCCTACACTCTAGGTATTCAACTCATTTTTGGTGGAAGTTCTCCTCTCATTGATTTTACCCATGATTTTGGGGTCTAATCTTCATAATATTTCTAGCAAGACACCATGAGCTCAATTTTGACACCGAGAAGGCCTCCAAAAGTGGCCTGCAAGTTGGGGGTGCACTGGTGCTGTGCCCCTGGCATTGGCACTGCGCCCTTGACAAATGTCTGCTTTTTCTCATTTTTCACTAAAATTTTGATTTTCACTTTGGTAAATGATGATTTTACTTATGTAATTGATGGAATTAAATGTAAATATCATGTTTTTACTATTACCGAGGGTAAATACATTAGATGAAAACTCATGATGGGGTGTAATGAATTAGTTTGGAAAAAGTGAGGGATGAGTTAGTTTGACCACCCTACACTCTAGGTATTCAGCTAAATTTTGGTGGAATTTCTCCTCCTCTCATGGATTAGACCCTTTATGTTGGGGGGAGTTTTTTT
Organism: Pinus albicaulis; assembly: GCA_034641835.2. Lineage (NCBI taxonomy): Eukaryota > Viridiplantae > Streptophyta > Pinopsida > Pinales > Pinaceae > Pinus > Pinus albicaulis. The sequence continues at coordinate 1,654,787,814 of CM076580.1, forward strand.
GAGGCCTATATCATGTAATTTTTTAGTCATTTCACTGGTTGGAATTAGTTGGATGTTGGCTTTTTGATCAAAGACTCTATTGTAATCATTATGGCAGGATATTAATAAAAGTGGCGTAGCTATTTATTTAGGATACCTGTGGTATGGTTGTATATAATTTTTTCTTCTTATGTCTCATTATGTTTGAATATGTCTTCTTAGGTCAAAAAACCTCCTCATCAGCTGAGAGGAGAAGATAAATATGGAAGGAATACAAAGACCTAAAATAAACCTACTTCTGCCATGGTAACACACCCCTATAACAACAAAAGAGAATTATAACGCACTTGATCAATGAAAAGTTCGCGTTGGTGGCTAGGGAAATGCTCTGTTTAGACTAGAGGGAAGCATTACCTGTGGTTTGAGTTTGAAACAGGAAAAACCCACGGAGAATGATTTGAAATTCCAGCTTTTTCTCATAAGAGAGTCAGTACAAAATAGAAACTGCAAAGCACTAGTCTCTTATTGAGCCTTGCCAAAAATGACTGAACTCTCAAGGAAGGAAAAAGCATGGGAAGTTGAGGAAAAATCTTGGTTTTTTCTATTTAGAGCTGGTGGAAGGAGAAAGGCAATGATTGCTCTCTCCATCTCCTATAAAATGGAGCTGAAGGCTCTTGGTTCAAGGTCGAAGGATTGTCAAAGTTTTGAATACTTGTGAAGCAAAGCATTATTTTTGCAGTGTGAAGGTCAAGATTCAAAGAGGTTAATTGATAACTCGTTTATCAAGACATCACCACATTGAGAGATAGAGAGATTTGGAGGCTGAGGAGGGCTTGGTACAACTGATGGTTGTAATCCTCCTTTTTATAAATCAATAGAATTGTATCTGTTTTGTCCATTACATGCGTTGATATTGTTATTGTTATTCAATTAATTATATAACATGAGATTAATGGCTTAGATATGCATATTTTAAATGTTTATCATATATTAACTTAATTGGTAGGAAATGTATGTTGTTGTAGAGATTACACAGGTGCTTTGATTGATCACAAGGTCGAGATTTGGAGCTGGTGAAGGAGGATCCCTGCTTCATTGCTTATCACTCTCCAAAAGACTTCAAGATCATTAAAGAGGTAATCTTCCATCTTATACCATCAAGTTGTTTAAGTTGATATGAACATGTATGTATCTTCTTTGTGAACTATACACCTAATCTTACTGTCTGCCTCGGGCACCGGAAATCCCTAAGAGGGATATTCAAGAACCAACAACCTAAGGATTTTACCCTATAGCAGAATTGGCGACTTCGCTAGGGAGTGTTGGGATTATGGTTATCTTATTCATGTATATAAGAGAGTGCTCTCTCTTCATTTTTATTAGTTCATAAGTTTAGAAGTTCATTAGATTAGTTTTTGAGTTTGGAGAGATAGTCTTGTAATTAGAAGAAGGGGGATTCTTAATTGTAATTCATATTCTTTTATTGTATGATTTCATGATTTGTCATTTGATTCTTGTAATGTAGTTTGAGATAGATTTATTATTATAAGCTCACATATGTTGTTTTTCATTCAACTCTTCACATGTTGTATTGATTTTCCCTTATGCAATTTCCTGCCTTCCTAGTTAATGTTTCAATGCCTTCCTAGATTAATTTGATTTCAGTAATTTAGATTAGATTAGTTCCACTTCAGTCCTGCATATATAGTAACTGTGCTTCGTAAGCCTACGAAGCTCGGATTGACAAATTAAATGGTTGGGCAAGTACTACAACAGAATTAAACGACAATATTTTCACCCAACGGGGAGTTTAACCCCAAGTTTCCGGATTGTTTCCTCCCTTCTTTCCTCTGTCCACGAATCCTTGGGAATAGCTTTTATGCACAGTAAACATTTCAAAAGCTCACAGAGTTCAGTCCTGTGCTCTTTTTGGCCATCTAAAGAACTTTACCCTGGCTAACGCTGTCTTTATCAATATTCCATAGTGTTATAACGTGGCCTAGCTTTGATTCTAGTGCGTTAGTCTCTGCATTAACATTGTCTCTGCTCAGAAGCAGTGCGTTACTCAGCCAAAAATTTTTTGTTCACCCCTATGTTGTGCTCCTTTTTGGTTGCATAGTTTTTGCCATCAGAACCATTTCTTGACTGAATCCCTATGCTTGTTTACCAGCTGGCATCACTATTTTTTTTTTCTTGTTTAAAAAGTTAGAGTTGAATGCATTTACTTTTTAGAAGAATTTTTTTTTAGTTTTTCTGCATCTAGCTGAATTAATTCTGAAAATTTTAGTTAAAATACTGTTAAGATGAGGTAAATAGATGTCTGAATCTTTAATCTTGAACTTTGCAATTTGATTGTTAGTGCATGGATGTTGAAAAGAAACCTCTCCTTGTAGAAATACTCTTTATCGAATTGAATATTTAGAGCATATTTTTGCATGGTTTCTTGAGTCAGAGTCTCATTACATTTGATACATCCACTCCCCCTCCGCAAGACTAATAATCAAGTACACTAAGAATCAAGCGATAATAAAATCAATCACATTAATTTTTCTAAGCTCACACCAACAGTAGTTCAAGCTAGGATCTTGGGTTAGGAAAAGTGAGAAAATCACCCAAGATCTCAAAACTTGAGACTAGAGTCATTAACGAGCGAAATCCTACTGCACTCATATTATCAGGACCACTCCTTTACTGGAGCTAAGCGTGAGAAAACACTTGGGTGAAAAAGAAGGTAATCCGCCTTCGACTGCTTTCGGTGGGCATTCTATATATTGGGGTTCCCTTCGGGGATGTCAAAACTAGATTGGGGATCTAGGTGTTCTGCCCATATAGCATGCTGTCCTAGACCGCGGACCCCCCTGATGATGTCTGTGTTTTGAGGTATCTTTAGTGGCCATAATTTTTAGGGACTTACACAAGGTGACTGGGATGGGCTATCTTGGTACCTGAAATAGATGAACCTACTATGTCTTCCGTCTTTAGGAGGGTACTCATCTTCATGAGAGTGATTACACCTATCGTCTGAGGTTCGGACGAAGCTCTAGAGTAACCGTAACTATAATTTCAACCAAACCTTTTTGTATACTATTGTGATACTGGATTTCATCACCAGTGAATGGTAGTACTCAGACAGGGCACCCTATTCTGGTTGCTTGCTGATTGATTTTAGAGAGTCCTTTTTTCTTTTTTCTTTTTTAGGTGTGTGGTTACTGTCATTGAGACTTTATAGTACATCACAATTTATTAAAATTTGTTAAAAATAAATAGGTCACTGTGGTGTCATCCAACCCACGTCGCCTGTCTCAATGACAACAAGGTCTACCTCCTCTGACTCTTGAGGAAGAATCGAACCTTGGTGAACTCATGCCTTCTGCGGAAGAGCAGTCTCCACTGAAAAACCCTGATTTTCACATAGCCTCATATCATACAGAATTTCTGGAGGACCCTTTAATGGAAGGTGTCGTACCTCATTACAATCCTCCACTCACTGATCCATCGACAACTGTGATAATTCATATTTCACCATGCCAAGACATGTCTTCGGCCGCACAAACATCCATTTCACAGCCAGAATCCATAGGGTCGATACCAATGGCAACCATCCCAAGTTTGCCATCATCCTCCCAGCCAGTTGTTATTTCTATGCCATTACTTGGTAACCTCAGTATTCAACATATGCCTAGTCCCAACCCTAAGGTCATCACTACTATAAGTAACTCGCCGAGTCCATCGGGATCTACTCCTATCGTGACCACGTTGGGACCTATGATTTCTCCTCCCATGATTGGGACTACTTCGGTTCCTTTTAGCAACCCTTTCAGTTGGAACCCTTTGTTGAGTTCAAACCCCCTGGTCGCCATACCAGGGGGCAGTGTCACCAGCACGCAAAAACAGGGAACATTTTTCTACCCCTCCAATCTTTAGGACAAACCAGACAACCTCTTATTAGCACTATTCCCCTAAGTGGTTTAAATATCAGTGTAGGGTCTATGCCATTACCAAAATATGCAAGTAGTAGCATGCCTCTGGGAAGCTCTATTGCATCCATATGGACTAATCCACCCCAACCTTCATCTAGGATGGGAGGGCACTTTTATACTCGGGGCAACCAACTATTCGCCCCGCAATACAGTATGCCCTATGGAAAACAACCATATCTCCCTACCCCTCCACCTATAGGAAATTTTTATCAAATTCCTACTTATCCTACTGGTAACACATTGATGGGCAGACCCTATGGTCCAAATAGTCAGCCAACACTTCCTTGGTTAGATTCGGGAGAAAACCTGCAATTGCCATTTTTGGCAGCTCTAGACATTCCTGACAGCTATAAACTGACTAATGACCTCGTCAATCACAACTCGCTCTGGCCTCCAGTACCGCACAAGATTCCTTCTGACATCCCAAAGTTCGATGGGAAACAATGGGAAGACCCAGCTGCACACATCACCACCTTTCATTTATGGTCTATATCTAATTCCATGGTGGATGATAGTGTCTGACTTCGACTGTTTCCCCATACCCTTACAGGCAATGCCACCAAGTGGTATATTGAATTGCCACGCGCCACCATAAACACTTTTGGCGCTTTAGCGACAGAGTTTCTAAAGAACTTCCAATTACCAATCAGATTTGAAACCGGAACGAAACTGTTAACCTTGCTGCACCAAGACAACGCCACCCACATCTCCGATCACATTCATGAATGGAGGTGTAGGAAGAGGCTAGTCAAAGCACCAATCTCGGATCATCTTCTATATTTGGTTTTGTAAGTCTCTCTTACCCCACATCTATAAAGACATTGGCCTATCTGGTGCGGTTACAGAAGATCAATGCATTCGTTGTGCCCAACATTTGGATTTAATCTATTCACAATCTGACACGCTATATGATTTACTCCCCAATGCCCCTGGTAAACCAAATCCTCCCGCTACTCAGAAAACCAGAGCCCATGCCGACGGTCTCAATGGCACAATCTCTGGCGTAGCCACAAAATAGTCTCAGGGGAAAACCTCCCAGCCATCTTTGGCTGCCACCATCCCTAACAAAATGACTACTCCTCCTACCGCTGAGGTAAATTCTGTGCAAAATTCACAAAAACCTAGTGGAAAAATCAAGAAGAAAAAGAAAAAGACATCTTATTCGAAAGAGCAGTCAGACAATCAGAATAATCCTAATCAGAAAAACGCTGCCAAAAACGACAAAGGGAAGGATAAACCCATGAAATTTCCTTGCAAGATCTGTGTGGAGGACCACTTGACATACAAATTTCCTTGGCTATAAGAATGCACTGATTTTATTACAAACAAGGATTCTGGGCGAACACCTGTCGTTCTTCATAATCCTTTCCCTAATCAACAGCAGCAACACCAACACATGGTTGACAACCTGCCACAACCCCAGAAAAGGGGCAATGGTAGTTCACATCCTTCTTGTGAAGTATCATCCACCATTTATGGCATTAAAAGTGTTGAATTTCAAACACGAGCCAAGCTTTATGGAAATCCTACCATAGACGCTCAAGAACCTGGTACTATTTCAACTCCACCACCGCCCAACGATCTGCATATCGAATGGCCTACTGTTGATCTCGTGATTCGTCCCCCCAAAGGGACACTTCGATGCATGACTCATAACACCTCTACACGTGTAGCCCAAAACTACAACAATGTAGAAGATTTGGCGCAGGCACCGTCAGCTATGTCTGCTCTCGAAGTATTGCAAACTTGTCCAGCACAAAGGAAAGCCTTGCTTTCGGCCATTGCTGGAATAGACCCCCAGGATTCCATGCTAGCTATCTTTGATATGAAAAAATATCAGACTTGTTGGAAATGTTGGCATTGATGGCAAAGGAGGAAGCAGAGGCAGAGATAGACAAAGGACAACAACAGAGGCTAAGGAAAATGCAGTGACAAAATATTCATTTCGAGGTTCGAAGTGAGTAGTGTGAAAGGGGATTTCCTCTCAGAAAAAAAGATTCATTGACAGCCGAAGAGTGAGTCGAGAGGGTTTTCTCTTTGTTTAATGAAATTGTGGGCCTTTTTGATATCTATGCATAATTGGGATTTTGGTTGAATGGAGAAGTTAGAACGGGAATAATAAATTTCATATGTATGCCTCGACGAAGCACCGAAGAATTGAATGCCATAAGTGTAGATAGAATGAGATTGAAGGGCAAGGGTTCGAAACTGTTCGATACAATGGAATAGTGAATAGTGTGGCCAATTAGAACGAAGAACAATGGAGAATTTAGAACAGGAATAATAAACAAGAACGATGGCAGGATTCTTTATAATAGGGCGTTGAAGAACAGGCGGAACCTTGAGAAAGGAGAAGCGGAACTATGAGCAAAAAAGGGGTTTTGAGGAGTTAAACCGGCAGTATCGCGCTGCCTCATAGGTGCTAAGTTGTTTTGACATTTGTAATGTGATATTGCTCTTTGATGGACACGTGGAGAAGGGCGATATTTGAAAACCGCGAGTTTCACGTCCTTTTTGAGCTTTAAAGTTTGGACAATAAAAAAATGTGAAATTCATTATACACCATTGGAGCACAAAAGTTGATGCGATAAGACAGTGACCGTCGGATGTATGGGGTAGTTTAACTACTAGGGCCAAGCTCATTGCAGGATCAAAGTGAATTAATATGCATGCATGTTTGATATGCGATTGCCGTCCGATGAACACCCGATTGGGTTTTTGGAACGCGATGTATTTCTAACCATCGGATGACAAGGTGGATGTCGGATGATAAGGTAGATCCTGTGGGGCCAAAACTATATCTTTCGAATTGGGGAGTCTACATATATATATGGTTGTTGGTATATAATGTATTTATATATATATATATATATATATATATATATATATATATATATATATATATATATATATATATATATATATATATATATATATATATATATATATATATATATATAAACCAAATGTTATATTGTGAATTTGTGTGCGGGCATATTATAAAATGTGCAAAAGACAATCGGAATACATATATGGGTTGACTTTTATACATTTTGAATGGATGTATAAGTTATCGAGCTTTTGGTTGTAAAATATAATCGAAGGATTATATAGGACCTTAATACATGGATTAAGGCATGTATGACTCTTTAATTAAAAGGTTGATGGACATGCCGGAAAATGTGGGACCCTCTTCTATAGCTATCAAAGTTACGGAGGTTAAAGTAAATGAATATGAAATTGGGTTCATTGAATATTGATTTGAATAAGTATAGTTTGGGTTGTGGTTTTATGAGAGACTATTTATAATACTCATTGGAGGTGGACCCGACTATTTAATCCAAAATTTTTGTTTCGGAAGTTAAAAGGATTCTGGGTGTAAACCAAGGCGATGGAGAATAATATATGTGGGCCCGAGAAAATATTACACTGCTATGGTTTGGATACATAGTAAAATGTTGATATATATATATATATATATATATATATATATATATATATCTCCATATATGTGTTGGTCAGAGACTTATTGTTGGTTTAACATACGCCAGAACCTTACACAATAAACTTTGATTTGAGGAAGTGGGCCCGAAAGGGTGTTTCCCTTTGTCAATTTTTTTTTTTGTGGTTGTGGTATATTAAAACAGTTATATACACAGCAGTTATACAACTGCACTGAATAAGAGAGCCTGAAGAAACGAAAGAGAGAGTGACAGCAGCAGAGAAACTGTACAAGGATGAAAATGTGGGCATGACAGAGGTGAACCAAAGTATGTAGAACAATCACTCAACAGCAGCAGAAAAGACAAATCCTGTAAAGCCAAAATCCAGAAAGGGAGCTAAGTGAAATTAATGTGTGTAACTGAAAATGTGAATGTAAATGTTGTAATTGATTTTATATTGTTTGTGATGCATTGGCAAGTCTTCAGAGGAAAAAAAAATTCCCACTGTAATATTGAAATTAACACATATTGTTACATTTTTTAAATGAGCTGGTAAAAGAAATAAGGAGGCAGAAGGTAAAAGGTTAGGGCTATTCACTTGAAATTCCCTGAGGAATATAAAGAGCCATGTGATAAACTCTATATATGATATCACATTGATGTGCAAAAGAGGTAAGAGAGAGTAAGGATAGAGAATGCAAAGTATAGAAGATTGAGGCAGAGAAGATAAGGAAGAGAGGAGCAGAAAGAGATGCTACAGAACAAAGCTGATATCTGAGGTAAATCAACAAACATTTCTTTTGATAGATTGAGGAATTTGGAGCTTCCCTATCAAGTTGAAGCTTGATAGCTGTCAGTTTTAGCTGATTGAGGTTGGAGCCTCCTGTAGGTTGGTGCCTGCAGAAAAACAGTGGTGAGAGGGAGTTGGAGCTTGAATTTGCATCACAACAATAATAATATGTGGTTTTCTCCCTTTATGGGTTTCCACTTATACATGTTGTCTCTATCTATGTTGCCTGTGTGCTGAGATGATTTACCAAATCTGCTTAATGTTTGCTGCTATCATAATAAGTTTGATGTCACATTAATTTAATACTTGTTGTAACATATTAAGACTGTTCATATACTAAGGTTGGTTATAAAAGTAAGTTGTAAATAAGCTGATGAAAAATTTAAAAAGCTCATGTATGTGTTAAACTGATTCACCCCCCCCCCTTCTCAGTTTAACTAAGAATTCAACAATTGGTATCAGATCAGGTTCCTTTTATACCAGTTTAACCACTGAAACGAGATCCTAGGCCTCCAAGATGGCTCGTCAAGAAGTAATCTCAACCAATAAAGCCCCTTTCTTCACTGGTGCTAATTATGCCTTCTGGATAATCAGAATGAGAGCATACATAATGTCTCTAGGAATAGAGGTATGGGCTGTTGTAGAATTTCGATATGCCCCAAAGGAAACTGACCCAGAAAGAGAAGCTAAGCAAGAATTTGTAGAAAATGCAAAGGCAATGAATGCAATCTTAAGTGGACTTTGTGAGGCTGAATTTATCAAAATAATGTACAGTAAGACTGCTAAAGATATGTGGGACACTCTAGATAATATCCATGAGGGAAATAAAAAGGTAAAGACTACCAAACTTCAAGTATATAGAGCCCAGTTTGAAAATTTAAAAATGAATGATGATGAAGATGTTGGCATCTTCTTCTTAAGAGTTACAGAAATTGTTAACAATATGAAAGCTCTTGGAGAAACCATACCAGAAAGTATAATTGTGCAAAATATTATAAGATCTCTTCCATCCAGGTTTAATCCCAAGGTGTCTGCAATAGAAGAAATAGTTGATTGGGAGACCTTGACCACGAACCAGCTACTTGGAAATCTAACAGCATATGAGATGAGGCTCCCATAGAAGAATCCAAGTACGAGGGAGACAACCTTTAAAACAAAAAAGAAGAAAGAAGAAGAGGAATACATATGCTCTTTCTCAGATGAAGAAGAGGCTAAATTTGTCAAGAAACTAGATAGAGGCTCAGGTAAATACAAAGGTAAAATTCCTTTCAAATGCTTTAAATTTGAAAGAGTTGGACACTATGCTGCTAAGTGTCCTCACAAGAAAGTAAGGAATCAGGCTCAAGAATCAGAGAAAAATACATCAAATAACTGGCAGAAAGGAAAGAATTTCAGCAGAAAATCCTTCTATGCTTAACAAGACAGCAGTACATCTGAAGACTCAGATGAACCCTAAAGTGAAGAAGGAACCTTTGAATTTTTATTGATGGCCATAGAAGAACTTGAAGGACTCCTACTAGAAGATGAAGAAGAAGAAGGTGAAATAGACCTTGAGGGGAAGCTAAGAAGTGCTCTGGAGGAGATTGATAGACTCAAACTGAAGTGCAGAAAAAACAAGGACATTCTCCTCAAGTATGTATGAAAAGAACAAAATTCAGAAGTCCTCATGCAGCTAAAGGTAGAGCTTGAAGAAGCCAATAAGATAGAAGACATGTTACTTCAACAAATCAAGGATAAAACTCGAGAACAAGAGAAGCTGGAAGAAGAAGTAGTATGTCTGAGGAAGAAATTAGAAAATGCTCAGAGGAAAGTGTCTATAAATTCATCTCAAACTACAAGATCTGGTAAGTTGAACGAAATTCTGAATGCTCAAAGATCTCCTTTGATAAAAACTAGAATAGGCTATGAAGGAGAATCAAGCAAAAGCAAAGAAAAGGAAAACAGAGAGATTATTTTTGTAAAAGAAAAGAAGGATGATGAAGTAGCTCAAATAATTCCTACAAAAGAAGAAACATGTAAGATGGGAGACAGAACCCAGAAGAATCCTCTAATAACAAATAATGAAAGAAATACTCAGACAATAGAAAAAGATTCATATACCCCTGAATATGTCAAATTTGGAAGCCATCAAAGGAGATTCTTCCCTCCTATGAAAAATGCTACCTGTTATGTCTACCACAAGATGGGACACATTGTTGCATACAATCATACAAGGAGAAGTAATTCAAACCAGCAAAAGATACAAATAGTGAAGAGACTACCTAAAGAAAACAAATGGAGAAGACAACCTCACATCAGGTATGCAGATTTTTTCTATGGTTACTATTTTTATTGTAGAGAATTTGGCCATAAAATCATTGAATGCAGAAAATATGGACAAAGATTGATGCTCAACACCTCAAGGAGGTTTATACATCAAGGAAACTTTACTTGTACTCACAATTCTGCAAAAATCTTAATCAAATGCTGTGTATGCAACAAAATTGGACATATACCTTCCAAATGTCCTCTCAGAAGATGTAGTTCATCATCTCACAAAAGATACCAAACAAAAGGGTGCTTCCAGTGGATAAAGAAGGTGAATAAATGTGACTTGGCCCTAACTGCTCAAGATCTGAAAAGCCAGTGGTATTTGGACAGTGCCTGCTCAAAACACATGACTGGAGACAGAAGCAAGTTTATAACTTTTGATCAAAAGAAATCTGGCAATGTTACTTTTGGAAATGATAAATCAGGAAAAATAAAAGGAAAAGGCTCAGTTAGCCTAGATAATGGTAGAGGAAAGGCCCAAGATGTACTATTTGTAGATGGGTTGAAAGCAAATTTGCTGAGTGTCAGTCAAATGTGTGATAAAGGCTATGAAGTTATTTTTAGATCACAAGATTGTGAAGTTAGATCAAGCACCACAGGTAAGACTCTGCTCAAAGGAGTTCTAAAAGAGAGTAATGTGTACATTGTGAAAGAGGAATATGAAGCATGTCATCTTCGCAAACTTGAGGATTCATGGTTATGGTATAAAAGGTTGGGACATCCCAGCTTCAATCATATCATTAGACCGAGCAAGAAGAAAGCTGTCAAAGACATGTCATAAATAAAAAGGCCTTCTAATACCATATGCAAATCATGTCAATTAGGCAAACAGACCCGCACATCCTTTAAGGCCAAATATGAGTTATCAACAAGAATGCCACTACAACTTGTGCACATGGAACTGTGTGGACCTACAAGAACTAAAACACCAACTGGAGAATCCTACTTCATGCTGATAATAGATGATTTCTCCAGAATGACATGGGTTGCATTTCTCAAGAATAAATCAGAAGCTCTGGAAAAATTCAAAATATTCAAAGCTTTAGCATAAAATCAGATAGGATGCAAGCTAAAATGCATCAGATCAGACAGAGGAGGTGAATTCACAGATTATGACTTTGCAGACCTATGCAATGAACATGGCATAAAGAAACAATTTACTATTGCAGGGACACCTCAACAGAATGGAGTAGAAGAGAGACAAAATAGATCTTACAACAAATTTCCAGAGCCATGATGAAAGAGAGTAATATTCCTCAAACCTTCTAGGCAGAAGCAGTACACGGCGGTGCATATCCTTAATAAATATCACTTAAGGCCAAGCAGTGACAAGACTCCCTATGAACTATGGCATGGGAAACCAGCTTCAATCAAAAATTTTAGAATCTTTGGAAGCAAGTGTTATATAAATAATAATGATGAAAATATTGGGAAATTTGATGCAAGAGCAGATGAAGGGATATTTCTAGGATATGCATCCAAAAGTAAAGGGTACATGTGCTACAATAAGACTCTTAGAAAAATAGTAGAAAGCATTGATGTGAGATTTGATGAAGAAGTTCCAAACAATACAAGAGATACAAACTGCAGCAGTCCATCAGACAACCATGAAGAATAATACCAAGATGATGATGAAACAAGAAAGACAACAAAAGATGTTGAACTAAGCTCTAAAGCCCCTTCTAGATACACTCAGAAGAATCATCCTGAAGATCAGATCATAGGAGACAAGAGAGTAGGGGTCCAGATAAGAAGGCAGCTAACTGAACAGATAGAAGAGGTATACATAGCCATGTTATCACAAATAGAGCCAAAGGAATTTGAAGAAGCCAACAAGGACAAGTCTTGGGTGAATGCTATGAATGAAGAATTGGACCAAATTGAGAAGAATAATACCTGGGAACTAGTTCCTAGACCCACTGAGAAAAATGTCATAGGCTCAAAATGGGTATTCAAAAATAAAATGAATGAGGAAGGACAGGTAATCAGGAATAAAGCCAAACTTGTCTACAAAGGATATTCACAAATCGAAGGACTTGATTACGATGAAACATTTTCCTTTATAGCCAGAATGGAAGCCATCAGAATATTTCTGGCCTTTCCATGCTACAAAGACTTCAAGGTATATCAAATGGATGTGAAATCTGCATTTCTGAATGGAGATCTAGAAGAAGAATTATTCATGGAACAACCAGAAGGCTTCTCATTAACAGACAAAGAAGACTATGTATGCAGACTAAAGAAGGCTCTATATGGACTAAAACAAGCTCCTCGTGCTTGGTACTCAAGGCTAGATAAATATTTGCAAAACCAAGGCTTTAAGAGAGGAGGAGCAGACAACAATCTATACATAGAAGCCCATGAAAATGAACTCCTGATTGTTGTAGTATATGTTGATGACATTATGTTTGGAAGCAACAGAGATGAACTAGCAAAAGGGTTTGCTGATGAGATGAAATCAGAGTTTGAGATGTCCATGATTGGAGAGCTCAGTTTCTACTTAGGACTTCAAATTCAACAAAAGAACACATGTACATTCATCTCACAGGAAAAATACTTAAAATAAATGTTGAAAAAGTTCAAAATGGAGGACTACAAACCTGTGTCAACTCCCATGATCACGAGATGCAAGCTGTGTGTTGATGATGGATTTGCTGATATAGATCAAAAACTCTACAAATCCATGATAGGAAGTATATTGTTTCTGACAGCATCAAGACCAGACATCATGCTAGTAGTAGGACTAGTGGCTAGATATCAAGCATCACCTAAACAAAATCAACTTCTTGCAGTCAAAAGAATATTGAGATATCTACAAGGAACAACTTAGTATGGACTTTGGTATCCTAAAGGCAAAAGCTTCACCTTGACAGCATACATAGATGCAGATTGGGCCAGCTGTGTGGATGACTGGAAAATCACAATTGGAGGTGCATTATATCTAGGAGAAAGTCTAGTGGCATGGTTAAGCAAGAAACAAACATCTATCTCTCTATCTACAGTGGAAGCAGAATATATAGCAACAACAGCATGTTGTACACAAGTCATGTGGATGAAGAAAACCCTCAGGGACATGAAGGTAAGCATTGATGAGCCTATCTCAATCAAATGTGATAATACAAGCACTATAAGTATTTCAAAAAATCTTTTCCTTCCTTCAAAAACTAAACATATCCCAATCAAGTATCACTTTCTTCGAGAACAAGTGGCTCAGAAGGTAGTAAATCTGGAATATGTACCAACAAAAGAATGGATAGCAGATATATTTACCAAACCTCTTGCTAGAGAACCATTTGAATATTTGAGAGATAGACTAGGGGTAGTATCTGTAGATGCTACTCTCTGATATGAAGAGAAAGCACAGATTCAGGGGGAGAACAAAAATGAAAATATCATTCCAGGGGGAGATCAGCTAGCAAGGGAAGCATGAGACAGGTCATAGGTGAGAGTTGAAATCACACTGAAAAATGAGCAACCCCTTGCCATTGATGTCAAAGGGGGAGTGATAATGGGTCCTCCTCACAATCCCATTTTTCCCCAGGTCTTCCACAATTCTTATGGTTGATAATTAAATATTTTCCAAACTTTTTTAATTCAATGTATTCCCCACAGTACAATTCGGCTATAGTACGAGTGTGCCACCTTTCAACCTTAATCTCCCCATCTTATTTTAATAACCCGGAAAACCTTAAATAAACATCTTTAACATATTCTGGACTTTTATTCTATCGTTGAACCTTATAACTAAGGTTCCAACCCGACACATTAAAGTCAACGCTTATAATAGTCCTTAGGCCTGGTCCACCTTTACAATCGGTTGTTTAAATAAAATGTAGTTGCCACACCTTATGTTAATCTCCGTGCTACTTCCGAAGGCAATCACCATGCGATGCAACTTCCTCCAGATCAACGGTATGTATCAATATCGCACTGAGTCTTTGGTCGATGGTTAATGCGCGATGGCGCGCAGTGGGAGCGGTTTTTCAACCTCGCCCCATGCCAAGTGTCGATCTTTCTATGGAATCGCTCGCAAGTGGAGAAAACCGCCTGCTCCACAAAAGCGGTGCAATGTAAACCGAAAAACGCCTTTACCGTTCACTCCAAACCATGTTCACTGTTCCTCTTGGTCACAGTTCTGCTTCTTCCTCAACGCGCCAAGTTCTGGTCTTTTCCAACACACCAAGTTTCGCGCTAATCCTTTTCGCTCAGATTCTGCCCGTTCTTCATAAAAAGGTTCTCCTCCCCGCGCAATCTCAATACTGTATTTCTTCACATTACAACCTCGTTCCTCAGCATTCTTTTCATCTATATACTTCGATGCAGAGTTCCTACCACACTGCAATAAATTCACTAACTAAGACTGCAATTCTCACACAAAGTTTTATCATGCATTTCTTATATATACTCTATCACAGGGTCTCATCCATTCAGAATTCTTCTATCTCAGAATCGATCCTTACAGTGATCGATTCACCTCACATTACAATTCAATTCTTAGAAGACGATCAAAACCCTGATTTCAAATTACTGACAGTGCTTTGCGTAGAACTCAATACAATAAAGGCACATAAAATTTGGACACAACATCGACAAGAAGGTCGATTCCTACAATGACGCACAGGATTCAGTTTACCAGAGTTTGAGCCAACAATATCTATACAATGCTGAAACGATTTATATTCTACACATTATCATACACTCTCCTTTCTGAATACACAGACAGACTCTTAGCTTGATTTGTAGAGTCCTGATCCTACAAGAATTTAAGGCCAATTCATGCAGGAATTTTCACCAATAAATGCACAACTACGAAAGGTACTCTCCACACAGAGTTAAACAACAGATGCAAAATTACATTGAGACAATTCCCTCAGATGATTCGACCAAGAAGACATAAGTCACACATGGAAATTATAAGCAGTTCTCCATAAATATATATATATATATATATATATATATATATATATATATATATATATATATATATATATATATATATATATATATATATATATATACATACAAGCGATCAATCTCAAAAGAAATTTCTTACAAATTCATGACAGGCCAGATATTCATTTCAGTGGCCATTATCCTCCTATTTTGTTACTGAAGAGGTTCTCTACCTCTTTCTCTATCCCTCCTCTATTTAGACTCTTCAGGGTTACATTTATACCACAAGGACGACCTGAATCGGTTTAGGTCTCCAAACAATTCAGCAACTCTTAGCATTCTCAATTCCTGAATTTAGACTCAATAACTAAACTAATCCTAAACTGACTCTTAGTATTCCTATCTTAACCAATTTCTCATGTTCTCAAAATGACTTGAGAATAATTACAATTCCCTACAAAATCTATTTAATATTTACAAGAAATTTAAAGAACATGGGACCCCCTATGTCTACTTATGTACAAAGTAACTTTTGATCCTAATGCCCCTGCATCAGACTCCCAAGCTTCAAATTATTCATGGTCTCCTGATCATGTGCTCTTTGTCTCTGCCTCCAGGATCCCATACTTGGTTTTGCTGTTGTCCATCAGTTGCATCATCCTTCAACTGATCTTCTCCAGGCTTCCAGACTTTGTTATGTAAGTCACCTCCAGCTCTACTTTCACAATCTGCTTTTGTTTTTCCTGTACAAAAATCCTTTTGTTTCCTTGCTGCTGTCTGCTGCTTCGGAGACACCCTTACCATCAGTCTTCTGAAGTATTAAATATCCATGTCCATCTTATCCTCTAGCTGGAAATTATCTTTCCCTCTGCTGCTGCTTTCAATCTCTGTCACTGCCAATACTGCTGCTCTTGCAGTCTCACATGCTATTAACATGTTTATTTCTTCTTCAGGTGCCATCCTCCATGTTTCATCTTCTGCCACCATGGGTGTTGCTGCTGCCAATGTTGTCTCTGTGCAAACATCCTGAATATCCCTTAGGATATTTCCCTCTGCAACATTATCAGAAAACAATCCACTATTTAAATTCCTACTAGTAGTGACATACTCCTCCAGTATACTAGTAAACCGAATTTGATTCTGTAAGCTAGTATCTATTCCTCTCTTCTTCATAGCTTCAGGCATCCTTGCTCCAGGGTCTGCAATCCCTTTCTCTTCTTCAAATGCTCTTAGCAAACAGTTCATCCATTTCTCCTATGCTTGTTTTATATCTTCAACATGCTGGAAGTTAGACTCATCATTATCTTCTTCTTTGTGGGAAATATTCAACAATTTCCTCTCATCCTCTTGATGGATTCTGGAAATCCAATCAAGTTCTCAGAGATTTTATTTCTCATATTCTGTCAGCATGGAATGTTGATTCCTCCTCACTTCAGCAGCTTTTAGAATCTTCTCTTCAGTCTACTCTTGGCCCATCAGTCTAGCCAATTCTTCTCTGTCAATGAAAAATCCCTGCATGTGAGACATGGTTGTCTCATCCTCCTTCAACAAAATTTTTTCTTCTCTCCAGACAATTTCAAAGGATGAATTGTCTTCTGTATCACCTGTACACATAAAAAAATTGTCAGTGTTAAAACCATGAGACCCAATGGTCTCAATTGATGACCTAGTCACCAATTCTTCTCCCGGAAATTCTAAGTCTAGTTCAAGGCTCATAAATTCTTCATCATCTTTCTCTTCAGTTGTCAGAGTCCTCTCTACTACCCCAATCATCATGCCTAGATGTTGATCCTTTACTATTTTTTCAGCCAACATAGTTTCCTTCTTATTCACCTCTCTGACAACTTTCAACTGTTGTTCTTCCTCTTTCTCTGCATGATTAACACATGAATCATCAACAGTAAAGTTCCAATGCTTCAATGTCTTCTCTTCTTCTGACAACATATCAGTATGTTGTGCAGAACTCCTTTCCAAACCTTCTGTTAGCACCTCAACATGTTGATCTGCATCCTTCATGAGACTATCAGCTAGTCTCACTTTTCTTCCATCATCTGCTCCATGAACTCCATCCATGAAGATCTTCCTGCCTTGTTCCCTCAGCAAACCATCTTGTGCATAGATCCTCTGCTCCTCCAATTCTCTTCTCTGAGAATCCAACCTCCTATATAACTCAACAACTTCCATAGGAGTAGATTTCAGGAACCTTACACAACCTTTTATGCCTATTCTTATTCTTGACCAATCCTCTGTTGGCCCTTCCCTCTCAGCTTCAAAATTCTGCTGGATATCTTCATTTGACCCTTCTGTCTTCATTTCTCCCTGAGATCTCACTATCTCAGCATTGATCTGAATAGATTTCAGATTCAATGTCTTCTTCTCACCAACAAACTCTGAAGCTTGTTCATCTTCCAGTGGTGTACCTGCAAACACACACAACTTTTTTGTTTTAAAATCACAAGACCTTTCAGTCTTGGCTGCTTCCTCAAGCACTTCTTCTGGAACAGGTCTGCATATAGAATCTTCAATTTCCATCCTTGCCTCATGAACTCTGGGTTATTCTTCCTCTGTGGATTCTTTCATCACTTCACATTTGTCAGACTCAAGAACACAAGCCCCTACATCATCTGGACTTGTCCAATAACTCAGGAATTCCTCAATGATTTCCTCCTCAGCAAGACAATATTCTTGTTGCCTCAAGTATTCACTATGTCTCACAAGATCTCCTGCAGGTCTCCACTCTTCATCTGTGCTCTGTTCTACTTCACAAGCAGAAATTTCTTCTTTCAACTCAGCTGCTCTGAGTTCCTCCCTCAATAGGGCAATCTTCTTTTGCCTCAACATCAACTGTAATGGTTGCCATTTCACATTCTTCCTCATGAGCTGACCAACTCTCTGTCTTTCTTCTATCCTTCTCTTCAGTTCATTAAACTCTTCCTTGATCTCAGTAAATTCTTTCCAATATTCTTCATCTGTGGATTTCTTCTTCATGCCATTTTCTTTGGCATCTTCACTCACTCTTCTACTGTGGCCTCTCCCAGAACCTCTGCAATATCTGCAGTCTCTGATATGGTTCTTAGTAGCCATTTTCTTCTCTAGGAGTTCTTCATTCACAATCTGCACTAAGCCTTTGCAACAACAAGCTCTCTTGTTGCAACTTACCTCACCAAGCTTCTCTCTGAGCTCCAGATTTTGGAAAGTAATGGTCCCCTTCTCTGCAGGAACCTTCTGAGCACTCTCTTTTGCTCACTAGGCTTCACTCTACAACTTCTCTCAAGAACACCTCTTTTCTTTTGTCATCCAACCTCTGTTGGGAATCTTCCAGGTTATACCACACTTTTCTTCTTCACTCAGAGTCCCTTGTTGGACTCTTCCATCACTGCCCTCAAAGTTGTGATCTACTTCTGCTGAGATATCTTCAATTGTCTACACTCTGATTCCTGCAAACAATCCTCCAACCAGAGTTAAACACTGCTCCTCTTCTCTTGATAACACTACAAATGTCCTCTTTATCCAGCCTCTAGCTGAATACCAGTCTCACTATCTTCACAATCAAACTCTGTCTTCAATTTTCAGCAACCATAATTCAAATCAAGTTAATTACCTGCAAGATCATGATCTTGTCCTCCACTCACTCCACAATCCTGTTTACTACAAATATGTATGTTGCATGTCAGGCTTGCAATCTTCTGTTAAACAGATTTAAACTTCAACTTTTCTTTCCTGTTCAGTACATGTGCATTTCCAAAACAAAATTTTGAGCGAGCTAATCTAAATTCTAGCTCTGATACCACTTGATAATGGTTCCTCCTCATAGTCTCATTTTTCCCCAGGTCTTCCACAATTCTTATGGTTGATAATTAAATACTTTCCACAACTTTTTAATTCAATGTATTCCCCACAGTACAATTCGGCTATAGTATGAGTGTGCCACCTTTCAACCTTAATCTCCCCATCTTATTTTAATAATCCGACAAACCTTAAATAAACATCTTTAACGTATTCTGGACTTTTATTCTATTGTTGAACCTTATAACTAAGGTTCCAACCCAAAAAATTAAAGTCAACGCTTATAATAGTCCTTAGGCCGGGTCCACCTTTACAACTGGCTGTTTAAATAAAATGTAGCCGCCACACCTTAGGTTAACCTCTGTGCTACTTCTGAAGGCGATCATCGTGTGATGCACCTTCCTCTAGATCAACGGTATGTATCAATATCGCACCGAGTCTTTGGTCGATGGTTAATGCGCGATGGCGTGCAGTGGGAGTAGTTTTTCAACCTCGCCCCATGCCATGTGTCGATCTTTCTATGGAATCGCTCATGAATGGAGAAAATTGCTTGCTCCACAAAAGCGGTGCGATGTAAACCAGAAACCGCCTTTACCATTCACTCCAAAACACGCTCACTATTCCTCTCAGTTACGGTTCCGCTTCTTCCTCGACGTGCCAGGTTCCGGTCTTCTCCAACACACCAGGTTCCACGCTACTCCTTTTCGCTCAGATTCCGCCCGTTCTTCATAAAAAGGTTCCCTCCCCGTGCAATCTCAATACTGTATTTATTCACATTAAAACCTCATTCCTCAGCGTTCTTTTCATCTATCTACTCCGACGCAGAGTTCCTACCACACTGCAATCAATTCACTAACTGAGAATGCAATTCTCACACAAATTTTTATCATGTGTTTCTTATATATACTCTGTCACAGGGTTTCATCCATACAGAATTCTTCTATCTCAGAATCGATCCTTATAGTGATCTATTCACCTCACATTACAAATCAATTCTTAGAAGACAATCAAAACCTTGATTTCAAATTACTGACAGTGTTTTGCGCAGAACTCAATACAATCAAGGAACATACAATTTGGACACAACATCGACAAGAAGGTAGGTTCCTACAATGACGCACAGGATTCAGTTTACCAGAGTTTGAGCCAACAATATCGGTACAATGCTGAAACTATTTATATTCTACACATTATCGTACACTCTCCTTTCTGAATACACAGAAAAACTCTTAGCTCGATTTGTAGAGTCCTGATCCTACAAGAATTTAAGGCCAATTCATGCAGGAATTTTCATCAATAAATGCACAACTACGAAAGGTACTCTCCACACAGAGTTAAACAACAGATGCACAATTATACTGAGACAATTCCCTCAGATGATTCGACCAAGAATACATAAGTCAAACATGGAACTTATAAGCAGTTATCCGTATATATATATCTATATATATATATATATATACATACAGGTGATCAATCTCAAAAGCAATTTCTTACAAATTCATGACAGGCTATATATTCAGTTCAGTGGCCATTATCCTCCTATTCTGTTGCTGAAGAGGTTCTCTACCTCTTTCTCTCTCCCCACTCTATTTAGACTCTTCAGGGTTACATTTATACCACAAGGATGACCTGAATCAGTTCAGGTCTCCAAACAGTTCAAAAACTCTTAGCATTCTCAATTCCTGAATTTAGACTCAATAATTGAACTAATCCTAAACTGACTCTTCGTATTCCTATCTTAACCAATTTCTCATGTTCTCAAAATGACTTGAGAATAATTACAATTCCCTACCAAATCTATTTAATATTTACAAGAAATTTAAAGAACATGAGACCTGTTGTGGACAATTTTGTCACCCCCTAGAGACAGTCTAGAGTTTCCATAGACCAGTGCCTAGGACATCTTAATATAGCAAGGATTTCTTCATATAAATTGGATTGTCAGTCCAAGAGCTCACTCACTATCTCTTGTTTGAACAAGGAAATAAGTTTTGAATGGGACCAAACTCTCTCAGAAGCTGACACAAAGATAAGAGTAGTGTAGGGACATCATGTAAAACTCCAATACAAAGGCATCAGACAGTTAAGAGACAGCTTACTGTAAAGAGGGCCGGTTCAAATAATATATCACAGAAATCAAATATCAGGAAGTGAGTGCAGTGAGGAAACATAAAGAAGATATTAGTTAACATGAGACTGATACCCAGATACACAACAGAACCACATAAGGGCATATTAATTTATGAATCCTTATATGACAATGGTGTTTTAAAAGCACCCTCCTCAAGTAACTAATATAGCAGAAAATATGGAAGAGATGAGCATGGAACAATATATCATGACTAGGCCTATTTAAAGCGCTTGACTAATTCCAGAAAGGGCATCAACAAGGATGAATCCTTACTGCAAACTAGTGAGCCACTCGCATTCTAGAACATGATACAAGAAGATAAATAGCATGAAATGAGAAATTGTATTAACACATAAGAGAAATTACATACTTTGAGATACCAAAGACCAAAATCCTCATTACAATTATAACTCCTCCTCATTAAAACCCTACGGGCTCTGAACCTTCATACAGAAATATTACAGAATGTATACAAGAGCCTTTTCACTGCACAGTTTCCTGAAAGAAATCTGGAACCCTTACAATGTCTTATTTTTGGGCCTTTATAGAAAAGATATAGAATTCTAGAGGAGGAGGTAGATGAAGCACATTTAATGACTCAATTTGAATAAAATGGCGGAAAACATTCGCGCCCTCTTCTATGAATGGCTAACTATAAATGACCGTACTTTACAATCTGTCAATAGAAATAAATGCTGGGAGACGAAAATATCCTTATATAAAAGACACAAATAATAAAATATATACAGTGCTCTGCCTTCTTCTGAGAGTAAGATTTGCTGCCGTAAGAACCCTGAGATAGTCTGCAATTCTGTACTGTACTATTAGCCCTTAACTTTGGATTTGAATCCTGGATCTTTAATGTAGGGCGAATTTCTCTGGAGGGTTCTGTAGGTCCATATCTTCGTTTTCTTTAATGATGGTCATTTCACACACCTACCCTCAGCTTCTTCTTTAAATTTCACCAGCAGAATGCCGTCCTTCAACATGCTCTTAGCCTCTGCAACAGAGACCATAAATTAAAGCGCCTTCTTATTGCCTTGAAACCTGCAAAACCTATGAACATATTAGAAAAACTAGACTCAGAGGTGTGGGGTGTGGAGGTGGAGATGGGGATGACGTCGTGAACACAAACAAATGAGAAGAAGGCACAGGGTGGCGGAGGAAAGACAATGGAGATTCTGATTAAACAGAGAGATCGTGGATTTTCCGCGTAGAATGGTTTGGTCGTGAGGAATAAATAAAATGGGGAATATGAATGAAAACACACGCACACGCACATATACATATATATATGATGGGGGAGGAAAAATCTTAGACGCACGGGAGCAGACACGTGGATGTACGAGGGACAAGTGGAAGGGCGACGTAGCAACAGAGTCAACAGGTGGTGAGACTGAACTCTGGGCCGTCGGATTGCACCGATCAATGGCTAGAATTCGATAGGGGCAACACGATGGTGGGCCACAGGGTACGCCGGACACGAATTAACGAGGGAACAAGTTTAGAAGTTCTCCGTCGTCAGATTGAGATCAGCAGATCTGACGGTTCAAACGAATCCCGCTGCCCGGCGATTGTTCAGACTTTAGTGCACGGGGAAAGCGGTTTCTTGGGCCCATACAAAAGACGCGTGGCACATTCTTAATGGAATCGCTGCTCCCATAGTAAATACCACCGGCTCGGTGGAAATGGTGTGGGATTTACCGCCGGTTTTCTGCGCGCGGGGCCCTCCACATAAAACAAACGCCGCTCCGTTGATTAGATTTGATCGGACGACTGCCATTGCGCCTGAAACACAAAACAATAAGCTCCTTCTCCCTTTGGCTTGTGGTTTTTGGGCTAGGGACATATGTAAGTTCAAACAGGAAGGGCTAAACTCTTAGGGGCTTGGCCCAATATTTAAACTATGGGTTTTTAACTTTAGCCAAGCGTATTTTCTGATCGGGGATAGCAGTGTTAAGCAGGAGCATCGAGATTTAAAGCCACAGTGAAGATTTAAAATGGATTTGAATGAGGTAGCAGGCCAAAATTCATAGGCGGGGGTAAATATGTACAACATCGGCTCCATCTGGGGATGACATGTTCGTCCTCGGGCATGTCGAGAACACGGAGATCACTGAGTATTTCATTCTGTTTTTCCAATTCCTCTGCGCTTCTTCCTCAGGTAATTACGACGTTCATTTTTTTATGAAAATAAAAGCCAAAACAACTTATATACAATATAATACAAGCGGTCATTCCCAGCCTGGGTTAGAATCAGAAGTATGGCTTGAGAAATTGGCCATTCACAGGGGCATCCAACAAATCACCCTGTAGGTTTTCTAAAGAAAAAGTGTTGTTTCTTCCTAGCTTCACTATTTTGAATGGCCCAAACCACAGCGGATCAAACTTAGCATGCTTGCCCTTCTCTGCTCTGCGAACATCCCATCTGAGAACCAGGTCATCAATTTGGAAGTTTCTATCTTTTGCATGGCGATCAAAAATATTCTTCATTTTCTCTTGGTATTCTATCAATATCTGATCTACCTGGTTCCGTGTTTCCTCCAGTTCAATCAATTGATTAATCCTCCTGATCATGTCATCTGGTTCATCCTGGCTTTCCTGTATGAAGCGTGCCACTGGAAATGCCAATTGCACAAGAAACATAGCCGCTTTCCCATAGACTAGCTCATAGGGTGACTTCCCTGTTTCTCTCTTGCTGGTTATCCTATTTTCCCATAGAGCAAATTTTAACTGAGAGTCCCAGTTCTTTTGATTCTCACTTATTGTTTTCTTCAAAGCTCTCACCAGGGTTTTATTAGAAGAATCTGCTAAACCATTTCCCCGTGGATAGTATGCTGTGGAATGAGTCAGGATGATGTTATACCTTTGGCAAAAATTCAAAAATCTGGCAGATTTAAAAGCTTGTGCATTATCAGTTACAATCCTAGCAGGACAGCCAAACCTAGATATGATATTTTCCTCCATAAACTTCATTATCACAACATCTGTAGCATTTCTTGTAGGTATGGCTTCCACCCATTTCGTAAAGTAATCTGTGGCTATTAATATCCATTTATATTGGCCACTTGATGGGGGATGTATTTCTCCTATAAAATCTAATCCCCATTTTTGAAAAGGTTCATTTTCATGAATAGGAATCAAGGGCAAAGCTGCTAGTTTCTGTTTTTCTGCAAATATTTGACACTTGTCACATGCTCTGACCCAAGAAAAAGTGTCTGTATACAATTTTGGCCAGTAAAAACCAGCCTTCAGGATTTTATGAGTTTTTTCCCTCCAGCTGTAATGCCCTCCGCATATTCCCTCATGGAATTCTGTCAATATGTTCTCCACTTCATTTTCCGTGAGGCATAACAGTAATATACCTGAAGGGTCTCTCCAATATAGTTGTCCATTAGCAATCATGTATTTCTGAGATTTCATCCTTACAGCTCTGTATTTTATCTTATCACAACTTGGAGGGCAGCTAAGTGTTAAAAGATATTCAACTATTTCTTTATACCAAGGGCTAGTTTGATATTTCATATGTATCTTTTGAGTGGCCATCTCCAGTCCTTGTTGCTCTTCTTCTTTTTCAGATTCTTCATTTGCTATCATGGATAGATTAATTCCCAAGGCCTGATGATTCAATTCAGATAGCATCTTGGCAAGTCCCTGTCCTTTAATTAACTTGGTAGGATTTATATCCAGATCATACTCCTGTATTTTTTCAATCCATCTCCCTCTTCTACCTTCGCTATCTCCCTGAACAAGGATGTCTTTGACAGCTACTGTGGGAACATATGCAGTAATGTGAGATTGAAAAACATATACTCTAAAAGCTTTAAGGGACTTTACCAGGGCATATGCCTGCTTCTCCAATATATTATATTTCAATTCAGCATCATAAAGCACTTGACTGAAGAAAGCTATAGGCTGTTCATATCCCTCCTCATTTTTCTGTAATAATACTCCAGCAATTGTATGAGGTGAAGCAAATGAAAAGATCATAAATGGCTTGTTGTAATCTGGTCCAGCTAGCACAGGAGCTTCAGCAAATGCTTGTTTTATCCTTGTGAATGCATCTCTAGACTCCTGGGACCATTTTACTTCATTCTCCTTTTTCAACATATCAGTTATATGCCTAACTATATCAACATAGTTAGGAATAAACCTTCTCAAGAAATTGATTCGACCCAAGAACACCTGTACTTATTTTTTATTCCTTGGTAAAGGAATGTTGTTTATTACTTCTACCCTCTTAGGGTCTATTCTCACGCCATCTTTAGTTACAATGTGCCCTAAGAGTTTTCCCTCATCTAATGCAAACAGAGATTTTTGAGGATTGAGGGAAAGGCCGTACCTCCTGCATTTTTCAAAAGTTCTTCTTAGATGTTCAATATGCTCATCATCATTCTTTGAAAACACTATAATATCATCAAGGTATACCACCAGGAACTTGTCCTGTTCTCCAACAAAGGCTATGTCCATTGCACTCTGAAAAGTAGCTACTGCATTAATTAATCCGAATGGCATCCTAGCATACATAAATGTTCCCCATGGTGTAGTAAATACAGTTTTCTTCTGGTCTTCTGGAAATACAGCTACCTGATTATAACCAGAAAATCCATCCATCATTGACATTCTGGATGCTCCCACTACTTTCTGTAGGATGTGGTCCATTTTAGGCAGTGGATAATTATCTTTCAATGATGCTCTATTTAAATTCCTGAAATCTACACACAGCCTTATTTCTCCGTTTTTCTTTCGAACAGGAACAAGGTTTGCTACCCATTCTGAGTACCTCAATGGCACAATTATTTTGGCCTTCAATAGCTTCTTGAATTATTTTTCAATGGAGGGAAGCAGCAGAGGATTTATCTGTCTGAGCTTCTGCTTATATGGCTTTGCATCCTCCCTCAATGGAATCTTATGCTGCATTATATTTACATCAAAAGTTTTTAGGTCCTGATAGGACCAAGCAAATACATCTTTGTAAGATTGAAACAACTTCAAATATTTTTCTTTGTATTCTTCTGGGATTCTTTTAGATAATTTAACAATTTTGGGATCAGCAGAAGTACCCAGATTCAAATCTCCCACTTGATCTTCTTCTGTCACTTTGTTTGGCTGCAACGAATGTCATATTTGTTAAATAATCTTTCTAGAGGCACCAGCCCTCTAGGAATAACATTTCCTTTCAGCTGCAACACTTTATTTCCTGCTATCTTTTCTTCCCATTTATTTTCTGCAATATTTTCGACTTCTTCCTCCTCGTTATCATCAATTTCTATATTTGTGAATTCTCCCACTGTCTCCATGAATCTCTTCATCTGTTCATCATCTTCGAAAACCTACCAGTGCTTAATATTATCTTGAATGGATGGTCTGTAACGTACCTCCACTTCATATCTTAAAAGTGGGTTCTAAGGAGGACGGAAAGTACTGGCAGCTACGGCAAGAGAATCTGCTATTATGTTTTGCTCCCGGGGCATGAACTGTATATTGAATGCTAAGAAGAAATTTTCTATCATGTCCCATACTTCGTTTCTATAAGCTCTGAGCTGAGGATGCTTGGTTTGGCATTGATTTTTGATCTGTCTCACTACCAGCTCAGAGTCTCCCAAGAATTTTAAACATTGAATGCCCATGTTTCTAGCTGTTTGCAGTCCCAATAATAGTGCCTCGTATTCAGCTACATTGTTGGTAGCCTCATATTCCAGTTTGAAGGACAGTGGCACCCATTTCCCTATAGGAGAGATTAATAATACCCCAGCTCCATTGCCTTCCCTTGAATTTGCTCCATCAAAATGCAAAGTCCAAATTTCTGATTCCTAATCTCCTTTAGGCTGCTTAGCTTGAACTTGACTAAAGAGAGGCTCATGAACGTAATTTTGATTTTCTTCTAACATCAAACATGAGAAGTCTCCCTCTTTGTTATAAACTGGAGAATTCTCTGAGCAGTAAGCCTTAGTTACCATTTTAACAAATCTAGTCTCCCTGTATAACCTCCTTTCTTGACCTCCAAAGATTGGGACAGTAGCATATGTCAGATCCAACTTAATTGATCCCCCAATATTTGTACCCCAGGACCTTGACAACAGAATGCCAAAGAAGGCTGGGATATCAGCAACCACAATGTCCATGACCACACTCTTTGCTGGGATTTGAGCCAAATTGACCACTAAATCTTTAATCATTCCCAAGCACTTAACTCTTTTAGAATCAAATGAATATAAATCTTTGTATGGTCTTGTAATTTGCAGTCCTAGTTGTTCCATGACAGACAGAGGCATAAGATTATGGGAAGCCCCAGAATCTAACATACAATTGTGTAACAGCAGGTCATGAATGACTAGGGACACGTAAAAAGGAGGAGTAGAAGGGTCTATCTCCTCGACATGTGGGCCAAAGACTACCATGGGTCTTTCTTCTTGAAGATTTAGACTATCAGGCGCAATAGGTATTTCAGGAGGAAGCATAAAGGAAGTGACTTGAGACTGGTACATAGGCTATTTTAATAATTCTGTTAAGGGGACTGGAATCTTAATCTTCTCAAGTTCTTTTTGCAAATTGAAAGCAGGTGAGGGCTTTTCTATCACAACTTCTTTTGACTCCTTATTTTCAACTGAAGACTTGACTTCTTTTGACACTGGCTCAGCATTAGGAGGACTGAATATTTTTGAAGAAGAAGGAATCTGATCATTGGACTGCAAAGGAGTATTCAAAGGATACTTACCTTTTTCTATGCTCCTCTTTGTTGCTGATTACTTCTGAGCAGATACTACTTTCTGAGGTGGCTCCTCTTCTTGATCTTGAGTTCTGGTCCTCTTTCTTGAAGATCTAAGATCATATTTGACATTGAATTGTGCTTGCATGAAATCAGCAAATTGCTTACAATAATGATCAATCTCTGCTTCTTCGTCTTCATCTTGTAATGGGCAATCCATATCATTAGTATTTGAAAAAGCCAGATTAGAAT
This sequence comes from Pinus albicaulis, assembly GCA_034641835.2. Lineage (NCBI taxonomy): Eukaryota > Viridiplantae > Streptophyta > Pinopsida > Pinales > Pinaceae > Pinus > Pinus albicaulis. The sequence continues at coordinate 1,654,816,090 of CM076580.1, forward strand.
CTTCTAATCCATAAGCTGCATCTCCAGTGGAGTCTTCTGCTGGTCCTTCCAGGTATAAGGGATGAGGTACCTAGTCTTGTTGTTCTTTTACTTCTCTTGGCAATATCTGCAATGGGGGTCTTCTATACTAAGGATTGTATCCTCTGTTTGGAGCATTGTAATAGTTCTTGGGAGCTGCATTTTTAGCTTCCAGTTCAAGCTTGACCATCTTCTTTATCATTTTTCTTATTTCATCCATTTTATCTGAATCTTTTTCCTGATTAGAGGTGGAAACCTCTTCTTTTCCTTTCCTCCTAGTATCTTGTTCAGCTTTTCCCTTTAGTTTCCCACTGGGGGCAAAGTTCGCTTCCAGTTCCAGAGCATCTGATTGTGCATCATCTAAAGTGGTAGGTTTTCTTTCTCTCAACGAGAATCCAAAGTCAAAATCAAAGGCTGTTATAAAAATTATCTTGGCAGCAGCTTCATGGGGTTTCATTTCAGGAGGCAGGCTCAGATATAACTTGTTGAATCTTTTAATGAACTCTGATACCCCTTCATTCTGTTTCTTCTTCATTGTATTAAACTCAGTAAGACATTGACCATGATCTTTCTTTTCTCCCCACTTTCTGAGAAAAGTATTCTCCATCTGGTCCCAGGTGGTCACGGAATTATTTCCCAATGTATTAAACCATTTTCTGGCTTCACCCTCCAAAGACTGCACAAATAATCTCAAGACCACATCCAAATGTTCAACATTTAAGTTTTCTGCAAAAGAGCAGAAAGTCTCAAGATGTTTCTGAGCACCTACTTCATTTTCACCATTAAATCTCGGCAGAATCTTTAGATAATCATGTGGCCTATCATTTAGCACTTGGGGCAAGGCCAGTGGAGCGTATTTTTTCAATAGAAAAGTAGGAACATTAGCCATTGGAGGAGGTGGGGGTTGTGCAACAGTCTGAGAAACAAATGAAGGGAGAGGAGTAGGAGGAAGTGGGGTATGAATAACAATGGGAATATATTGCACAGAAGCCTGAGGTGTAGATGGGAATAATTCACGGTTGACAAAAACTACTTTTGTGACCTCTTTAATTTCTTCAGCCTCGAAAGAAGGATGAGATTCTTCTTCAATCCAGGCACTTCCTCTATGTGGAGTCTCCGAGTAAAACTCGAGATTTTCTGTTCTAAATTCCTGAGAAGAAGAGGGCGAATAATCTTCAACGGAATATTCAGGATTTTCAGCACGAGCTGACTTCCTCTCCTTCCAAACTCTTTTATGAATGATCTTCTCTGGGTCAGACACGTAGGGTGTTTTCGACTGAGATGTATCTGACCTCAAATGTGGCTTTTGGGAAGCCAGGACTACCAATAAAATTTATCAAATAAAGAACAGTGGAGTCGCCAAGGTGAGAGATACGCAACTTCTTCAACTCTCTGTGCTCACCTGATTAGAGAGTGAAAACAATTTGTCGAGGCCCAGGGAAACTGATATTATTGAATTTGTCCCCTGGCAACAGTGCCAGAAAGATGTTGTGGACAATTTTGTCACTCCCTAGAGACAGTCTAGAGTTGCCATAGACGAGTGCCTATGACATCTTAATATAGCAAGGAGTTCTTCATATAAATTGGATTGTCAGTCCAAGAGCTCACTCACTATCTCTTGTTTGAACAAAGAAATAAGTTTTGAATGGGACCAAACTCTCTCAGAAGCTGACACAAAGATAAGAATAATGTAGGGACATCATGTAAAACTCCAATACAAAGGCATCAGACAGTTAAGAGACAACTTACTGTAAAGAGGGCCAGTTCAAATAATATATCACAGAAATCAAATATCAGGAAGTGAGTGCAGTGAGGAAGCATAGAGAAGATATTAGTTAACATGAGACTGATACCTAGATACACAACAGAACCACATAAGGGCATATTAATTTATGAATCCTTATATGACAATGGCGTTTTAAAAGCACCCTCCTCAAGTAACTAATATAGCAGAAAATATGGAAGAGATGAGCATGGAACAGTATATCACGACTAGGCCTATTTAAAGCGCTTGACTAATTCCAGAAAGGGCATCAACAAGGATGAATCCTTACTGCAAACTAGTAAGCCACTCGCATTCTAGAACATGATACAAGAAGATAAATAGCATGAAATGAGAAATTGTATTAACACATAAGAGAAATTACATACTGTGAGATACCAAAGACCAGAATCCTCATTACAGTTATAACTCCTCCTCACTGAAACCCTACGGGCTCTGAACCTTCATATAGAAATATTACAGAATGTATACAAGAGCCTTTTCACTGCACAATTTGCTGAAAGAAATCTGGAACCCTTACAATGTCTTCTTTTCGGGCCTTTATAGAAAAGATAGAGAATTCTAGAGGAGGAGGTAGATGAAGCACATTTAATGACTCAATTTGAACAAAATGGCGGAAAACATTCGCACCCTCTTCTATGAATGGCTAACTATAAATGACTATACTTTACAATCTGTCTATAGAAATAAATGCTGAGAGACAAAAATCTCCTTATATAAAAGACACAAATAATAAAATATATACAGTGCTCTGCCTTCTGCTGAGAGTAAGATCTGCTGCCATAAGAACCCTGAGATAGTCTGCAATTCTGTACTGTACTATCAGCCCTTTACTTTGGATTTGAATCCTGGATCTTTAATGTAGGGCGAATTTCTCTGGAGGGTTCTGTAGGTCCATATCTTCGTTTTCTTTAATGATGGTCATTTCACACACCTACCCTCAGCTTCTTCTTTAAATTTCACCAGCAGAATGCCGTCCTTCAACATGCTCTTAGCCTTTGCAACAGAGACCATAAATTAAAGCGCCTTCTTATTGCCTTGAAACCTGCAAAACCTATGAACATATTAGAAAAACCAGACTCAGAGGTGTGGGGTGTGGAGGTGGAGATGGGGATGACATCGTGAACACAAAAAAATGAGAAGAAGGCGCAGGGTGGCGGAGGAAAGACAATGGAGATTCTGATTAAACAGAGAGATCGTGGATTTTCCGCGTAGAACGGTTTGGTCATGAGGAATAAATAAAATGGGGAATATGAATGAAAACACACACACACGCACATATATATATATATCTATATATATATATATATACATATATATATATATATACATATATATATATATATATATATATATATATATATATATATCTATATATATATATATCTATATCTATATATATCTATATGTATATATATCTATATCTATATCTATATCTATATCTATATATATATATATATATATATATATATATATATATATATATATATATATATATGACGGGGGAGGAAAAATCTTAGATGCACGGGAGCAGACACGTGGATGTACGGGGGACAAGTGGAAGGGCGACGTGGCAGCAGAGTCAATAGGTGGTGAGACTGAACTCTGGGCCGTCGGATTGCACCGATCAATGGCTAGAAGTCGATAGGGGAAACATGATGGTGGGCCACAGGGTACGCCGGACACGAATTAATGAGGGAGAAAGTTTAGAAGTTCTCCGTCGTCAGATTGAGATCAGCAGATCTGACGGTTCAAACAAATCCCGATGCCCGGCGATTGTTCAGACTTTAGCGCGTGGGGAAAGCGGTTTCTTGGGCCCATACAAAAGACGCGTGGCGCATTCTTAATGGAATCGCTGCTCCCATGGTAAATACCGCCGGCTCAGTGGAAATGGTGCGGGATTTACCGCCGGTTTTCTGCGCGCGGGGCCCTCCACATAAAACAAACGTCGCTCCGTTGATTATATTTGATCAGACGACTGCCATTGCGCCCAAAACACAAAACAATAAGCTCCTTCTCCCTTTGGCTTGCGGTTTTCGGGCTAGGGACATATGGAAGTCCAAACAGGAAGGGCTAAACTCTTAGGGGATTGGCCCAATATTTAAAGTATGGGTTTTTAACTTTAGCCAAGCGTATTTTCTGATCGGGGATAGTAGTGTTAAGCAGGAGCATCGGGATTTAAAGCCACAGTGAAGATTTAAAATGGATTTGAATGAGGTAGCAGGCCAAAATTCATAGGCGGGGGTAAATATGTACAACAAGACCCCGTATGTCTACTTATGTACAAAGTAACTTTTGAGCCTAATGCCCCTGCATCAGGGAGGAAGAGCAAGCAACAGGAGAAAGGGTCCTAAAAGGAAAACAGAGAAAGTGTATTGCCATCAATGCCAAAGGGGGATACTGTTGGAAATGTTGTCATTGATGGCAAAGGAGGAAGCAGAGGTAGAGACAGAAAAAGGACAATAACAAAGGCTAAGGAAAATGCAATGACAAAAGATTCATTTCATGGTTCGAAGTGAGTAGTGTGAAAGGGGATTTCCTCTTAGACAAAAAGATTCGTTGACAGTAGAAGAGTGAGTCGAGAGTGTTTGCTCTCTGTTTAATGAAACTGTGGGCCTTTTTTTATATCTGTGCATATTCGGGATTTTGGTTGAATGGAGAAGTTAGAATGGGAATAATACATTTCAGATGTATGCCTCGACGAAGCACCAAAGAGTTGAATGCCATAAGTGTAGATAGCACGAGATTGAAGGGCAAGGGTCAGGGAAAATTTTAAGAACCTCCCTAAATTTATATCTATAATAAATGGGCGAATCCCCATGATACATAGGAAAAATGGAAGGTGATTTTATTAATAATATAATATGTATATATAATTTTTTGGAGAATTTCTCATGAGATTATATTATCTTGTAAAATCATGGTGAATCACCAATACAAATGGCGAATCACTACTACAAAATGGTGAATCGTTGTCTAGTTGAGTTCGAGGTGTTGGTTCCAATGAAGATATGGTAGTTGAACCAAGAGTAGAAGGAAGAGAACCACTAAGACCAAGCATGGCACATGGTGACTCGTGAGGGAAGTAGTTCTCGTGCAGTTTGGAAAACACGTTCTTCTAGTTCTGCTAAGCGTAGTGTTGTTGCTCATGCTACTACTAGCACTGATATTGAGGTTGGGGAGGAGTTTGAGGAGAAATGAACAACAATGGGAAGAAAAGAAAACATGCTATTAAAAAAGTGTTGATAAACATTGGATCTGATCCAGGTGCCATGGTACAATAACAATATCACAAAATACTTCAAATTTTCAACTATGGAAACATAATTTACATTACAACACCATCACGACTCTTAAACAAACATATTTATGGAAATGATTTGATGCTGGGAATATCTTAAAGGAAGACCTAGCATGGAAACTATAATAAGATGAACTGCTTCTCACTTCTTCAAAATATTATTCCTTCTCGTGCCTTTAAAATATGGATATTGAAGGGAATATGTGCCAGTTGCATCCACCCTGCTGAATCTGTTAAAATTATAAACATCAACATGAAGAGTACCATTAGAAAAACTCCATTCGGAATTCCCCATGTCATGCCCATGCCATGCCATGAATCTGTTTGTAGCAGAATCCCACAAGTACTAGCAGTGGCACCCTGTATTTACCTGATAGTTCCATTGATTGGAGAGGAGGTCCACTCTAGAACTTGTCAATGCTCTCCTAATATTGTTGTACAAATAATGTCTTGTTTTAAATTTGTACAAGGAGAGATACATTTTCTGTATATGCATCTTTTCAAATCTGGTAGTTATAACTTCTAAGTCCAAATAAAATATAACCCAAAGAACCATCTTGTTCTATAGGCATGACAAATCTGGCCAGATATCAATTACTGGCAAGTTGTTCATGGATGTGATGAAGTCAATTATGACTGAAACAGTTTTCACCCTCGTTAATGCATGCAACTGAAGACCTTGCTCGCTACATTTTCAACAATCAGTTATTCATCTAAGTATTTGCAGAGTTTTCATGGAAATTTAACATGGTATCAAAGTAGAGATCAGTATAAAGACCAGCACCAAGTTGATCAATTAGGCTAGAGCACAGATCAATCAAGAAGGCTAGCGCTAGAGTTTCAATCACGTTTTTTCATGTATTTCTCATTTTTCGTGTAGCAGGGTCCATCGAAAGTATGGAACATGAGTACTCCTTGGATGGGGAATTAAATTTTGCATCCAAAGAATAATCCTGCTCGAAATTTGAGTAAAAACTTGGGAGATAAGTTGAAAATGTAGTTTTATTATTTTATTACTTTTTAATCTTTTTATTTTTTTAGCCCCCATGGTTGACATCATCATCTTGAATCCTATTGGTTATTATAAAGTTTATTTTGGTTGTAAATTTTTCTTAGGAGGCCCATTTTAGACCTCAAAGGTTCTCTAATGATTAGCTAAGATTTGTGTGAGAATAATAATGCTTTCTCAAGAGAGACATATTGCTTTGTCATAGATTCAATTGCTCCAAGTACAATCGATAAAATAGCCACATCAAGCAAGCAGGTTTTCCCTGTTGGGTTTCCAGAGAAAAGTGTGTCAATTGTGTGATGTGTTTTTATCTCTGTGTCTTTTATTCCACTGCTTATAAGTTGCTAAAAGGCATTGTATCTTGGTGAAATTTAACTAGTTTCAATTATCAGAGATTCATCTAAGTAGTTGTAAATTTTTCATGGAAATTTAACAAGGTAACGTTGAATGTTGTTCCTACCTTGAATGTTGTTGCTAAAAGGCAAGCTACCTCGCAAGAAGAAACCCAAAACCAAAAATTCAATAACCTAGCCCAGTATTTATTTGAGTACAAAAAGCAGCTTAGAACCTTCTAATACATCGAACATTGAGCAGAAGCCATAGTTTAGAACCTTTTAATACGACCAGAATTTCCTTGGGCAATATGATGCGATTCAAACAATTCTAAAAAAAATTCAGAGAACTTGGCCAAACAAAATTGAGACTTCAAATAAAGAATGTAAAATGAAATGTATTAAGAGTTAAAACAGAGAGGAGGAAGCTACAAAAGGAGCCCAAGTTAGATCTCTATTCACTTTGAGTTTTGGATAAGGCCGGTTGTTCTTGCAAAAGCCTCTACAGTGAAAGGCACTGGCAAACATTTCAACAATGGAAAAAATTTAAAATAATAGATACACAAGGCACGGGATGGGGGTGAAGTGTATTTATTGATTATCTTTTACTTATACAACAATCACCATAATACACGCATGCAACGAAAACAAATTCAATTTTCTCACGGGAAATAGTCCAATTAGTAGTGGCACCTACCGATGACAAAAAAGATGCCTTTACTGTGCACCTAGAAGAAATTAAATGATATGGTTATTGACTTTCCAATAACGACTCTAGGAACATGTTTAGCCATATTTTCTTCCCATTAAGACAAGAAAGATAATTCGAGTGCATTGAAGATAGCTTCTTCCTTGATGGGGTATGCAGACTATTCAAGGTCTTCACCAACCTTTTATGAATTGCTGCAAAGTGGACTAATGTGTATGCCTTGGGCAAGATGATGTCACATTTCGTGAGGGTGATTGCTGCAATTATTTCTCAAGTAATTAACTTGTCGGTGGGTTCTGATTGCAGGTAATTAACCTGTATGTGGGTTCTTATTGCAAGAATTTAAAATGGTCCTTCGACTGCTAGATAGAGAAGTAGTGCTAGCAAGTAGCCTTTAGACCTTTTGTCTCTTATATTTAAGGGATCGTTTTGGTTATATATGTATTTGATAAGTTTTCCACTATTTTGCAATCTTGTTTTAAATTAAACAATATTTATATCTATAATAATAGTAGAGCCATATAAAACAGGCAATGAAAGAGAACAAATACATTTTGCAAAATAAACCAAACAAGTGGAGTGAACTAGAACAACTTCCAAGAGAAGCCATTATAAGATGGAAATGTGAATGAGCGGAGGCAGAGAAGCATTCATTGAAGGGCAGAGTCTACTAAAATCAAAAGCACTGAACACAAAGCCAGACAATAACACATGCACAGAATGCAAGAGCACTAAGCACAAAAACACCGAAATCCATAAATGTGCAAAACAGCTTCTCTCCATAACTACAAAAAAACAAATGAATGCTTTGTTAGTTAGAAAAGTAGCAGTAACAAGTAGAGAAATTTTGATTTCAAATTGAAGAATATACATATGTATAGTAATAGTAGAGCCATATAAAACAAGCAAGGAGAGAGTAAATACATCTTGCAAGAGAAAGAAAACAAATTGAGTGAACTAGAATTCCAAGGAAAAAGTGTTCTAAACTAGAACAGCTTCAAAGAGAAGCGCATTATAAGGTGGAAATGTGAACGAGCAGAGGCAGAGAAGAAAAAGCACTGAACACAAAGCCAGACAATAACACAAAAGCACAGAACGTAAGAATGCTAAATAAATAAGCACCGAAATCCATAAATGAATAAATCAAATCTCCTGAACTACAAAAAAAACATATCATCCATAGAATAATCATTCAATAGCAGATATTAAAATCAAAGCTGCATAAAATACTTCAACATTCCAACAACTAGAATGTGTAAGAAGGGATATGCATGTTCAATGTTGAAAGATGCGGTATGAAAACAGTAATAAATTTAAGTAGCTTAGTCTGCAAGACTCGTCCATTTATAGTACACTGTACATATGCAACTAACTATTCACATAATGCTTGATAAAGTTTCATTAAAAGCTCCAAAATATCTTCATAGTGGTCCATGCTTACAATTTCAAATTCTTTCCAAATCATATTGGTAGATACATACTAGATTCGTCACTACCATTAGAAATGGATTATTCAGTCTTACTGATATACATAGATATGCCTCTCATCAACACATACCCCCTACATGGAAACACATCATAACTCTCTATCGATAAACATTTTCAACCACCTACATAGAAACACATCATCACTCTCTATTGATAAGAGTTTTCAACCAGAGATAAACTATTAATTAGAAAATAAGTTCCACTGAAGCAGGTCAATCCAGGTCTAGTAGGATTTTACGAACTTTCCGGCACATCTTTTTGTCACAAACAACTGTTAGCCTGCTCCCAACAACTATGCTGCCACCAAACACAATTTATCACTACAATTAGGAACTGATTTTTTTAGTCTTACTGATATACAAATATATGCCCTTTCATAAATCCATGCTCTTTCATAAATCCATTGTCATTCTATGGAGATAAACGCTTTCAACCAGAGATAAAATCTTAAGTAGAGAAGCAGTTACACTGAATAACTCAATCCAGGTCTAGTATAACTTTTGTAAATTTTCTGCCCGACTTTTACTCACAATCAATTGCCAACCCGCCTGTTCCCAACAACTATGCTACCACCAAACACAATTTATAGATCTCCATCCCAAATAAAAAAAGAAATTGTTCCCATCCAAAAAAACCTTCAATATGTTTCAAAATAGATTCCAACATTTATGCACCAGTTACCATTTTCACCAAACAAAATTTATAGATTTCCATTACATGCCAAATAAAACACCCACCTGTTCCCATCCAAGAAACCTTGGACAAGTTTCAGAGTAGACTTCAAAATCCATCCACTGGTTACCATTTTCTCCACCATAAGTGTAACAACTATAAATGGAAGCCGCTAGGGATAAGGCCATCCAAGAATAAATTTCAAGGAAGAAGGAATTATTCCAACATTTATGCACACCTTACTTGAATATTGACATCTATATCTTACATCTTGTTACTGTGAATTTGATAGCTATCAAGGCGCTTGTTAGTTAGGATCTGACCTGGCAGTCTGCCTAGCTCCATCTGTCAGGTTGGCACTTCCTCAGTATGTCCTGTAGTTCTGCCTCGGAAGACTTCTAAAAATAAAAAAATTCTTAAACCAATTGCAGCACATTCCTCTACTGGTCTTATTGCAGACCGAGTTCCTACTAGCTTGAATGGCATTGGTCCCAAAGATTCCCTTGAATTTTGAGGTCTCCACTCCAGCCTGCCTTCCCTGCCAACTGGAGGAGGTTGGGGCATTCTGTTCCATTGTCAGCTCTGCGATGCATCCCCTACCCCTCTTGTTTGGTTGCATGAGACAAACAACTTGATAAATTCTCCCTCTCTTATTTGGTGGTAAAGAGGCGAAAATCAATGGCGCACAGACCATCCAAGAAACACAGAAATTTAGCTGAACTTGCACAGAAATTTAGCTGATTTTTCTATAAAAAAATTTAAATTTCTTAATTATAGGAGGTTTTTGATATTGTAAAATAGAATAAGATCGGTAAGGTGGTAAATATTTTTGAAAATATGGGTTACAGTGGTTAAATTTCAGTATTTTGAGTGTTCTAGGGGCAGTATTTTGAGTGTTCTAGGGGTTTTTGATGGTGCTGAATCCATTTTCACCATAAAAAATTCCAACTACTTGATTTAAAAAAAAAAAATTACCAGATTTCAACAAAAACTGCCATCCAAACTATTCTGTTATGTAATTGACAAGCCATTATAAAAATTAAACTGAATTGTCATTCTAATTTATTAATTAGAAAGAATAATTGTTATTTTCCATCTAGATTCAAAAAGTGATATTGTGACATATTATATCAGTATAAAAAAATATCTTACCTTGAAATACAAGCTAAAAAGTGGATGCTTGATTACATAAGGGAAAAAAAAAAATCTTGCCCTAACATACAAAATAGAGAGTGGATGCTTGATTGGGAAAAAAATTGATCTGAGTTATTTTTTCTCAAAAAAGTGCTCCAATCGTCGATACCAATTAGTAAAGTTCTCTCCATCTGATAAAATCTTAAATAGTATTAAATAATGTTGTAAAACCCAAGAAAAGGAATGATCCTTCACAAACAATATGCAAAAATATGTTATTTGCAGACAGCTCCCGGGTCCCTGTGACTTCACTTGGCAAGTTCATAAAAAAATTAAATGTGAATACAAGGTTTTATGTTCAAATCCTTCATTAAGAAGTTATGGCTGTGTGTTATATGTGGGGCAAATCACTTAGAAGTTATAGTAAAAGTAGTTAGAATTAACCACCAATTACCAATTCCACTAATTTAAAAAAAATTGGTAAGAGCTTAACATGAATATTGACCAAAAGTAATACAGAAGTTGAAGTATATTCCTGCCTTAGGAGAAATTGGGCTTACAGACGTAAGAACCATATGATTCTGTATTGATAATTGGCAACACCAAATTGAAAAAAAATACAATAGTAAAGAATCTGGATTAATAGTTTGGCCTTGGAGAAGTTGTGCAGTGCTTTGAAAGAAAGCACGTCTAATCTCCTTTCAATTTTCTTAATTGCTGTCCAACTAAACCAAGCCAATACTTCGCTGCTTATCTCAACATTTATCATATAAGATATGTTGTCTATTTGCAATTGTTTCAAGGATGGTTTCCAAGAAAAAGCATTCTCCATAAAGTTCAAAGCCATTCTTTCCTGCTTCATCAAATATTTTGACAAGCATATTTCAAATGAGATTCTCCAAACTATACAAAGATCCTCATTTTCATTGTCTCTACAAAATACTATCTGTAGCTTTCTATCTTGAAATTCCAAATTTTTCTTCGGAAATCCATGAGAAGTTATATTCTGCAAACACTTATTGTCACAAAAAAATAACCAGAACTGTGAATCTTTCCTTCCTTAGAAATAACTAATCAATTCCCTCAGTATTCCATGTTACTGTAGGATAGATTCAACTCACGTTAAAGTGAATCCCATACAAGTCCTAAGAGGTGAAACAACCCACCACCAAAGGGATTATTACTCTTTTTCTTCCATTTACCCAAGACAGCGATCCAAATACGTATCCCCGAGTTTGGATGACCCTTTTGAACTGCACTGTGAAAGAAATCTTGACAAGCATATTTCAAATGAGATTCTCCAAACTATACAGAGATCCTCATTTTCATTGTCTCTACAGAAGACTGTTCGTAGCTTTCTATCTTGTAATTCCAAATTGTTCTTTGGAGATCCATGAGAAGTTATATTCTGCAAACACTTATTGTCACAAAAAAATAACCATAACTGTGCATCTTTCCTTCCTTAGAAATAACTAATCAATTCCCTCAGTATTCCATGTTACTCTAGGATAGATTAAACTCACGTTAAAGTGAATCCCATACAAGTCCTAAGAGGCAAAACAGCCCACCGCCAAAGGGATTCTTACTCTTTATCTTCCATTTACCCAAGACAGTGATCCAAATACGTATCCCCGAGTTTGGATGACCCTTTTGAACTGCACTGTTAAAGAAATCTTTTGGCCATAGAAGTTAAATTTCAGAACACTTGGAAAAACCTGGACACTTATTCCTCTTGGTGAAGAAACCCTCACTAGATAGGTACAATTTTTGTTTCCTACATTTGTCACTGTTCGGACGACCAAACTGTTTCCATTGAATTTTGAAATTGATATAGAAGGAGAATTGAGATTGGAAGCTGTTGTGCGGAACTTTGTGCATACACTATGATCTCCTATGACTCGCTTAAGAGATGAATTATCATAGCCAATCCCACAGAGAAATTTGATATAATCTTTAGGGCCAGCATCATATAGAAGTCCCATATTTTCTACTTTCACAGGGTTTAAAAGTCCCGCTCCAAAGCCAAATGGGTTTGCAGTCCTTCCTTGTGGAGCAGCAGTCACGATTTTCTTATTTTTATCCAGCACATTAGCTGCAGCACAAAACCACATATTTCAGGTCTCAAAGATTTTATAACCTTTAAGATTCTGCTTTCAGATAGAAAATGTATAGGCTACTTTACCTGTGGTCATGAGGGCAGACTTAATAGCCGATGGAGTCCAAGATGGGTGTGCAGCTATACTTGACACATGCTGACAAGCCATGGAAGTACCTAAAGCAAGGTTTAAATGCATGCCTTTCTTTACTGGTGACCATGCAACTAGTATATTCAACCCTGGAGCTGTTAGGTCGGGCTATCCAAGAAGAAAAGAAACAGAAAAACATCAGATGGTTACAAATGAAATTTATGATAATTGAAGCATTGAGTCAAGAGATCCAACTTCCCATACCTTCAAGATGTCCAGTGTTAGTGTGTTTGGACCTTATGAGGAGAATGATAAAACTTGAGGTGCTGGTCTGAGTTCGAAGACTGTTTCTACAGGAAAAATATAGGCTCCAGGAAACCTGACACAGTTTCAGATTGTTGAGACATTAAAAACATCTTCATTTGGTCAATCTAAGCAAACCAAATGTGTAAGAAACAAATAAACAAGAAACTTTGTCTGGATCCTTTAATCAAAGTGACATGAAAAGAGCAACCTACGTTTTCAATGGGCTTATATGATGCAGGGATAAGACTTAATATATAAGCTTGCTTATTCCATTAAAAGGGTTTATCTTGACTGATACTGTTATTTGCAAAATTAGAAGAGATGTAGCTCTTCTAATTCCTCATTATTGATAAGCACTGCTCCTACCAAGGTAGATTTATTTCTTATTACCCTTTTTAAACTGTGGAAAATTCTTCAAGCTTTTGATTTCACGGCACTTCAAAAATGAAATGTGGGTGAAGTCATTATAGGCTATCATAGAAAAACATAAGTATTTATAGCTTTTAATGATTGACCGATTGTGCTTGCAATCATATTGCTCAGATGATGCACCTGGTAGTGTTGATATAGGAAATAATTTTAGCACCCACTTTGTTGTCCACAATCGCACCAGGGATCATGAAAGGAATGGCAAGATTCTGGCCCATCTCATCGATGAGAATTATCCCCAATCCCCCAGCTACTTGGACTATTTGGCTTTTCGATATCCTTGACTCAAAAGAGTCTTCAGGATGCAGGCAAACCATTATCTTTCCTGCCACTTTAGAAGGATCTAAAGAGCTGTTTAGAAAGAAGCTGCACAATCCACCACGAAAATCCAAAGGGTTACAGCTCATCCATCGATCATAGTAGACAGAATGATCTGGTACTAAATAAGCACTGCCTTCAATATGCCTGATTCTATCCTGAAATACCTCGATTGGTAAGGAGTGAAGTATTTTGCATGTGCATTTGCCGCAGACAATAGCTCTGCAGGGGCGTTCATCTTTGCTATATTCAGACTCTCACCCTGACAATTACAGATTACTGTTAGCCACTTCTTCTCGTGTGGGTTAAATTTTTTATCACATTTTTGAGTAATTTATTTTGCAAATATACGATATTCTATTATGGAGGGACTCACTTACCTTCCCATATGAAATAAATTGTGTAATGGTGACAACTCTAGAAAACAAATATGAAGTTTTTCCTTTACAAAGATTTACAGGAATGAAACTGTCAGGTAGGAGGCTCATTGAACTCACGTACATGGGGGAATAATTCCACCCATAGAACCACAATAAGACGAAGTCCAGAAATATGGAATTTTCATAACTGAAGAATTGAGAGTGAATGCAAACACTAGAGGACAATGTGTCTCCTACAAAATCCAGTTGAAGAAATGGAGAACAATACTACACTATTACCAGAAGAAATTTAAATATCTTGGAATGTAACTTACTTGTGCAAGATGATGAGGATGCTATCTGACAGTACAAATCAGAAAACTGAATCATGAAGGAGAATTTTTGGCATTATTGCCTTTGGGTTAACATGCAATTGGTAATCGTTGTTAATTTATAAGGAGATATTGTTTCTTGAAGTTATAACCATGGTTCTCCTGGGTAATGGTTGATCATGAGAAGAATTAGAGCTTACATGGTAGGTAGAATTATTCCGGCTTAATTTGATGAGAGAAATAAAGTCCCTGTCTGTAGAGCTAGCAACCACTGTAATAAGCCAGGGAGCCAGATTTGTTGTAGAAGCAGAACCCCCATCATTCCTGACTGAGCAAACAACAGTAATTCCATTTCGTGTTGCATGGAATGAGCCCACTGAGATCGCGTCACTAAAGTAGTCACTTTTAGAAAGATCAGGACCTAATGAAAGAGATAAGATATCCACTCCATATTTGATGGTATCATCAAATGTTGCCAATATGTCTGAATCATAACATCCAGATTCCCAGCATGTTTTGTATACTGCAATTCGAGCCTGTGGAGCTCCCCCCGGGCACCTCCAGCTCCTAAACCACTATAATTCATATTCCTCACATATCTTCCAGCTACAATAGAAGCAGTATGGCTTTCATGCCCTGCGCTATCTCTTGCAGATCTATATTCTCTGTTAACCCCCAAACTCACTGTTTTCAACGTTTCCCCTTTCTCGGCCTCCAGTCCATTCAAATAATACCTAGCACCAATCAATTTCCTGAAATAAGTCATGGAATTGTCAGTGATATTTCTTCAAATATCTAATAAAAATATCGCTATATCATAAGGTTGTTAGAATTCATGCAGCAATCTGAACTTCAATGGAGTACATTTTACCTGTTGCATGTTGAATTAGGAAATTGTTCACCACTTTGGCATACTCCCTTACAACGTGAAGGGATTGGAGACATCAGATGGTCACTGAAGCTTGGGGATTTAGGCCATATACCTTTTCATTAATATGTAAATATTGAGACTCCGTAAGAGGGTCGGTCAAGTCCCTCGCTCAGCCAGCAAGAAAATCGGCGAGACTGTACATAAAGCCCCAGCCACCTCTCCTAAATTTCGGCGAACCTGTGAAAATTTGGCGAATCATTCTAACCCCTCCCTCCGACCCTGTAATTCCAGGTGAATTCCATGGAAATCTGCTGCAACCAAAAAAAAATGGGAGCCGAATTTCATTTTTTCAGTTTTATGAGTTTTTTTTGGTCGGCTAATATTTAATAATTAATTATTTTTAAAATAATTACTGGGCTAACTTTATTAAACTATAGAAAATGGGTTTTATATAAAAAATTCGCACTATTAAAATTTAAAATCCCTGAAAATTCGCCTTTGGACTAAAATTCGCCCCTAAAATTTTCCCTGGCAAGGGTTCGAAATTGTTTGATACAATGGAACAGTGAATAGTGTGGCCAATTAGAATGGATAAAAATGGAGAAGTTAGAACGAGAATAATAAACAAGAACGATGGAGGAATTCTTTATAATAAGGCGTTGAATAACAGGCGGAACCTTGAGAAAGGAGAAGCGGAACCGTGAGCAGAAAAGGGGTTTTGAGGAGTTAAACTGGCAGTATCGCGCTGCCTCATAGGTGGTAAGCTATTTGGACATTTGGAACATGATATTTCTCTTTGATGGACACGTGGAGAAGGGCGGTATTTGAAAACCGAGAGTTTCACGTCCTTTTTGAGCTTTAAAGTTCGGACAATAAAAAAATGTGAAATTCATTATACACTGTCGGATCACAAAAGTTGATGCAATAAGACAACGACCGTCAGATGTGTGGGGTATTTTAACTACTGGGGCCCAGATCATTGCACGATCAGAGTGAATTAATATGCATGCATGTTGGATATGCGATTGCCGTCGGATGAACACCCGATTGGATTTTGGAACGCGATGTATTTCTAACCGTCGGATGACAAGGTGGATGTCGGATGATAAGGTAGATCCTGTGGGGCCGAAACTATATCTTTCAAGTTGGAGAGTCTACATATATATATGGTTGTTGGTATATAATGTATATATATATATATATAAACCAAATGTTATATTGTGAATTTGTGCACGGACGTATTATAAAATGTGCAAAAGACAATCGGAATACATATATGGATTGACTTTTATACATTGTGAGTGGATGTATAAGTTATCTAGATTTTGGTTGTAAAAGATAATCGAAGGATTATGTAGGAATTAATACATGGATTAAGGCATGTATGACTATTTAATTAAAAGGTTGATGAACATGTTGGAAAATATGGGACCGTCTTCTATAGCTATCAAAGTTACGGAGGTTAAAGTAAATGAATATGCAATTGGGTTCATTGAATATTAATTCGAATAAGTATAGTTTGGGTTGTGGTTTTATGAGAGATTATTTATAATACTCATTGGAGGTGGACCCGACTATTTGATCCAAAAGTTTTGTTTCAAAAGTTAAAAGGATTCTGGGTGTAAACCAAGGCAATGGAGAATAATATATGTGGGCCCGAGAAAATATTACACTGCTATGGTTTGGATACATAGTAAAATGTTGATATATATATATATATATATATATATATATATATTGTTCGGAGACTTATTGTTGGTTTAACATACGCCAAACTTTACACAATAAACTTTGATTTGAGGAAGTGGGCACAGTGTTTCCCTTTGTCAATTTTTTTTTGTGGTTGTGGTATATTAAAATAGTTATATACACAACGGTTATACAAGCTTTACTGCTGAAGAAAGAGAGCCTGAAGAAATGAAAGAGAAAGTGACGACGACGGATAAATTGTACGGGGATGAAAATGTGGGCATGACGAGAGGTGAACCAAAGTATGCGAGCAGTCACTCAACAATGACAAAAAAGACAAATCCGAGGTAAAGCCAAAATCAAAGAAGGGAGTTGAGTGAAATTAATGTAAGTGTGTAAGCGAAAATGTGAATGTAAATGTTGTAATTGATTTTATATTGTTTGTGATGGATTGTGAAGTCTGCGGGAGGAAAACAAAAATGCCTTTATGTGTGAAATTAACACATATTGTTACATTTTTTAAATGAAATTTGGTAAAAGAAATAAGGAGAGCGAGAAGGTAAAAAAAGGTTAGGGCTATTGCTTCAGGCTACAGGAATATAAAAAGTCATGTGATAAACTCTGGAACTCTATATGATATCACATTGATGTGCAAAAGAGGTAAGAGAGAGTAAGGATAGAGAATGCAAAGTATAGAAGATTTGAGCGAGAGAAGATAAGGAAGAGAGGAGCGAGAAGAGATGCTACGAACGGGCGCGATATGAGGTAAGTGACCAAACATTTTATTTTGATGGGAATTGAAGAAGTTGGAGACTTCCCTCAGGATGGAAGCTTGATAGCTGTCAATTGTAGCTGACTGAGGTTGGAGCCTCCTGTAGGTTGGTGCCTGCAGAAAATTGAAGGGAGTTGGAGCTTCCTTGCAAGTTGTAGCTTGTAGAATTGAGGTTGGAGCCTCCTATAGGTTGGTGCATGTAGAAAAATAGTGGTGAGAGGGAGTTGGAGCTTGCCTTTGCATCACAAAAATAATAAGATGTGGTTTTCTCCCTTTATGGGTTTCCACTTATATCTTTTATCTCTATCTATGTTGCCTGTGTGCTGAGATGATTTACCAAATCCGCTTAATGTTTGCTACTCTCATAATAAGTTTGATGTCACATTAATTTAATACTTGCTGCAACATATTAAGGCTATTCATATACTAAGGTTGGTTATAAAATTAAGCTATAAATAAGCAGATGAAAAATTTAAAAATCTCATGTATGTGTTAAACTGATTCACCCCCCCCTCTCAGTTTAACTAATAATTCAACAAGACTCGCCTCTCACACCAACTCGCATTCCAAGTGTAGGTTGTGTCAAAAGGGAGACCAATCCATCACACTATCATAGATGAAGGTTCTTCGACCTGCGTTATGTCAACAACTTGTTGGCTTGCTTTAGGTTCTCCTACCTTGTCACCACCGTCGAATTCCCTCAAAGCTTTCGATGGCAACACCTTCCTCCCAAAAGGATACCTTGCTAGCTTTCCTATCACTTTGAGGGGGAAAACAATAACCGTGGACATTGAAGTCGTAGATCGCCCTCTCGACTATAATCTATTGCTCGGTCGCAATTGGTCTTATGCCATGACCGCCATTGTTTCTTCGGTCTTCTGACTCATCCTATTTCCATTGGATGGGAAAATAGTCACAGTGGATTAGTTATCCTTCTGCACCCCTGATTATACCATGTTACCAAGTAGTATTATACCCCTAATAGGAGGCTTTCCTGACTCTTACGTCAGTATTGGTACCGGTCTTCTGAAGGCATCTTCCCTACTGGGTTGTTTTCCTCTACCACCACCAGAGATCCCAAATACGGTTGCAATGATATCCACCACTTTGGATGGCTCTATCGACCCATGGATCCTCCCGGAACCTTCAAAAATTGATTCCTATGGAGATCAGATGCCACTCTCACTAGTCGAGTTGGCCTACCAAGCCATCCAAATTACATCTGAACCCTCTACTGCTATGGTTTTGACTACAGGTACAAGCCTCCCACCCATCACAGTTCTCTCTAAGGATCTCCTCAATGAAGTCTTGCCTACAGACAAAGCTATTCAAGAGGTCATGTCTCTAGAAGAACGAACTTGGGGAGAGTTTCACCATCGCGCTTCGATGATCAACTCGGACGTGATAAACACTGAAATCCCATCCTTTGACCCACCTAAGATGGTTCCCTCTGCTTAGACAATTGTTCAAACTGTCGATGCAGAAGGGAACATGGGTAATATTTCTAAGACAATGCTCATTGATATCTCAGTCAAAATGGGTATCATGGAAAATATTCATATTTGAGCAAATTGCAATCCTGAGGAAATTGCGCGCTTCACATCCCTTTTCAAGGAATTCTGCGATGTGTTCGCTTGGTCTTATGACGAAATTCCCAGCATAGATCCATCTATAGTCGACCATGAAATCAAGATTTATGACAATGTCAAGCCCATTCAGCAGCGACTCAGGCCTGTCCACCCGTGCAAAGTGGCCGCCATCAAAATTAAGATAGAAAAAATTTTAAACGCTGGTTTCATCTATCCCGTTCCTTTGACAGAATGGGTTTACAATATGGTTCCCGTAGATAAAAAACAAGGAACCATATGAGTTTGTGTTGAATATCATGATCTAAATGCCGCTTGTCCCAAATACAATTATCCTACACCGTTCATAGATCATATTCTCGACGATTGTGCCAGATGCGAATCTTTTTCCTTCATGGATGGATTCTCGAGCTATAACTAGATTGCGATTGAAAAAGAAGACTAGCATAAAACTACCTTTATCTGTCCTTGGGGTACATTTGTGTATCGTAAACTCCCATTCAGTCTGAAGAATGCTGGAGCAAATTTTCAGTGGGCTATGGACTACGCTTTCCACGAAATTCGACATATTGTACAGGCTTACTTGGATGACCTTCCGGCCCATTCCAAGAAACGACCTAATCACCTTGCTCATCTAAAAGAAATTTTCGCTAGATGTAGATTCTACAATATATGTTTGAATCCTCATAAGTACATATTCATGGTCGATTTCAAGTGTCTGTTAGGTTTCATTGTCTCCAAGCATGGGATTAGGGTTGATCCCGATAAGGTTAAAGCGATTGTTGAATTTCCGGCACCACAATCCATCCTCCAACTCCAATGTTTGCAAGGGAAGGCGAAATTTTTATGGTATTTTTCTTGCTCGTTAATCCAAAAAACCTCGAGTTCTCTTCTTCGGACTCGTTAAACTTATGCAAAGTTGATTTCAAGCGTTCTTTTTATGGTCTTTTTCTTGCTCGTTAATCTGAAAAACCTGGATTTCTCTTCTTCAGACTCGTTAAAACTGATATGAAGAAGCACTGAGCTTTATTTTTAGGGACTTTTTCTAGCTCATAAAACTGAAAAAACCTAATTTACCTTTGTCGGGCTCGTTAAACTACCGTGACAGAGAGTAAGGAGCCATTATTTTCCTCTTTTTCAAAGCTCTTTAAATAGAAAAAGTGACCGAGTTTTTTCTGTGTGATTCGTTAAAATTTCACAGAGAGCATCGAGTTTTTCTTTGTTAGACTCGTTAAAAATTTCACAAAGAGTACTGAGTTTACTTCCTCTCCTTGTACTCATAAAAAAATGAGGTAGACATCCATCGAACATAGATTTCTCACTTTTCTGGCTTTGATGGACTAACTCACGGAAAATGAACCATTTCGGGCTTACTATTCTCCCTTTGTCGTGCCCGGTTATCAAGACATGACAAAGGTACCCCATGGAGTTATCTTTTATGAAAATTTTCAGACTCTCTAAACATGAAAAATTCACCGAGTTTACTCGTCTAGATTCATTAAACCTAATCCAACAGGGAATGGAGTTGTCTTTTACAACATTTTTTAGACTCTCTAAATATGAAAAATTCACCGAGTTTACTTGTCTGGACTCGTTAAACCTAATCAGATGGGAAAAAATTTGGAAAAAATGGATACTACCTCTATTACATTTCAGAAAGGTCGATTTGGCAACAAAAATCTTGAACATTGCACTCCCCAGAAAACTCTTTCACAATTAGCCAAACCCTACCATCTATGAGTATTAGCCTTCATTTCCTAGTGTTCCTACACCAGTAAAATTCTAACAAACTCTTTGGTTTTCATTAAGCTTTAGCTACCTAGTACCCTGTTACAGTGCCGTCTATTGTTCAAGAAGATCTCACTATCTATTGCTCCTCTTATCAACCAAACCACTCATTATGCCAGAAATTATTTGTCCTCAGTTATCCCCATTTTCTCTTCATTATCTCCATAAAAAACAAAATCATTTGGTTTCCGTTTCGTGTTGACTGATGTAAGACACCTCAGGGCCTACCTTTCAAAAGATATTTTCCTATCAACTTCAACATCTTATCTAGGAAGTTGATCCGAAAACCCATCAATACCTGGATACTTGCAGACATCAGTGGCAAGTAATCTTGTGTTTAATTAAAAGTCTTCATCATTGGCTCCTGATCGAATGATTCTATGAGTTTTCGACTTCAAATATTTTTATTCACACTCGCTAGATTGTACTGTGCATCTTAGGGACCATCATCATTATCGGTGGCCACCTTCGTGTCTGTTAATAGTTTTCATTATTGACTGGTAACTAGACAATTTCTCACATGTTCGACGACATCTCCTTCATTCACATGTTGATAAATATGTAATTTAAGTGAAGCAGCGGTCAAGACATTGGGGCAAGGGTTACATCATTAAAGCTATGTTCCCTTCCCCAAGCTGCGATATTGTTTATGGAGACAACTTCTTTAGCCTGATCCTATTATGACAGACACTGCCACATTATTCTTATTGGTGGACATATTCTTCATATCTCTGTTCTAGAGAAAGCATGTCGATTAGCTACTGAGCATGGTAATTCCCGACTCAAGACTAATACTATATTTTCTGACATATGTTGTTGTTTCAGGTTTTCCTCGGTCCTTCAATCTCTTTATCTCTACTACACATTATAAAGTATTTTGGCCATCGTCTTTGTCTCTGACCTCAGACTTTAGGGGGCATCTGTTACAGGTCAAAAAACCTCCTCATCAGCTCAGAGGAGAAGATAAATATGGAATGAATACAAAGACCTAAACTAAACCTACTTCTTCCATGGTAACGCACCCCTATAACAGCAAAAGAGTGTTATAACGCACCTGATCAATGAAAAGGTCACGTTAGTGGCTAGGGAAACGCTCTGTTTATACTAGAGGGAAGTGTTACCTGTGTTTTGAGTTTGAAATAGGAAAAACCCACGAAGAATGATTTGAAATTACAACTTTTTCTCATAAAAGAGTCAGTACAAAATAGAAACTGCAAAGCACTAGTCTCTTATTGGGCCTTGCCAAAAACAACTGAACTCTCAAGGAAGGCAAAAGCATGGGAAGTTGAGGAAACATCTTGGTTTTTTCTATTTAGAAATGGTGGAAGGAGAAAGGCAATGATTTCTCTCTCCATCTCCTATAAAATGGAGCTGAAGACTCTTGGTTCAACGTCGAAGGATTGTCAAAGTTTTGAATACTTGTGAAGCAGACCATTATTGTTGTAGTGTGAAGGTCAAGAGTCAAAGAGGTTCATTGAGAAATCGTTGATCAAGACATCACCACATTGAGAGATAGAGAGATTGGGAGGCTGAGGAGGGCTTGGTACAACCAATGGTTGTAATC
The DNA here is from genome assembly GCA_034641835.2 of Pinus albicaulis. Classification (NCBI taxonomy): domain Eukaryota; kingdom Viridiplantae; phylum Streptophyta; class Pinopsida; order Pinales; family Pinaceae; genus Pinus; species Pinus albicaulis. The sequence goes on from CM076580.1 coordinate 1,654,838,736, forward strand.
CTCTTTTTTATAAATCAATAGAACTGTATCTTTTCTATCCATTCTATGTGCTGATATTGTTATTGTTATTCAATTACTTATATAGCATGAGATGAATGGCTTAGATGTGCATAGTTTAAATGTTTATCATATATTAACTTAATTGATAGGAAATGTATGTTGTGGTAGATATTTCACGGGTGCTTTGATTGATCACAGGGTCGAGATTTGGAGCAGGTGAAGGAGGATCCCTGCTTCGCTGCTTAGCGCTCTCCAAAATACTTCAAGATCATTAAAGAGGTAATATTCCATCTTATTCCATCAAGTTGTTTAAGTTGATATGAACATGTATGTATCTTCTTTGTGAACTATACAACTAATCTTATTATCTGCCTCGGGCATCGGAAAGCCCTAAGAGGGATATTCGAGAACCAACAACCCAAGAATTTTACCCTATAGTAGTCATCATAATCCATTGCACTTTTATTGTATGATCACTTTCAATTTTGATAAACAGATTCATCTGACATGCTCTGTTTTGGGAAATTTTTCATAGTATGTTCATATATCTTTCAGTTTAGGAAGAATTCATCTTTCATGCTCTTCCTAGATCCTCCCCTGTCTAAATCATTTCATCTGAAGAACCTAATGTGTTATCCTTTCTACCTACATTTCCCCATTGAATGGACTGTAACCCTAATCCTATTTTCCCTGACCTAGCCTCTTTGACCTAATATCCTCATCCATCAACCCAATAAAAAGAAAACAAACCCCTAAACTCATACCTAGCCTAAAACCTTTTCATCCAGCCCTCTTGGATATGATTTTTGTGGAGAGAGCCCTCTCTGGTTTGGTAGGGCTAGATACCAAGCCAAAATATTGGTCTGTGGTTACCTCTGTTCAGATTTCTTCTTCGGCCTTAGAAACCTGGTGAAATGATAACATATACTTCATAAAAATTATGCAATATTATCAAGGAAAAATTATCTCTAATACATTTCATTCATCTAGAAATGACCCATAAATAGACTAAGCTAAATAGACACATAATTCCATATTTCCATCATGCAGTAGTTAGCCCTAATTATATCGAAATCTAGTAGTATGCAGCAACACGAAAAATAGCATCGAATTTACACTTACAATGTTAGTGTGTATATTCAACCGACATCAATTTGTACATAAGAAGCTCCAATATAGAAATAACCCAAATCCATACACAAAATCATCCATTATCCAAATATCCCCACCAAGGAAAAAATGTGAATTTCTCTTAAGAGAGAGAGATCCCAAAACAAGTGATGATACAAATGAATGTAGCTAACTCCTATTTATACACATTTTATAATTTTGAATTAGCCTATGGTCCTACATTAGCCCTTACTAATAAAATAATGTGCAAATAAAACCCCTTTAGTGACAAGCCCACCAAAATATCTCATAAATGGAAAAATAAGCCTCTCAAGAGGTCAAATAATAATATGTGCATGTCGTCGGGCCCTCCAAAGGCCTAATGATATCCAAAAGCTCCATAATGATGAATAAATTCCTCTAAATATGATGGAAAATGGGGTGGCCCCTTGTTCTCCAAGTAGTAGACCTATGGTGCACTCAATGGATGTGGGGGTACATAAATGACCCCATGGGTCTCCATATGAGTCAAAGACTCTTGTAAATCCTCTATAAGGGTTTGAGTGATGGAATTAACACTTCCATGACATCATACAAGTCCTGAGACACTTGTCGAGAGTGTGGGGCTCCTGTGGGGCGTATTGGGCATAGTTTACCAAGTACATCATCATCATCCCAAAATTGGATCACTAGTAATATTTGAACATCGGTGGGGATACGTGGAGTCTTGTCAACTTTTGTGGAGTCTTGTGGTTCTCTATGCACACCCTATATGTTCTAATGTATCCCTCTAGGGTTAGGACCAAATATAGGGATACCAAACGCAAATGGAAACCACCTGCAATCCTTTATAAGATTCAATGTGTCCCTTAGGCTTCTAGTACAACCAATCATTAGAATAATTGTGTAAAACAGTTTAAAAACCATGGATAAAAAATGGGAACTTCACAATGGAATTCCTTTCTGTAATGGGATTTGGAATGTGCTAGTGTCTCCAAGATCCAAAAGGGGTTAACCAAACACCTTATTAGGTGGTTTAAAACCTTAAAGGCGATAATATGTCCAAGGTAAATCCCTCTAATGGGTGTGTAAAATGATAAATAAGTGAGATGGAGTAGTGGGTGAGAGGGGCAAGCCTGGGCCACATATTGGGGCATAGGGACAAATAGATAACAGGAATTCCACACCTGGGTATATAATGTGTAGGAGGAGAAATTGCGGTACATGAGGTGCCTCGGCCTTGATTTTTCCACCCTTATTTATATGCATTTTTACTTTTATAAATTTTCTCAAATCGACTACTTGGGGCTCAAAGGATAAGAGCATGATGTGTAAGATATAGCAGTGATTACCCCCTTTATGGTAGGGTGGTTCATTTCCCTCCAGGGTTGGGAAAATCATGTGTTCCTAAATGATAAGGAGGCTCGTCTAGGTCCTGTGGAACTAGGGTGATGACGATGGATGGGGTAAATATCATGTGTTGTTTTTTTCCCACGTGTCAATTTTTTTTTCTTGACCATATTTTGCATTTTGTGGTACAATTTCCTATTAAGTGTCGCCAATTATGATTTTTCTTTTTCTTTTAGCTACTTCAACATCCTGGGCATCATTCTAGGCCTGACCCAAGGTGGTGGCAAGGGGATACGGAGGCTACCCCCATGTGGACCCAGAGAGACAATATGGACATAGGTGGGAGAAATGATGAATGCAGTTATCGTGAGTGGAAAGAGAGTAATATATGCAGATAAAGGAGCCAGAACACACACCCAAAGTTGGGGTTTCCCAAGTATTACCATCCTAGAACCAAATGGTCAATAGAGGAGATTCCATGGGACTAAGATCCATGGTAACATTTAAAAGATATCAAAGGGACAGGAGCACAAGCTAAGGCCACTCCTTCTGCCAAATCCCCCCATCAATCCATGCCCATAAGTATCATGATAAGTAAACTCAATACTCAATTACCAAATGACAAGGCATACCTTTAGATTCGGGAGGCAAAACTTCAAACATAGGATCAACACAAGCGGGCGAGGGAACACATGGCTGGCTTAGGTGGCAGATAAATGACACAACGAGCTAGAATAAGGCTACAAGGGGCTACTAGTTGTAGGTTAAGGTCCATCATGGATAAAAATTTCTCCTAGGTATATCACCCACAAAGTGGTGGGTAACAAGAACAAATCAAGGTATGTCCTAGAATATAAGATTTATTATAAAGCTCTCTTCATGTAAACTGTATGATCATTCATCTTTTTGAAATTTTCTTTACATTAATGACATTTTTATGTCTAGGGTTTTGAATCAAAAAGATTCTTGTTAGGGTGATTATTCATTGATTTAATCTACCCTCATGATATTATTTGAGCATTTTTTTGTAACCTTAGCCTTTAGGATTCACTATAAAACTCTAGCCTCTTATTGGTAAGGATATGCCAATATTGATTATGAAACCCTAGTTTAATTAGGGTTGTTGATGAAATCTAGAAATCCTATTCTTTTGATATTTAGGTTTTGGTATTATAGAAACCCTAGTCCATTAGGGTTTTTTTAATGCCTAAGTTATGTATTGAAACCCAAGATATTTATGGTTTGGTAAATTAGGTTTTATGAGCGAACCCCTATTATATCTATAGTAAGTTCCTAGGAATGAAACCCTAGGAGTATATTCGTCCAATCGAAACCCTAGCCTGGAAGGAAAATTGTTGTATTTATAACTTTGATGTATTGATGTTTGTTTCTTGGGTTTACTTAGTAGATATTGATGATAAATGGTAGTGCATGAAATACCAGATATGTATATGAAATTATGCTAACCTAATTGTTGATATTTTTTGAATTCTATGGTTTGTAACAAAGCCATGATAGATATTGATATTCTAGGATATAATGCTATTGTTTTCAATATGATTTAGTTTTGATGCTAAAATATAGGTTTTGCATAAACCTTGGGAGAGTATAACATATAATTCTAAAAGAATATTGTCGAAAACTTATATGTATAGTAGGATTTTTATTTGATTGAATTACTAATATCTAAGGCATTGTGTCTTGAATATGAAGTCTAGGGTCTATGAAAAATCCCTAGCAAGAAGTTGAAGTCTAGTATGTGTCTTTTGCTGACTATGAACCTAACTTGGTTTCAGTGTTTTGTGTCTAGATTCTAAATGCTTCCTTATTGTTACATGATTTTGATATAATTGTTATAGGTCAATTTGGGCACCATTCCCAATGACCTGGTTAACTAGACATCATATCCAAAACCAATGAATAGGGTCTATCATCCCCTATCATTTCAGTTGTTACATGCCCTAAGAAAAAGAACAAGAAAAATCATCCATGACTTTCATTGAAAAGGTTTCCAAGATTTGAATTTTATAATATATCATATGAGAGGTCACCAATGCTACCTCTAAAGGGACTAATTGTGTTTCATATGCAGGTAACCCCACTCAAGGGTGCTTTTCAAAGCACTTCCCGACACTCATGGTTGTGTTGGTCACATTGGGAGAGAGATTCTTACTGTTCCGGAATCTCCACTTGGCCAGTGCCTTCTAGAAGAGTTCACATGTGTCCATTTGATACCTCTGAGACTGGGAACATGTATTTCCTATTATTAGAAAGTCATTGATTGTAAAACTACCTTCAGCTCCTCTATAAATTTCGCATAGATCCTAGTGTTTGATAAGGAAGAATTTGAGTAGAGAAATTTTGGTAGAATTTCAATTGAGGAATTTATTTGAGTGACATGCTGCTGGAGAGATGTGCATTGTGATGAGGGTGGGATGCTGCTGGAGATGGTGACACTAAATCAATCACTTGGTTGTAACCTCCGCTTCTATCCATTAATAAATATTTTTGCTTACTTTCCCACATATGTATTTGTATAAGCTTATGCCTTTCATATTATGAATTCTTATCTGATGTATATGGTTCATGTTTTAATGATTTAGCTAAATAACTTGAATAGAAATATGTATTATTTCTATCTTTTGATGTTTAGTGTTCATCTTTGCAGGAAATATTTTGGCGATCTAGCTCAGATTTGAAGCTACAACAAGAGTGACAGAAGGAGAATAGGAAGCACTTGGAATCCAAGTAAGTTATTTTATCTGTTATGTGTGTCTATTTACTATTAGGAAAAGTTGTTGAAAAGTCTTTAATCTATTGTTCTAGATGAGAACTACATATAGGGAAGAATGTTTTATCTGTAATCCATAATTCCACATAACGAATTCGTGACTCCGCTGGGGAGTTTACCCTTCATCCTTAGTGTATTTGACTCTGATTTTCTTTTTTTATTCACCCAGTAGCATTTAATCAGAAATATTAGGCTTTTTGAAATCAAAATTTGCATTAGAAGTGTGTTAAATAGTTTATTTTTCATTCTCTGACTGCGCTCAACACACTATTGAACATGACACAGTGCTTTGCATAGCACTATCTCCCTTCTAGGGGTGTGTTGCAACGCATTTTCTCCCCTTAGAGATTGTGCTTCCCCCTAGAATCAGCCAAATTCCATTGAGTTTGTCATTGCATTTGCTTTCATTTTTTTTTTTTTTGTGTTTTAAAGAGCCTGATACCTCAGATTGACTAGTGATCTTACCTACTCCTTCCTCCTTTGAAATAAAAGTTTGTTCAATGTTTATTTAAATTGTTTTTCTTTATCACTGACAAACTAATTTCAAAGTATTTTCATTGTTGCATCAGATCCATTTGTTTTTGAAAAAGGAAATTTTCGTTAAATTCTTCGTATCCTGATAGGAGAAATTGTTGTTAAATTCCTCATTTTTCCTTCAAAAGAGAAATTGTTGTTTAAATTTTTCATTTCTAAAAAGTCAAAGGAATTTGTTTTTATTGATTTGGTGCACTTAGTTTCTTTTTCTGCATTCATAACATTAAAGGGGCTGAAAATAAAAACCTGCATTTGCATGTAGTGGATTATGTGTCTTGCAAAAGGAACAATTAGGAAAGCTGTAATTTAGTTTGTGCTCTTTGATTGTTTGCTCTCAAATTGATTGCTCTTTCCCTCTAGTAGCTAGGATTTTCATTGAAAAACTAAAAGTAAAAGGTTACTTTTCATTTTAGTTTGCATTTTAGGAATTTCCAAAACATCATCACGGTGAACCTTGAAAGGAAAATTGATAAACAATGTCAAATTAAAATTTATCTCAATTTACCTAACAAATCATTGGAACCATAACAATAAAATTTAGAAGGTCTAGGCTAGAGACTTGTTCCGGGGTCGTAAAACATAGCAGCTGTCGTTAATTGTCTGCAATAAATTCTTAGTGTGATACCTCACTCCACGTACATAAGTATATCATAGCTCGTCCACATACTTTCGGGTATATCAGGTGGTGTTACAGTACGAAAAGTATAAAGGAGTACTCTCACTGTGTGGTTTCGCATCAGACAGTGCTAGTACTGACTTGGGCCTCCATGTAACATTGGGTATATTTGGGAGGAAAAATTTAGGTTGCTATCCATCCATATTGAACCAAGTCGGCCTCCTTGTAAATAGTGATACACCGAACACAAAATTCGGGGAGATTGCCTGACCACACTTCTTGGTTTGCCAAGAGGTATTCTAAAGTTCACAGTTTATTGGTAAACCTTTTGCCTAGCATTACCCTTTTATTTTGTTTATTTATTTTTGGTTAAAATAAATTAGTAATCATGGAAGAACAAAATCCTTTCCCCCATCATTCTTGTATATTAGCATTGAAACCACCTTTACCACCAGAAGTTACTCCTGGTTGGCGAAGGCGACAACACTCTACCGAATCAAGTACTATTGGTACCTTTGGTGAAACATCATCTTCCCATATACCAGAGTTAGCTCAAGTTGTTTCTATACATCCTGGTTCATCTACTGTTGTTAAGACAGAGTCCTCACAGCTACTCATGGTCACGATCCATCCAATCAATGATACCATACCTCCTGGACCCGACATTGTTCAATCGGAAGTTGATCCAAATCCTGTCTCCTTTTTACCAGAATATCTGAATCTCGAAGTCAACTAGTTCAAACTGTTACACCCACATCATTTCCACTTGTTAATACATATTTACCCCTATTATAGAATAAAAATTTTGTACAACAACCTTTTCAAGTGGGTCCTTCAACTCAATATTCTCAAGTATTGGGCCCACAGACTCCAAATCCTTCGGTTAATTTACAAGAACCTATATCTGGAATCCTTTATTCACAAGTTGGTTTACCATTTATGGAATGTCATAGCCATAACCTGGTTATACATATCCACAACCAAATCCATGTTATTCTAATTTGGGTTATGACATTGTTGGACAAACCCCTTGGCAGCCTCAAGTGCAAATACTTCAGACTTCATTTCAACAAGTATCATATCTAGGTTTTGGTCAACAGAATCCTCAAGAGTTTGTTTTCAAAACAACCCCTATCTGGGTTACCAGTAGCATATCCCTTATGCTGGTGCTCAAAGGCCTATTACTCAAGCAATTCCATCATACCCTGGCTATGCTCAACCTAACCTTAATAGACAATTTCCTTTTGTTGCAACTTTAGAGTTACCAGATTTAAATTGGCTAACCAATGATCCAATCAAATATGCTCCTTGGTGGCTGGTTATACCTCAAAAATTACTCTCGGATATTCCTAAGTTCAATGGAAACCCTAGGGAAGACCCATCAACTCATGTCATGACTTATCATTTATGGTGTTCATCAAATTCCCTAAATGATGATTATGTTCGACTATGTCTTTTCCCATGTACGCTCACCAGTCTGGCTACAAAACGGTATATTGAGTTACCTAGAGCTTCTTTTGATAATTTCAATGCCCTAGCTACTGTATTTCTGACTCACTTCTAGTTACCCATATGATATGAAACTGGAACAAAACTCTTGAATAGTTTCAAACAGACTAATTCTACTCACATTTTTGATCATATTCATGAGTGGCATCGTCGACGTAGAAAGGTTAAGACATTTGTTCCAGATCAGCTTTTGTTGAGTGGTTCATTAAGTCCCTGTAACCATATATAACTGAGGATGTGGCTAAGGGTGGCGTCATCATATAAGAGCAGGTTATTTCTCGTGCCCAATATTTAGACTTGATTTATACTCAGTCTGGCACACTCTATGAAAAAATTCCTAACGCACCGAGATCTAATTTTTTTGTTCCTCCTCAATTAAAGGACTCTCATGCTAGAGACAACTTGATTGGCACAACAACTACACATCATACTAATAGATATGATCCTACACCTTCTTCCAAAATTAATACCATGTCGTTTGACAAGGGAAAAAGTGACAAGCAATCCGGAAGTAAGAAAAAGGGGAAATCTAAGAAAAAACAAACCTCTAACCCACGGGAAAAATCATCTGATCAATCGTCTGGACCTAGGAAACCTAGTTATCCATGCATAATTTGTAATGAGGAACACTTTGTTCAAGATTGTCCTCACCACACTGAAGTCTCAAAAATCATTAAGACTTCCAATGTGTCAGCTGTGTTGACAGATCTATTTCCAATTCTGGACACAAATTTGGTTGCTACGGATCCAACTTCTAGTTCTCAAGTACTTATGTTATCTGTCACAAAATATTCAACAAATATTTTGGTGTCTACGCGTAATAAATATTATGTTAGTTAGGCCACTGATCAACCTACTACCTCGACTACGAATCCATCTACGGAATCAGTACCACCTACTGCTATTCCTGAATTGACAATTAAGCCACCAAAGGGAGTAATTCACAAATAGACATATAATCCTCGAGCAAGAGCTGCTCAAAATTATAATATAGTTGAATATTTGGCTCAATCCCCTTTAGCTATGTCTACTCTTGAGGTATTACAAAATTTTCCCTCCCAAAAATAGGCTTTATTGTCGACTATTGGTGGAATTGATCCAACTGATTCTAATCTTGTTGTCTTTAATCATATGGGCTATGTGCCGCAACTACTAGCAGAATTTTCATTCTCCATACAAGTAAATGTTCTCAATCACCTTGTTAATTGTATTATTATTGATGAGGGAGCATCTACATGCATTATTTCTCTAAATTTTTGGAAATCACTTGACTCTCCGCGCTTATCACAATCATCAACGACGTTGAAGGCTTTTGATGGACGTACATATAAAACTTGTGGTATTATTAATAACTTGCATGTTGAACTAGGGGGAAAACAATGAATGTTGATGTGGAGGTTGTTGACGGACCCCTTGACTATAATATTCTACTTCAAAGGCCATGGGTATATGCTATGACTTCAATTGTTTCTACATATTTTAGAATGATTTCCTTTCCATATAAAGGTACTATCACAATCATTAATCAACTATCCTTCTTTGCCTCTACTTCACAGGTAACTGGATGTGTTCCATTCATTCATGCATGTTGGTGAGAGAACAGGTCTCACATAGAAGACTTAGGTTTAGGTTAAGGGCCAACAATGTTTTCCGCTGTAGTCTAGTTTCACGCTGGCATTTGCACCAAGCTCCGAAGAGCCGAGATTCTCACCCGAGGCGTGCCACAACCTTAGTATGGTAGGGAGTTGATTGGTATCACAAAAAAAACATTGATAAGGTTGAATCAAAGTTACTTTGGAAGTCTAGAACAGCCGTAATACAATGTTCCATAACATATATCTCTTAGAAATGCATTCAGACTTGCAATAAACAAAATTTTAAAAGTTCTTGCAAAACAATTCATTCAAAACCATAACAGATACTTGAAATAACACTTCTGATTGTATTAAGCATCAGTTATTAGTGACAATGTATTACAAGGCTCAACTGCGTGAGTATGAACAGAGAAGAATACAAGAAGTTCTATTAGACAGAGAGAAATACAAAAACATAGAGGAATGGAGAATAGTACAACACAAACAGAGCTCTCCTATGGCTCCCTATTTCCTATTCCCGTCTACACCAACCTTCCTATCCACTGGATGGCTACCTATTTGTTCTATTGCCAGCATGACTGACAGTTTCTCCTTTATTCTCGCTCGGCTATCTTCTGTTTATTTCCATTCATCAGAAGTTCCACTACTCATTTCCTTTCGCGCTCTTCTGCTATCTGTGCTTGCTCCCACAACAACCGCGACACCTGTCCTTTGCTCCTTCGCAACCTTGAAATCCTTCTGCCTACCGTGGTTGCATTCGACCATGTACTAGCCGCAACTCAAAATCTATTAAGTTTCAAAACAAGGGCCCCAATAGGCCCTGACCACATCCTATTGACTCACCCCAAGTCAATTGTCTTTCAATGTCTCTACTTGCATGGGCCCGCTCGGCCCTGTGCCCTGTTCTGCCTACCTCCCTTCTCCTGGTTGTCCAAACAAGGGCCCCAACTCTGGGACTTTGTTTAGAGTTGATGCCTTGAGTTCTTGGATGGTTGCCATGGCCTGCTACCACCCTTGCATTAGCTCTTCAATTTCAACCGTGATTTTTGTGACAAATTATTCCCCTACATTCGGCGGTAGGGCACCAAACACGGTGTTGATTTGAGTGTTGGCCTTAGAGGCCAATTGCTGCATTGCCTGTGCACTGAGTTCTATCAGTTGTTGAAGCTCCCGGATGGCTTGCTTTTTCGCTGTTGAGGTATCCCCTATTTGTTGTATTTGGACCTCTAACACATCTACCTGGGCATAGAGTTGGTCCAGTCCAGTCCAGTCCGTGGCTTCCTGGATTTCTCTAGATATCTATTGAAGTTGTAGCGAGAACGGTTGTGCCTTCAGAGTAAGGGTTGTCGAGAATTCTTGTAGACCCTTTAGTAGGTCGAATGCTTCTTTTGTTGCAGTACTCAAAACTTCCTACATTTTCATTACTTGGCCCTGTCTTTCTGATATCTGTGCTGAGTACACAACCAATGGGTCGAGTAATGCGGGTCAGGCTGCCAATGTCGCCTTGAGTTCTACATTTTCCCGATGGAGATTTGAATATGCCACCCAGAGGTGGACCACCCGCCCGACTACATCAGTCTCCTGCATTTCTTCTGGTATATGGCTACTGCTGGCCATTGCTGTAGGCCACACTTCCCTGAATACTCTGGTTACGGTCTCCAGTTTCTCCTGTAACTGCTCCTTTTCCGTCGTCAGTTGTTCACGATGTTCAGTAAGCGTGCTTATTTTTTGTTGCTACTGCTCGCATTTCTGTTAAAGCTCCAAGTGGAGTCTCTTGGCTTGTTGGGCCGCTCTGTGAATGAAATGGTACAGTTGGGATGTCCCCCACGTTTCCATGCTTTCGGTACTGGAGGTACCCCGATCTGGCATTCGTGCACGGAGTGGCTTTTCGCTGGTGACAGATCTCGCTGACTGGTCTTGCGGTGATTGTGGTGATGTTTGGTGCTATAGTCGGTTGTTGGATTCTTCCATCTATAGATCTTGTTGCCCTTGTTGACCTGTTAGGTCAGCTGGGTGGAGCAGAGTCTACTCGGGGAGTGCCCGAGATATTTCTTCGATCGACTATTATAACTGATTAATGAGGTTGGTAAAATTAGATTGTAGGATCATGGTTGTGTTAATTGGGGGTACCAATTCGATACCCGAGTTAACCTCCATTCCGTGGTCCCCATTGTTTATTCTTCTAATGAGTGGATCGAACACGGTGGTTGATGAAGTGGATGGTGTGAAGTTGTGGGGTTCTCAGGAGATGGATGAGGTGGTGGGTGGTAGTTGGTGGGTACTAAGTGGCGATGTGTGGATGTTTAAGAAATCAAGGGGGGATATGGGGTTGTCGAATGGTAATACTTTGGCCTCTTCGGGCTCAACTGTCAGCTCTTCTCAGATTGTTACCCCTACACTCATTGTCGAGGTGGATCTTCCCCTGTGAGGTCGACCACTGGGCTAGATTCTGCAACCTTGGCCCTTTTTTCCTTCGGTGCTGCTCCAGTTTTTGCAGCTTTACTCTTTCCAACTAGCATTTTAGTTGTTGGGGATGGTGAATTGAACAAGACATTGGGGATGGGTGCAAAGATGGAGGCCATGCTGGGAGATAGGTTAGACTGGGATGCCTGAAATTCTGAAAATGTTGGAAATGGAGTAGCATCACTTGCTAGTACTTGAACTACTTTATTAAAGCTTTTTACCTTGGTGTTCAGCTACTGAATAATCGGGAAGAGCTGTAGGTTTGACATCTTGTTCGCTGCTTCCTCTGAATTTTCTCCCGGTAGTAGGTTTGGCAGCATTACGTCAAAGAAGTATGTGTACACTCCATTCTTGACCTCCATTGCCACTCCTAGCCATGAATAGACCTCCGTGTGGAAGGCTAATTCATCAATCTGGAACTTCAAAGGCCTCATTTGGAACGTTGTTTCTGGTACACATGTAGGCCTGAGAAAAATATGTTTATGTGTGACTCCGAACCAGACCTGCTCACTGTATCCATCTAGTAGATTTCTTGGAATCCTTTGTTGACTCATTACGATGTCAACCATCTGACCATACCAAAATCCGAAGGCTTCTGCATTCACTTCCTTTGTTCTTGGGTCTCTAGAAACTTTTCACAGCACAAAATTCATGGCCACAGGTTGGTCTTCTGCTATCTCTACTAGTATCCTGATGCTAGGGAAGGTCCATTTCCACATGGCCAACGCCATGATCAAATATCCATAGATAAACCCGGTCGCTCTCTTGTAATTGTCCTCATAAGCTTCGAACAATTCTTTTAGCAGGAAAGAGCACCAATTCAGCCTTGTCCCTTAGACACAATGCTCCAGAACTGAAATTGTATCTAACGTGCACTCCCCTTTTGTATAGTGCCTCATCATCTTGCTAGCAATTAGGTAGCAAGTGAACTTGACCTCCGGTCTATTAATCAACTCAATCTTTGCTCCCTTCCCTCATCTTTGAGTGCCATAATTGGCGTAATAGTTTGTGTCTCCAGACTTATTTTCCCTCTTAGATACAGTTTGGAATGTTGATGATACGTCCCTTCTCTCCTGCGACAGTTCAGTTAATCTGTGGATGTCTTTGGCATGAATTGGGCTTTCCTTTCCTAGCCATAGAGACTAGTTCTGAATGCTACTTAATATAAATTTTGTGCACTGCATCACAATGCTTTTAATCCCAAACACTGTTAAGTTCCTTAAATTCATTATCGTGGACTGTTGGATACCCCTGAACTCAGGCAGGACTTTGCTGCTTCCCGTCTTGCTTCTGTGGCATAATTCTCGATGTACACCTGCCTTTTTAGTGCAAGAAAATCAAAAGAATCCGTAAGTTCTGTATCAATCAAGGTCGCATTTTCGTATTTTCCCACAACGGATTCCATTTTCTAAATTCTGCTATCCATCTCCGGTTCCACAACCACTGGGCTTACTCTTGTCATTCTGGCTCGTCGCTGGTATACCTGTAGAACAATTCTCTCTCTTTTCTCTCGAATTCCTTCTTCCAGATGCCTTCTCTGTTCTGGTTTTGGTTCAACTTCCCTTGCTCTCTTGGAGGTTTCTAACTCTAAATCATATTTTTCTAGCATCCTCGCGCTTCTCTGCATGTAAGTTATGTAAGTAACCAGCACGGGTGAGGTTGATGAGACCCCATAACTAATTAATTTTTCCCTGGATTCTCCCACAACTACAATCGTGCGATTGTTTAGCTGTTTAGGTGGGTTATGACATTTTTTACTGTAGTTTTGGGATTTGGTCAGAGATGACGGCTGGTGGTTATGTCTAATTATGTAAAATTTATTACAATATGGGTGATGCTAATTATGGAAATTATTTGCAAATCTTAGTAATCCTACGGACTGACACTGGTACTAAACTTAATGATGATGGGCTAATGTTAGGCATGCTTTTATTTCTAACGTGGATGACACGCTGGAAACTACCCCTCCCTGACACTATTGTTGCGTTGCGGTCTCCACAACACAATGGTAGTGTCATTTATTATGTGGAATCTTATCTATGCTCATCTCGGGTGTGAGAGAGTTATTGACTCTCTTCTACCCTATTGACTACTCTCGGTTGCGAGAGTTATTGGAATTGAAATGGTTAACTTACTCATGGTAGGGCTTCAGGCGTGCGCCATTGACCCACCCATGTAGAACTTGTCCGTTTAGTTGTGCCAGCCGAACTGCTCCTGTCTCTTTGATTTCTATGACATGAAATGGTCCTAGCCAATGCATCTACAATTTCCCTGGGAACTTCTGGTATTTACTATCATAGAGTAGAAATTTCTCCCCGACCTAAAAATTCTTGTGCTTAATATGTCGGTCGTGCCAAGCTTTGTGCCTCTCCTTTTGTACCATTTGGTGAAATTCCACAAGAAATCGTCCTTCTTCAAGTTCTTGCAGCTCTTGTAATCGCTCCTTTAGGGATTATTTTTCAGATAACTTAGGGTTGTTGCAATTAGAAGGCTTGGTACGATGAACTCCACTAGGACTACCACTTCTCTTCTGTATACTAGCTGGAAGGGCATTTGGTTGTTTAATCATTTTACCGTGGTTCGATATGCCCACAGTGTTGCTGATATCCGTTCATCCCATTCATCGCGCTGCACATTTCATATCTTCGTTAGAATTTTCTCTAGTATCTTATTGAATACTTCCACTCTACCATTTTCTTGCGGATGATATAAACTAATTTTATTGTGTTTTATTCATGAAGCTCTCTAGGAGGGACTTAATGGTGTCTTTGATGAAGTGGGTACCCTGGTCGCTGGTCAAGCTTTTTGGACATCCAAATCAGCTGATTATATTTTCAAATATGAACCTAGCAGCAGTCTCTGCCATGTAGTTCCTCACTGGTGCTGCTTCTGCCCAACGCGTCAGGTAGTCGGTTGCCGTTATTATCTACCTTGACTTTTAGTATCTTGAAGTCGGTGTAATTGATCCTACAAAATCGACTGCCCACTTTTGAATGGCTGCAGTACTTTTATCGGATGAAGCGGAAGCTCATCTCTGTGAGATGGTCATCCTATCCACTGACAAACTTCACTTTTCTGAACAAATGCTTTGCTATCCTTATGTAGTGTTGGCCACCATAAGCCTGCTTGTAGTACCTTTCATGTTGTCGATTTCACTCCCACGTGTCCTCCCACAACACCACTGTGGCTTTCCCATAGTACAGTTTCTCTTTCATGGCCCAAGGCACATCTTCAAAGAATGTGGTCTAGCCCCATCTTGTATAGATGACCCGCTATCAGCCGATACTCTGCAACTCAAACTACCGGGTGCCTTTTCTGTGTTGAAGTATATTCTTGTGGACACTGCCTTGTCGTGAGGTAGGCTGCTATCTTTTTTAGGTAGTCTAGGATGGCTTCTACTCTGAAAATATCATCATCCGGCAACTGATCATCTAGAGATCCTCCATTTTCCCCATTCTCTAGTTGGGATAGGTGATCAGGCCCTATGTTAAGTCTTCTGGGATTTACAATTACTTCAAAGGTGAAATCCTGGAAAATTAGGAGCCATCTACAGATTCTCCCTTCTAATACTGGCTTATTTACTAAGTATTTCAATGCTGAGTGACCTGTGAAAATTTTGAACTTACCTCCCAATAGGTAGTGGCGGAATTTCTGAAGAGAGTACACCATTGCCAATGCCTCCTGCTCTATTTTTGTGTAGTTTCATTCTTCTGTTGACAACTTGCAATTGGAAAAATATACCGGATGATCGACTGAAGTGTCTCCAGGTTGAGCCAAGATTGCTCTGAGCACAATGCTGGAAGCATCAATGTGTACATGAAATTGTTTGTCCCAGTCTGGGTGGACTAGTATTGGCACACTCGCCAGCTTTTCCTTTAGGGTGTCTAGGGCTGTTCTGCAGCTGTCCGTCCACTAGAACTATTTCGACTTATTCAATAGATTTTCTAATGGTTCTGTTATCTTGGCGTAGTTGTGAATGAAATGTAGGTAGTAACCTGTGTGGCCCAGCAGTGACCTTAGCTATTTTACCATTTCCGGTGCCTCCATACTGAAAATCATTGCTACTTTGGCCGGGTCCACGTAGACACCTTGATTACATACCACGTGCCCTAGCAGTGTTCCAAATGGTACGAAAAATATACACTTATTCATGTCCAACGAGATTTGTAGTTGTCGACATCTATCAAACATTACTCTCAACAGGCTCGCATGATCCTTTAGTATGTTGTAAATAGTCCAATCATCCATATAGACTTCTAAATTTTTTTGGATGTATTCCTGAAATGTGGCTATCACAATGTGAGAGAAGACTTCAGGTGCATTCTTCAATCCGAATGGCATCACATTATATGCAAAAGAGCCCCATTCGGTGGTGAATGTTGTCTTTCTCTTGTATTCCTTCGCTATTCTTACTTGATGGTATCTTGAGAACCCATCGATGAATGAGTATGCCTCATTCCCCGAAACGTTGTCTAAGACTTCATCACTAAATGGAGTAGGAAACAGATCATGGATGCAAGCATTGTTTAAGCTTCTGTAGTCTACAAAGATTCGTATCTCTGATTTCTCCCATTTGTTCTATATAACTATGGGACTTACCCATTCTGCTTCTTCTACTGGGAATATTAATCTGGCCTTCAAAATTTTTTCGATCTTTTCTTTCACCTTTTCCTTTACTCTTGGGTTTAGACGATATGGTCTATGTTTCATAGGCCTTGCATCGAGATTTAGTATTATCCGTATTTCCCCGATCTCCCCTTTTATGCCCTTTAGATATGCTACTGATGAAGGAAACAAGTCCTTGTATTCCTTTAGTAGACTAAATATTTCCTTAGTTGTTTGTTCATCCCAGTAGTCTCCAATTGTCGCCAATTTAGGTTTGTCTTCTGTTCCAATATTTACTTTCTTGGTTCTAAGTGGTAACAGATGGATCCCTTCTATCATTGGTTCTTCTTTGATGTCCCTCTCCCCTTCTGTTTCTTCAAAATACAGGTGCCTGAGATCTTCCATATTTTCATCGTCCATCTCACTATTAATTTTTTGACATGCCACCTTTTATTGGATACCCTAGTATTGAAACGACTGCTCATCCGTCTGTTGAATGTCTGGGAAGAACAATACCTTCTTTATAGCCTACAACGCTTGTGTGACCAGCTCAGTCTTTCTTTTAAACGAGAAACACTATGTGAAGTTGTCCGCAACTTCCTGCCATTTGTGGGTCCCTCTCCTTTTTTCCTCCATCAGGTACCAGGCCTTTGGAATTACATCCAGGGAGTGGATAAACCGGTGGACCCACAATTATTCTAGATATCCATCGGTTCTCCATTGGGCTTCACATTTATCCAGATGGTTTCTGGGGTCTGAGTCCCCTTGGTACTTGTCCTTACTTATGGGTCCTTCCTCCTCCTTAAATCTGGATTTCAGTGCTACCACAACTTCATCCCATTTCCTCAATGAGTTTCGATGATTACTCCACCATCTTGCGGATGTGGATTGTAATTCTATGTCCATCAGTGGTACTCTATGGCTTTCCGGTACCATAGTTTCTATCTTGGCTATGAAAAGGTTTACAGCCTTCATATAAGATGATATTGGGTATTCCTGAATCTCGACCTGATCCAATTGACTCTTCCAATATTGGCGCATCTCCTTGTATTTTTTTCATACCCTTCTTACTGCCAATCATCCCAAGATATTTCTGATCCCATTTCTAAGCTTTGGATGCTTCTCTAGCTTACCGAGCCTTTTGCTGTTGGGTTAATGTAATCTTCTCTTCTTCCTGCGGTCATTTGATAGAGATGGTCCAAACGCTGAGCATCTTCTCTATTATCCACAGTCTCTGCATATCTCGGTCCTTAGTATGGGTCGAGTGGCTGAGTGACTCTGATCTCCTCGTCCTCGAATATCATCAGTTCCTTCTTTAGATTGATTATTGCATAATTTTCAAAGGCCTAATCAATTCCTAACAGTGAAGGGTATGGATTTTGTTGGAACACCTAATCCTACATGGGTAGGTGTGGAATGCGAAAAGTCACAATGAAGTCCAAGTGACCTTGGAATTTGAAACCAAGAGTCACATCATTGTACTATAAATGTACATCTTTGTATAATGGAAAATAAGAAAGCCTCACGCTTATCTTTCATTGTGTGTTGAGTCTCTTGTGTGTGTGTTTATCTTCCTCATACACCATGTGTGTGCCTTAACATGGTGTTTAACATGGTATCAGAGCGGGCGATTGCTGGCCCTGCTCCAAATTGAGTGAGCCATTTGTGTTTATGGCCTGTGCATATCTGCATTTTTGCATCATTTAGAGAGTTTTTGCAGCAGTGATTTTGACATTTTGCCGCATTCAGAATTGGTTTTGAAGAGGAGCAGCATTCAAAATCCCAGCATTCAGAAATTGGCAGCATTCAGGCATTGGCTTTGAAGAAAGGTATCACTGCCCATCTGAAGTTTTTCATTCTAATTTTTCTCTTGAATTTCTGCTTATTAAAATCTGCATTTTCAAGAGCTGCTGGAATACTATTTAAAGAGGGTTTCTGAGAGAAAAATTTCTGATTTTTTTATTGAAAAATCTTTGCAAGTTTCAAGATTTCTGAACACTATTAAAGTCTGAAATGGAGTAGATTTTTGTATATTTGCAAAAATCTGCTGTTTTGAAGACTAAAATTCTGAAGTTGCCCTCATTTCTGCACTTTCTACTGCTGCTGGATTTGTTCTACTATACATTTGAAGAAAAAAATTCTGTTGTGTATTTGGAAGAAAAAATTCTGCTGCAATTCTAAAAGTCTCTATTCTACTCTGCTGTTTAAATTTAAAAATAAAAATAAAAACAAAAAAATAAAAATAAAAATAAAAACAAAAAATTGGCCTTTGGCCCTCTCTGCAACTCCCCTCTACGCCCTTTTCTCTCGCCTCCTCACTGTACATTACATCACACTCAACGGCATTTCATACGCTCTCTCGACCCCTTACATCTCTCTGCCACACAACAGACCCACTGCGTTGTGGCCTCACGCCTTCCTACCTATTTCTCACACCTCACGATTTTCCTCCCACTGCACCCTTTCCCAACCTCCACGCACATCACTCTACTCAACACTTCCAACGCACACTCTACACGCTCTCCTTAACGAGGCCCATCTCCTTACACACCCTCACTCAGGACTACGCCGCGTGCTCTTTATTATCTGCAGCTTCCTACCCACTCAAACCCCGCCCCCCTTCGTGCCACCGCGCTCCCTCTGCTGCCTCCTCCCCACGGCCCTTACACCATACGATACCCGCCCTCCCATCTTCCCTATCCTACCCGCCATCCCATTTTCACATTCCACTCTCAACGAACATTCAATACAACAACTCTACCAATGCTCATATCCCGCTCTCCAACGTGGCCATTCCCTCCCTCGGCCCTTAAGGCCACATTCAAAAACTTCGATTTTTAATTTTTTTTTTAAAAATCCCTCCATTTTAACCGACCCCGCCTTATCACTCCGACTACCTCTTCCTTACCGCCCCTTTTTTAAATTTGATAGTTACTCCCCTTCCCCATATTTTGAATTTCAAATTTTTTAAAAAATCTATCCCCTCCTTTTAATAAATCTCCCTCCCAATTTTAAAATTCGATTTTTAAATTTTTTTAATTCCCCTTCCCATATAATACTCCCCCCTCCCCTCTCAATTAATTTCCCTCCCATTATTATAATTCCTCTCCAATTTTTTAATCCCCTTCCCTCCATTTCTAATTAATTCCCATTAATTTATTTTTTAAATAATTAAAAAAAAAAAAAAACAGCAGAGAGAGAAAGGAAGAAGAGATATGAACAGCAGAAATGAAAAAAATGACATGTGAGAAGATGGACTATATTTAGAGAAAAGTTAATTTGACATTTTATGATTTGTGGCATATAAAAGGATGATTTTCTAAATAATTTTACATTTGAAGACAAGTTTTCCATCATTAAAAACAACGATTTGAAGAAGAGAATTCAGCTGCCTTAAAGGCCTTTTGCACAGTTGTTTTTGCTACAAATTAATTTTGCAGAGATATTGACATTGTATTGCATATTCTTCATAGTTGCAATCAGTACTTGAGTTGTTGAAAGATTGTTGATTTCCCTCCATCATTTGAGGAGCACATTTTTTACTTTGATATTTCCATAGTTGGAAGGTCTCTAGAGTCATTTGTGACTGTGTTGAATCACATTAGCGGGTGCATTTTCGGTTGAAGCCGACACCCTTTCATTTTTTGAGCCTAAATTGTTAAAAATGGCTAAAATAAATGAGGCATTAGAGTTGTTGAAAAACCTCATTCATTATAATGTCGATGACATGATAAAAATGAGCAAGCATGCTCTTTGTAACATTCAAAGTTGTTTTCTAGATGCACAAGAAAAGATTGAGTTTTTGCAATTGGAATCTCAGCTCCAACAAGACGAACTTCAACAAAGAATACGTACGAACTGTTTTACATTTCGAGAAGATTGTGAGACTCTCATCGGAAGAAAGAAAGATAAAGTTGCGGAATGATTCACATTGAGTTCCTTGTACTAGAGCAGATGTACATGCGGATACGGCGAGTTCAACACCACTTCTCAAGCCCATCATCAGACCTTGGGAAGAGCTTGTCCACAACAAGCACAGAACTGGTCTTGGATATGACAAGGATGTGTCTTTTCATATTCCAGACTACACCAAGCCCATCATATTTCAGAGTGCCGGATTCATGTATGACAGTTCACCTGCAGCTGTTCCAGATCCTATTCCACTTCCACAACAGATTGAGAAATGCCAACACTGTGATCGAGTTGGCCATATGAAAGATCACTGTTTTGATCTTCATCCATGCAAGCATTGTGGTCGGCACACCCATTCTTCAGACAGATGCTTCAGACACAAGCCTCCTGCAAGAACCAAGATTCATCTTGGATGGATCGCTTCTTGGCAATGGGCATCAGCGGCCAAGAAGATGTTTACGACACATGTTAGAACTTGTTCAAGGATATTGAGCAAACTTGCAGTTGAGTTTTCGCCATCATCTCACCTTGTCCCTGACAGGGGGGAAAATGGTGGTCATGTACAAGCTTCGACGACAGATCAAGCGAGCCTGAGCCACAATCTCTCATTCCATGTTCAGATTTGTAGCCAGTAGTTCAAGCGAGCCTGAGCCACAATTCGTCATTCCGGATTCAGAGATGTAGCCAGAGACACGGATGCCCATGAGCATGCCTTCGGTTGGTGGATAACCTTAAACCATCATCTTTGGTTGGTGGATAACCTAAAACCATCACAGGTAGTAGACCTCCCTTCTTTTAGGTCCAAGGTCTCCCTTTCATATATGAGGAACACTTCCTCTAGCAGAAGCCTTCAGCTTAGCAGCCTTCAGCTTCTTGCCAGCTTTGGTTGAGTTCCAGGAAATGCTACAAGCATTCCAGAGTTGTTGGTAATCCTAAAACCATCACAGGTAGAAGACCTCCCTTCTTTTAGGTTGAAGATCTCCATTTTTTATGAGGGACAATTCCTCTAGCAAAAGCTTTCAGCTTCTTGCCAGTTTTGGAAGAGTTCCAGGAACTGCAACAAGTTTTGCGTTCCAGCGTTTGTGGTCATCCTAAAACCACCTCTTTTTCCAACATTTCAGAGAGTTGATTCAGCCCAAGTGCTGCCATGTATACTTTGCAGATTTGTATTACAACTCTTTTCTTGGACTCACACATACCCCTTCGGATTAAGGGGGGATGTTGGAACACCTAATCCTACATGGGTAGGTGTGGAATGCGAAAATTCACAATGGAGTCCAAATGACCTTGGAATGTGAAACCAAGAGTCACACCATTGTACTATAAATGTACATCTTTGTATAATGGAAAATAAGAAAGCCTCACGCTTATCTTTCATTGTGTGTTGAGTCTCTTGTGTGTGTGTGTTTATCTTCCTCATACACCATGTGTGTGCTTTAACATGGTGTTTAAAAATCTTTATCTCCCATGATGTCGATGAATTCAAAGTCCGTAAATGTCTTTACTTCCACAATGTCAACTTCAACCTCCTCTAGTCGGCCGATGGGAACAATGCAATATTGGTTCATCATATGAAGTTGAATCGGGGAATATTTCAATCTTGGCTTCCCTAATGCCTCCCAAATTTTTCTTGGTAGGATGTTGACATCAGATCCCAAATCAAGCATGGTGTCTTTAATCTGGAACCCCACAACTTGTGTGTTCACTTGGAATTCCCTTCTCATCCTTAGTTTATTTCTCTTTTTTCTCTATACATACTTCTGGTCCACCTCTGCTGATTCTCTTGCTCCTGTGTTCTTCTTCAGCACCCCTTCCAGGTTCTTCTTTAGCTGTTCTAGCATTCGTGCATTGTTAACAATTTTCATGAATATATGGAACCACTCCTGGATCAAAGCTTCAGAATGAATTTGGGTTTCATTGTCTTCCTAAATTTTCTGTAACTCAATTCCCTTTTCCCCCCCCAATTGGGCAAACATTTCTGCTGCTTCTTGAAAAAATTGTTTCAAGTTGAACTCTGGGGAATAGGAACTGTTGAATTGTAAATATAGTCCCAACTTGAACTGTGGGGACGACGAATACCTTGAGATATGGAGGATGGCCTTTCTTGAAATATTTGCTTCATTGCAATGTGCATCTCCACATCAGACACCTCCTCCGGGCACACATCTGTACCTTCTCCATCAGACTTCTTTCCTTTCTCCCTCTGGGCTAGACTCCTATACACCTGCCGCACTTCTTTAACAGCCCCTCCTAGATAATAGGGACCCAATTGACCTTCCACTCCCTTTTTCATCTGAGGCACCTCCTCTTTGTTCTTTCGACCAATTTCTTGTCTCTTCAACTCCTTTATCACCCTCACTCACCACCTTTCTGGAATCTGCGCCCTCTGATGTGCTCGTCACTCCCTGAGCCTATTGGCGGTCTCAACATCCATAGTCCTACTCCCCCTTTTCACTGTTCTTGTAGCATCTCTTCCTTAATCCATTCCCCCAACACCGGAGGTTTTACTCTTCCATCTCTACTTTTTTGAATCCCATCAATCCTTCATCTACCATCAATGCCTTAATCCATAAAGGAATCTCCTTTAGTAGCTTCCCCCTTAACTCGGATCTGAAGGTATCTTCTGATCTTGAGAAAGAATGGTAGCACTCTGCTGAAAACTCCACTATATATCCGTCCAAGGTAGATTCCACCTAAAAATCTACGGCTCAGGTTAAATCAGTGTTTAACTGATGAAGGACCGCTAGATCCTTGTGCGCCCACTTGCGATTAATCTTCCTTGACTTTTCCTTGACAGCCTTGGTTTGAAGCCTCCGCAACTAGTTATAGAGTTCTTCTGGGAACTTTCGCCAAAATATTTCGTAGGTATCACTAGCAGAGTCAGAGAATAGAACCAGGTTTTCAATCATTTTCTCCTTCTGTCATCTCAGCTCGGCTTGTTGATCAATGAACTGATATAGGTGGTTATACCACCAGCTTCGTATTTCTCTTTCAAAGATCCGAGATACCATGATCTAGCTCCCAAATGAGTTTTCAAGTCTCGGCAACGAAACCATTTGTTGGCGATGGAAAAGGTCTCGCAGAGAAGACTTGGGTTCAGGTTAAGAGCCAACAAGATTTTCCGCCGTAGTCTAGTTTCACACAGGCATTTTCACCTAGCTCCGAAGAGCCGAGAGTCTCACCCAAGGCGTGCCATGACCTTACTATGGTATGGAGTCGATATGTATCACAACAAAAACATCGATAAGTTTGAATCAAAGTTACGTTGGAAGTCTAAACAACCATAATACAATGTTCCATAACATATATATCTCAAAAATGAATTCAGACTTGCAATAAATAAAATTTTAAACGTGCTTGCAAAACCATTCATTCAAAACCATAACAGATACTCGAAACAAAACTTTTTATTTCATTAAGCATCAGCTATCAGTGCCAAACTATTACAAGGCTCAACTGCGTGAGCATGAATAGAGCAGAATACAAGAAGTCCTATTGGATAGAGATAAATATAGAAACACGGAGGAATGGAGAACAGTACAACACAAACAGAGCTCTCCTATGGCTCCCTATTTCCTATTCCCATATGCACCAACCTTCCTATCCACTGTCTGGCTACCTATTTGTTTAGCTGCCAGCGCGACTGACAGTTCCTCCTTTCTTCTCGGTCGGTTATCTTATGTTTCTTCCCGTTCATTGGGATTTACACTACTCGTTTCCTTCCATGCTCTTCCGTCATCTGTTATTGCTCCCACAACAGCTGCGACACCTATCCTTTTCTCCTTCACAACCTTGACATATTTCTGCCTACCGTGGTTGTGTTCCACCATGTACTAGGCGCAACTCAAAATCTGTTAAGTTTCAAAACAAGGCCCTCAACAATGCACCACAACTAGCACTTAAAAACATTGGTGTAGGACTCTTAAATTATTCCACTATCATGGGAACCTTTGCATTACCGCCGCTCATGATGTCAGCAAAAATTGCAAGTATAGAGACCTGCTACATGATCTCTTCCACTCCATCTAGATTAAGGGAGAGTAGAGGTGATTCTGAAATTGTTACGTTGGATGAGTTTCTACTGCCCAACCCTATTGAGTTGGCATAGAAATCAATCTATCTTGCTTGGGCAGAAAATCCGAGATCAACGTTGCCAATTGTTTGGGTTGATCGTTCCTTAGATTTTGGTACTCCATCTGATCCATTTTCCTCAATTTTATTGACAGATGAGAATATTTTGGAAGCCATGACGTCAGAAGGAGAACCATGGGAATATTATCATCATCATTCCCGCCTTCCTGATTATGAAGAAAATCATCCTAGTGAACTATATCACCCATCAATCAAAATTTTCTTTTTGAATTATTTACCTATTAACACAATCAATTCTGAGTGAAATCTGTCAAATATTGAAGAAACTATTTCGATCGATATTTCGACCAAACCTGGCATTGTAGAAAATATTCATGTCGGTGTATCTTTTTCTCCATCAGAACTCGAAACATATAACTCTATATTTCATGAATTTCGTGATGTATTTTCTTGGTCATACGAGGAAATGCAAAGCATAGATACTAGTATTGTTGAACATACTATTAATATGTATCCTGATGTCAAACCGGTGCGTCAACGACTTCATACTATTCATCCAAAGAAATCTGTTGCCATCAAAGAAGAAGTTGAAAAAAATTTGCCTGCTGGTTTCATTTACCTTGTTCTGCTAACTGAGTGGGTTTCCAATATCGTTCCTGTCATGAAAAAATAGGGAACCATTACATTGTGCGTCAATTATCGGGACTTCAATATTGCTTGTCCAAAAGACAACTATCCTACTCCCTTTATCGACCAAATTATTGATGATTGTGCTGGATGTGAAATCTTTTCATTCATGGATGGATTTTCAGTTTACAATCAAATCAATATCCGCCCATAGCATCAACATAAAACAACATTCATCTGTCCCTGGGGCACATTCGCTTATAGGAAACTACTGTTTGGTTTAAAGAACACTGGGGAAAATTTTCAGAGAGTAATGGATTATGCTTTCAATGACATCAAGCACATTTTTCAACCTTATCTATATGATTTACCCACGCATTCAAAAAATCAGATTGATCACTAGATGCATTTGAGAGCCATTTTCTTACGCTACCGACACTACAAAATACATCTCAATCCACATAAATGTGTGTTTTGTGTTGGTTCTGATCATTTGCTTGGATTCATAGTCTCAAAAGAATGAATTCGAATAGACCCATTGAATTTTTAGGCCATTCTTGGTTTGCCTACACCATCAAATTTAATTCAGATAGAGAAACTTCAAGGAAAGGCTAACTTCCTAAGAAGGTTCATTCCAAACTATGCCGAAATGGCTAAAGGATTTTCTTGAATTTTGAAAAAGGGGGTTCCCTTCCATTGGGACCAAGTTACACAAGCCTCTTTTGATGATGTCAAGGATAATCTTGTTCGAGATTTATTAATGTATCCCCCTAATTATCAAAATGATTATTTCCTATATATCGTCGCGGCTGAAACGACCATTACTATGGTTTTGGTCCAAGTAGAAGATGGAATTGAACTTCAAATCTATTATTTGAGTCGTAATCTCAATGATACAGAAGTTAAGTATTCATACATAGAAAATCTTTCCTTAGCCACTGTTCAAGTTGTCCAAAGATTTCGCCACTATATCCTGCTCCGAAAGACCACTGTCATTTCAGATTGCAACCCCATGACTTATATCTTATCACGTCAATTTCTAGAGGGGGAATATTCAAAATGGATTGTCATTTTGTAGGAATTTGATTTTGAATTCATCACATCCAATTCAAAGAAGTATTTAGTTTTGGTTGAGCTTCTCTGTGACCTTCCCTCTAATAGTACTGCAAATACATCGGAACCATCAATTCCTGACGAGTCTCTGTTTCTGATCAGATCATCTGATCCTTGGTATGGAGATTTCATAATTATCTCCAAACTCAAACTTTTCAGTATGATACCCCTCACTCTGAACAACGACGTATTCGATACCAAGCCAAATATTATCTGATCGTCGGTGATACACTTTATCGCCGTGTCATTGATACTATTTTAAGAATGTACCTCACTCATGAGGGGGCCAAAAAGGTTTTAAATGATTTTCATGATGGGGCTTGTGGTGGACATTTATCTGGATACGCTACCACATAGAATATACTTTGCACCGGTCACTTTTGGCCTACCACATTTCGCGACTGCATCCTCGCAGTCAGAAGTTGTCATGCATGCCAGATTTTTTATCATAAAATCCGCAAACCACGAGCACCAATGCATCATGTTGTTTCTGTGGGACCATTTTCTAAATGGGGTATTGAATTCATGACCTGTAACCCTCGTTCCTATGGGGGGAATGATTATATTATTGTAGCAGTTGAATACTTTACCAAATGGGTCGGAGCGATGCCTACATTCAACAACACAGGATAGACAACTGCATTATTTTTCTTTAATCATGTTATTGCATGATTTTGGGTCCCGCAGGCTATAGTTACAGATCATGGGAAGAATTTTTGCAACCACATGATGACTGAATTAACTTCCAAGTTCAGATTGTCACATGATAATTCTACTCCTTATTATCCACAATCAAATGGACAAGTTGAGGCTATCAAAAAAATTCTTAAGCGTATGCTTCAACAAATGATTAGAGTTCATAAAATAAACTGGTACTTGATCCTATACTTATCCTTGTGGGTGTAACGAACCTCAATGAGAAACGCAACTAGATTTACTCCCTTTCAATTGGTGTATGGTGTAGAAGCTATCTTGCCAATCCAATGTGAAATATCATCGTTAAAACTCGCAATCGAATTGTTACCTGACACCTCAGAAGAAGAAAAGCATCTTTTTAACCTCATCCATATTGATGAAACACGTCGTGAAGCCCAATTGGCCAAAAAAGTGCATAAGAGATGTATAAAGGTGCAATATGACAAAAATGTCCAACCTCGCATTTTCTTAGAGGGCGACTTGGTCCTACTTTATGATCAGGAAGCTGTACAGGTTTATTTTAGCTTTTATGGGATGGCCCCTATTTTTTCAAAAGAGTTCTTGCTAAGGTTTCCTATTATTTAGTTGATTACAATGGAATTCCGTTGGCACAACCCAGAAATGGGTTATATCTGAAACGTTACTATGCTTAATCATGAGCATAGTAATTTTTTTATATATATTGTATATATATGTTGTTGATTTGCATTCACTATATTAGTTTGTTTTATAGTTTTCTTGACATTAGTGATCCACTTTACATTTCATCGCAGAATTTTGAACCTTCGGAACCATTTGTTGGATATGCTGATGGTGCTAGTTGTAGTACGCAGAATCTATCCTATGCAGCGTGGGCCATTTTTGCTCTGAACGGTGAGTTAGTGAGTTTTCAAGGGATTTGTATTGGTAGATCGACAAATAATATCGCTGAGTATAGCACGTTGATCGAACTTCTCTCTGATGCCATTTTATCTGGTATTAATCATATCATCATAAGGCATAACTTATGGTATTACAACTTACTACGGTATATACTGTTATAAATCCAACACTGCATCGATTGTTCCTAAGAGTTTGACTTTTGGAAAGACACTTTGATATTATTCAATATCAACATATTTCCAGAAATTCGAACACATTGACTGATTCTTTAGCTAATCAAGTTTTAGACAGAAATTTTCAACACATGTAAAGAAAAAGTTCACATCATTGAATAGGATTGCATAATAAACATAAGAAAAACAATGAAATCAAATAGATAGATAGTTATAGGCTTTTACAAAAAAAAATTCCCAAGGCACATTGGTCATCTGACCTCAAAATGTATCAAAAATGTCAATAGTAAACTAGTGATTCTCATGGTAACATGCTATAGATCTAGCTATCCTATGTAGTAACTACATCCAATGGTTAGGAACACCTATAGTGTGACGCTGTAGTCGCATGAGTAACTCTTCGATCCGGCAATCCAGAATCCCAAAGATCAACCTGTCTATGTGCTGCTAAAGCTCAGTCAGAGTCTCAGCCATATCAAGATCCTGAAGGACTACTCTCCCAACAACCCTCTCTACTGGCTCATCTGCTACACACTGTGGTTCCTCCACCGGTTGAACTCAAACAACATCTTCATTACATCAAACATTTAGTTTAGTCGTAGGAAAACATCAAAAATAAAAAGACATTGTATAAAGCTTAGGAAAATAAAAAACATGGTTAAAACATTCTTACCTATTGCACCCCATTGAGCACCTTCTGGTAAATCTAAATTTGGATCTCCTCGGAAATCAATGCCTATGTATGCATACTCATCGATGGCAACAATCTGTCACTAGAACTAGGTGAAGAACACAGTCGAGAACATAATGGTTGATTGGCTTGCGTGCCTACCCATATCTGCATCCGTGGATATCTAGGATTAGACACATCCAGTGTCACATGATGTGGCTATATCAGTAAAATTTGTTCTAAGGAAAATTATATGAGGATCAAACCATAACTAAAGTTCTTCTTCCTTTCTCCCTTTGCTTTTTTCAATTGTTCTTTTATCTGAGAAAGCATAACTTCAGACCAGTTGAATATTGTTGGCTCCATAAACTCTAGCGTTTACTGCATATACGAACTATTCACTACATGTAGTGTAATGGTGCCAGAAACTTTTGTGATCATGAAAAGGATAGTTCTCAAAGGAAAATCTCTAACATCCTGAATGTTTATATTTCCATCTTTTCTTGGCTCTGCCCCTGGATAACAATGTTGCAAAACATAATCTCTCATAGTATCTCCTCCAAAAATAGGCCTTGAGAGTGAAATAGGAAAGCCTCTCCTCGACAAACCTGTAAGAAAGTATACATCCTCTACTATTATGGGAACCACTTGGTTCTTAATATGAAATTCCTCGATAGCTAGATCCCATGCTCGAACTAAGAACTCCAAGAGTTATATTTTTTGCCTCATCCCTGACAACTGGAAGTACTTTAACAGTACACAATATCTTAGGACTCTTACTGTGCCCGGATCATTTAGGGCAATCATATCATGTTCTTCATGATCTCTTTCCCTCCATGTAATCGTCATTGTAATCCAATGAAAACCTGAAATATAACCATAAGAACCATTAGATTCCATTCAATGCAAAAAATTAGGCAAATTTTGGGCATGATGCAAAAATAATAAATGAATATTGTGCCCAACGCAACCCTGGACAAGAGACAGTGTGTTGTATATGCAATTAGCCTTCATTTTAGCTGCTATGCAACACACCTTTCGATGTTTAAGGGTGAGTTTCCCTCTTTAGGAGTATAATTTACCCTAGGGCCCTTAAAATCCTAAAAAATTCCACTGAAAAGAAATGAAACGGTTACTGAAGGAAAGAGAGGGTTCATGACACTAACCTAGATCAAATGGCCATGAAATCCATCCACAGAAACGATCGTAATCAACACGTGAATTTCGGGGGTAAAATCAGGTTCAAATCTCCAAAATGCAAATGGTAACTATGGAATGGTAAAAATGAATAGTAAAACTCTTTTTAATAGTCATCTAATTTTTTGCAAATCAATTTATTGCTATGACTATGGTTTTATTATGTTTTTATCATGAAATAGGTATTTTTAATCCATTTATTGTTGTTCTGAATAGGTCTTACAACTGATGAATAGATTAGTCGTGAAGATTTATTTCGAGAATGATTTGACCACAAAGCATACTTTTACTCCTTATTTTTTTACTTTGTTAAAAACGAAAAAGGATTTGAAACACACTTTAATCTCTTTTTCGAGCTTCGATAACAACGAAAAAGGAACCCCCAAAGTCTTATTTCAGCTCTTTTCAGACTCCGATAATGTGAAAATATTGCGGAGCACTTGTCTTTTCAAGCTCGTAAAATTAAATGAATTGATATCTACTTAGTATAAGTTTAACCCTTCTCCAGACAAAGATAGATTATTATGAAAAAGGAATACCTTGGTCAAACATGACTAAAGAGGTTCTCTCAGATATTATTTTACACTTTTTCGAATCTGAGCGACAACTTTACGAAAAATTACTTATGGAATTTTCTTTCATCCTCTTTCTCAAACTCTCTAAATATGAAAAAGGACTGGGTTGTTACTATTGTTAAGCTCATTAAAACATAAAATAGTGTCGGGCTTGACGATCATGGCAAGAATTGATTTTCATTCATCGCTAGAATCATTAAATTATTAAATAGTGATACATTGTTCACCCGAAGGGTTGAATTATAGATCAAGAAAATGTTATCCTCCTCAATATTGTTAAAAAATAAAGAGGTATTGGTCAAAAAATGACCGGGGAAAATTTGGGAAAGAAAACAGAACATTTTACGGTAACAGGTCGCTCTTGAACATAACACTTCACTCCATCATCGCGATTATTTGGGTTGGGTAATCTTCTTGACGATTCATTCATATCTATGATTCATCATACCTTCACTTTGGTTTTGGGTCAATGCTGCCAAATCATCTCAGTGTCGCCGATATGTTCAAGAGAATTCATCCAGTGAATACTCGTCCTCCATCACCGTGATTGTTTGGGTTGGGTAATCTTCTTGATGATTCACTCATATCTATGATTCATCATACCTTCACTTCGGTTTTGGGTCAATGATGCCAAATCATCTCATTGTCGCCGATATGTTCAAGATAATTCATCCAGTGAATACTCATAAGCCTTCATTCTCATGACATTCATCCCTGAACATTGCTATATCAAGTCATACCTTTGTCTCTGAAATCAGTAATTCCCATTTCGCAATAATGTGGCTTCCTGTCGATGAAAAATCATTATCCAGGAAGTTCACTTAGAAATATTATATTCCAGTACCATGAGGCTAGTTACAACATCGAAAAGATCCTCGGTTCCAGATTTTTGACCAAAAGATTTTGTTTGGCGTTCAAAATCAAATCATCTATTCACGCCTTAAGGAATGTACTACAGTACCTTGATGGCCATTGACATTAATGGTGGTTCTCTCACGTTTTTTAACAACTCACATCATTGGTTGGCAATCAAATGATGTCTTTCCATTTTTGACTAAAAATCATATATTTGCATGGCTAGACTTGTACCCGAATGATTGAGTGAATGAGATAAGAGGACCCTAGATCTAGTTTCAGCCATCTGGGCTACAATTTTAGGATTGTTGTACACATCATCTGTACGGTAACCTTACATACAGATCATCATCCGAACATGGGCCTATATCTGTAGGCAGTTCTATATTTGACAATATTCCAATGTAGACGACTTTCTGAATTATGTACATGTTATTAGAAAGTTTATGTTCTAAGCATGACAATGCCTTTCCTCAGCAATTATGATCAAGAGGATATATCTTGATTTAATGTATTTTAAGATTGATGCAGGTCACCACCCCGCTTCATCTCCAGCCCATCACAATGTAAAGAATCTCAATCAAAATATTGTTATTATTATTATGACTTCATGCTTTAGGGGGAAATTTTTATAGGTCAATTTTGGCACCATTCCCAATGACCTAGTTAACTGGAAATCATCTCCAGAACCATTGAATAGGGTCTATCATCCCCTATCATTTCAGTTGCTACATGCCCTAAGACAAAGAACAAGAAAAATCATCCATGACTTTCATTGCAAAGGTTTACAACATTTGAAGTTTATAATATATCATATGAGAGCTCACCAACGTTGCCTCTAAAGGGACTAAGTGTGTTTCATATGCAGGTAACCCCACTCAAGGGTGCTTTGCAAAGAAATTCCCGACACTCATGGGTGCATTGGTCACATTGGGAGAAAAATTCTCATTGTTTTGGAATCTCCAATTGGCCAGTGCCTTCTAGAAGAGTACACATGTGTCAAACTTTGAATCCATGTGTCCATTTGATACCTCTGAGATTGGGAACATGTATTGCCTATTATTAGAAAGTCATTGATTATAAAACTACCTTCAGCTCCTCTATAAATTGAGCACAGATCTTAGTGTTTGATAAGGAAGAATTTGAGTAGAGAAATGTTGGTGGAATTTCAATTGAGGGATTTATTTGAGTTACATGTTGCTGGAGATATGTGCATTGTGATGAGGCTGGGATGCTACTGGAGATGGTGACACTAAATCAATAACTGGGTTGTAACCTCCCCTTCTATCCATTAATAAATATTATTGCTTACTTTCCCACATATGTATCTGTATAGGCTTCTATCTTTCATATTATGAATTCCTATCTGATGTGTATGGTTCATTTTTATTGATTTAACTGAATAACTTGAATAGACATCTGTATTATCGCTATCTTTTGTTGTTTAGTGTTCATATTTGTAGGAAATATTTTGGCGATCTAGCTCAGATTTGAAGCTATAGAAAGAGTGACAGAAGGAGAATACGAAGCGCTTGGATTCCAAGTAAGTTCTTTTATCTGTTCTGTGTGTCTATTTACTGTTAGGAAAAGTAGTTGCAAAGTCTTTAATCTGTTGTTCTAGATGAGCACTACATCTAGGGAATATTTTTTTACCTGTAATCCATAATTCCACATAACAATAATTAACTGCATTCTTTTGTATTTGGTTTTACTTGCTATTAAAGTGTTGCAGGTACATAATCTTCAAGATGTTGAAGATGTTAAGCGTGATGAATTAAGTTATATGAATGATGATGTTCAATATGACTTTGATGATGGAAAGAAATTGTGAAAGGTTCTCCAACTTTATATAGGAATAAAGTGTTTTATCTCCCTAATTTAAAAGGGAGATTGGATAATATAAAGGGTATATCTCCGAGTTGAGAGGGAGGGCATATTATGACAGTGAATACCTTGAAGTAAGCAAAATTAATATCGATAAATGTTCATGAATTTGCAAAAAAAATACTTGAAAATATTTGAGGATGTATTTGGTGCTACTGAAGAAATGAAAGAAGAAGAAAGATTCCGAAAAATTATATGGATAGCTTGATGATGAAAGTGGCATCATAATGATTGACCCCGAAGGTTTGTGTTTACTTATATTTGAAGGTTTATTGCTGATTGGGGTTTTTGTTTGTACAAGTAAATCTCCCCATAAAAAATTTGAAAACTTACGAAGCATGATTGGACGAATGGATATATCTAATTTAGTTTATTAGGGAGAGATGAAGAATCTAATGGAAATATGCTTGGGAGGAAATATGGACGGCCTATGTGTTGATATATAGATCTCGAAGAGGGAGGGTGGTGTTGGTCATGTAGCTTCAACCTTGGATACACGCCTAGATCCTTGGGTTGGTGGTAGAGCTTAAAATCCTGATGGTACCTAGAGTTGGCTGAAGCTTGAGTCCCTTTAGTGCCACCCAGATAGAATACCCTGGTAAGGTATCTAGTCTGCAACACTGAGCGTACTAGAACTCTTTGTAGTTATTTTTTAGATCTTCCATGTATATATGTGTGTGTGTGTGTGTGTGTGTGTGTGTAATTATGAATACCTCCCTATTTAAGAGAGAGTGTTGAATAATGTAACTAGTGTAGGTATTCGTAATTATATTCGAGTCATGATGTGATGGATTTTTCAAAAGAAAGAAAATTGATTTTTTTTTTTCAATTTGTTTTTGATCCTCCAGGCATCACTCGTGGCTTGAGGATCCGCAACACAAGGGAATCTAATCCATCAATATCAACCAGGGATTTCACCTAGCCTGGGCCACACCAACCCTTAGTTGAATGGATTTTTTAGTATCTCTCCTCCCCCTAGCACAAGGCAACAACCCCCTGTGAGGTTTGATCTTGGGTCACCTTGCTGACGAGGCCCATCCTCAACTGGCTCTGCTAGTGGAAATTGACAAAGAAAAAGTAATTTTATTATTAAATAAATTGTCTTATTAAATCATGGGTTTCATGCTTGGCTCAATTTTTTTTAGGTTAATGCCTCCATTGAAGGATTATAGGGTTGATGTCAAGTGCCCTTTTCCATGTCATAATGTAAAGGACCCTTATTGAGGTTCATTTGTTAAGGTATAAATTTATTTTAATGTAAAATAATTCAATTAGGCCTCCTCCACCAACTCAGCCTCAAAATGTATAATTTGGTCTAAAAATGAGGGGAAAAAACATATATATATAGGTAGCAATGCAGCCTCATTTGATACACTCACTCATCAAGTTCGATCTAAATCTTCTTGGCTAGTAGAAGTGTGAAATTTAAGAAGGAATAAGGAAAACGCTAGAGAAGGAGAGGGAGGATGCTATTGATCTAAGAAAGCTGAAATTTTCTCTCTATTATCTCAGACGTGTGAAAAAATTGAAGTTGTTGTAGGGTTGAAACTATAGTTATGTTTTTGGGCCAAAATTCTGTAGCTGGGGGTCAAAGTTTTGTAGATGGGAAGTT
Source organism: Pinus albicaulis (assembly GCA_034641835.2). Taxonomy (NCBI): domain Eukaryota; kingdom Viridiplantae; phylum Streptophyta; class Pinopsida; order Pinales; family Pinaceae; genus Pinus; species Pinus albicaulis. Next base: position 1,654,873,597 of record CM076580.1, read on the forward strand.
GAATTTTTGATTTGGTGTTGGGCTGAAGCTTTTGGATAAGAAGAGACTACTAGATCATCTTGGAAGGCTGAATTGGTAGAGGAGAAAATTCTATTGGTCTAAGGTCTTGGTCTCTCTCATTTTGAATCTAATGAAGGAAGATTTTTGAATTGGGTTTTCCCCTATATAAGGGTTTTGGCCCTATCTGAGTACCTACTTTTGGTGTTCATGATCTTCATTTTTTTTCTTTAATGATTTCTTAATGAGAAGATGATAAAATAAGAACTTAAAGTAGTTAATAAGAACATAATAATATCACAAGTAATTATCAACTTATGAAAATATTTTTTCCTTTCCGATTTTCTAACATTTGTCACATGGAGCTTTACCTACTTCTTCTATCTTCATATTCAACTAAACCAATTCTTGATATTTCTTGTTAATCGTCTGCAAGTGTTCTTTTTTCCAATCCTTGAACTTGTTGATTTCATTAAGAGTTGCGTCAATTTATTCTTGATTTTGAGCAAGGTCTTCCTTAAATCTTCCGTTCATTATGTGTCTTCTTCTTTGTGCTTCTTCTATTTGTAGCTTTAGAAGAGTGACATTTTCTGCTTCTGTGTTTAGAACTTGTATATGTTCCTTATACCTTCCATTTTGTTGAAATGACACCAAGAAATGGAACCCCAAAGGGGACTTCTAATTTAATTTTCCCTTAATTAAATTGGAAGAGAAATTGTAATTTCATCTCATGAAATCTTGTATTAGCTAACTAAGTCAGAATGACTGAATTATCTTAGGAAATTTGAGTTGAGGGTCAGAGAGGAAGCATATAGAGTTATATCATGATTTAAGGGGCTCCAGTTATAGTTATTTGTGAGTTTTAATTAGTTAACTCAATAAATTGAGTTAAAATCAATATAACTAGTTCTAACTGAGAGATGAGCTTGTGAGAGGTCCAGTGAATTAAATATGATTTAATTCACAGGTAGTGATCAATCAGTTAACTGATAATTCATTATAAATTTTTGTTGCATGTCAGTTTTAAGGAAGGCCCAGTTGATACTGAGGTTAAATGGATGATAACTGTCAGTTGTATAATTAGAAAATTGTATAGGTCAGTTATAGAGTCACGTGGATTCCAAGGGTGCGTTGCACAATCAATTTCAAGGGAATTTCCTATTTAATAGGGCTAAATTCCTCCAAGAATGCGTGGGAAAGGTGTTGGTACCTGCATATTCCATATCATTTAGTATATAAAGTCTTTATTCATGAGCCATATTCCCGCATTTAAGATACTTTTCATAGCATTATACCATCAAATTCCACTAAATGTGCCTATTTCACCTTGTGGTTAATTATGATGGATTTCTTATCTTTTTAATGGTTAAATGTCTTTTTAACATGGTCTTATCAATCACGGTTTACTAATGTGGTTATGTGGCCAAGGAGCATGTTCCACTATTGAGGAAATCATATGAATGATACATCTCCACAACAACAAGTACGAGATCCCTAACAGTCATGGTACTAGAATGTTCCAGAACCCTATTACAGGTACCGGACGAGTAGTCCCGTACTTAGTTCTACACTTATGGAGGGAAAAAAGTCAAAATTATACAATATGTTTGTATTTTCTCTAGCATGGTAAATTAGGTGCCACATGGCCCGAATATGTTGGTACAAACCTTAGAATATGCCCAACCCACACATGGGATCATATCACATGACTTAAGCTACAACAAAAAATATGTAACAGTTTTGAAACTTCCATGTTACACCTCGATTTCCATGCATATGGTGGTGAATCACAAAAATCTGGGAAATGGGTTTGTGAAAAATATAATATTTTGCTTGTATCTCAAACTGTTTCCCAAAATTTAATAAATTCGTAAAGTTACATTAGGTTCTTCAAACAAGTTTTGTATCAAATTTCTACAAAACCCAGATTGGAAAAAAATATAAACAGTCATATGTGGGCATGATTTTCGAGACCATGGAATCGAATCAGGGAAATACAAGACATTTTATTGTTGATAATATAACCAGTTAATCTCCATAGAAACATATACCTAAAATAAATCATGGTCAAGAAGATATTGTTAGTTCTTTAACACCAATTTGTATAAAATAAAATAAAAAAACCAAAATTATGATATTTTCCTCTAAAATTGTAAATTCATTTTCGCATTTTAGGGGATTGGATATTATCCTTCCTCAATAGATTTTATGTATAAATAAAGCCTCAAAGGGCAGAGGAAGAGAGTTTTTTTTTTCATTATTGTAATAGAGGAGATCTATTCATCTTATGAAACGTTGAAACTATGTTGAAGCATTTGTAAATTTTTTTGAAGTTTCCAGTCAATAAGAAGATTTGACGTTCCTATACATGGTGTAGATCATTCCTTGGTGTTGTAGGTATTTTCACAACATATGCCAAGGTTGGAAGGGCCCCCATCCATTGGTATGTGTTGTTCTCCATTTTTTTAATTTAATTTCCGACACGTGTGTGCTTAAGTTTCATTCAATTTATGTTCAATTTGCAACATTTCAATTATGTTTTTTGCAATTTTAATTACTAATTAGGCTCATAAAATTGCATTAATTTTTACACGATACTCTTTGTAATATTCTCCACTATTTTTCCTTGTTGTTTCCTACCTTGAAGGATTGATTGTTCATGAAAATATCCATAGTTTTTTAAAACAAAAACTTAAGTGCACTCTTATTTTCATCCATTTGTGTAATTTCTTGTCAACTACAATTTCACCATTTCTTATGTGTTTCACTTCTTATTACGTTGATTTTAGTGTATTCACTGAGTGAATAATTCCTGATTCTAAAACCTTATTGCATTCATTTATGAGTTTAAAGTCCAATTGTACTATTTGTGAGTTCATTACTTGAATGCTTATGATTTACTTTACAACAATATAGGAAATAATCATTGAAGGACTAAAACAAAAATGAAATATCAAATGAAGTTACATGAACATCATTGTATGAAATATTGTAACTAAAATCCTTCTTGGAATTTATTTTTGATGTCCCAATGATACATTCCATGTTGTTTCTCTTTTGCAGTTTGTTACTTTATTTCCTTTACTTGGGTTGCACACTTTTTTCTTTTAGTTGTTGGTATTTAATTTTCTGCATTTGGTTTTTCTTCAACATGTTTAATGATTTTTTATATGCAACACTATAGGATTAGAACCACTGAAGTCTCAAGACTGAATAAGCTACATAAATAAAACCATATGAACATTGTCTGCCGATAATGAGATATTGTGGTTCAAAACCTGATAGGCATTAGAGTCCCACAGTCCACTGACAAGTGATAATCCTTAGTGATTGGTTATTTTTAGTGCTAATTGCTATCATAGGCTAGAATAGGCTCTAATCCTCTATTTCATGTGCTTGCATCTCTAAGTATTACGACCCCGGATTGATAATTAAATGTTGGAATTAGAATACAAATAATTACACCAACATTTTTGGCAATGTTTTTGGGGAGATGCTAAAGGGATTAAAGAATAGTTTCCTTCACAAGTTTTCTGTGTGATCTTAGTTACATGGCAGCTAGAGGGCAGAGAAGATGGTAAGACATGAGTGAAGAGCCACACATCCACTTTGGTTGGGGGTCACTCCAAAGTCTGGTTGTCTCTAATTGATTTTCTAGTTTCTTTTTCATATGCGTAGAATTAAAGGTAGGATCCAAAGCCTCATTTTTCCTTATTTTTCTTCGCAAATCTGTTTTCCTTTATATTTATTCATGAAAATAAGAGAACCCTAACTTGTGTGAAAACACGACTTGGTGACAACAGTGTCTTAGTAGCATGGTGGCGCCTTGAGTACATGATTGGTTTGATTGCATTTGTTTTAAGTGTGTTTCCTTCTTATTTCTTTAGGATTTTTAATAATAATTTTATACACTAATCCTTGTCCATGATAGGGATTAGCAACTAGAAAACAATATTCAAGGATGAAAAAAAGTTTGGAAGAACTCTCTCAAATCCTAGTATCAAGTGGGATCTCTTCTTCTCAGGAAGAACAAATCTTGATAGTGGCCAAGAAATTATCTTCCTTCCCAAAAATGATAGAATAACACCAACTACATGAACCACATCCACATGAATATCTTTACTCTTGCAAACTTGTTGAGAAAATTGAAGAATCATGGGCTACATATGATGGAAAGCAAGCATTAGAACCTAAGATTCAAGAATTTTTTATATGCCTATCTATAGATCCTCTAAGCACACAAGAGGATAATCATCTAATGCTAGAAGATCTGCATGTCATGGTAAAGGGTTATATGCCAAATGATTAAAATAAAGAGATAAACGAAGAGAATTTTAATTTATTGAAATTTGGTTTCAAGAAATTATAAGGAAATACCACTCCTTCATTCATCCTTACCTATTTATATCATCATGAAAACAATTGGTTCTTCATACTCAGGTATGCATTGAAGATTATATTTTAAACTTGAGTATGAATTCATTTTTATACTTGTTACATACATGGTTACATTGGAAATACTCATATACTTGAGGAGAGGAAATTATTTTTCTCAAGTAAAGTAGGATACTAAATAAATAAATAAATGCTACATATAGTAATGAGTTTAGTTTTAAAATATAGTGCAGCATCTTTCTCATTTGTTTTGTATAAGTGGGGATGTTAACGACTAAAAAGAAATTAGTTGAAAATGAGAGATATATGTTCCTATTGCATATTTTTGTTGGGGTCCCTTTCAACTGCATATTGCTCTAATGAAGATTGTCACTCAGTCTTATTTCAAAGAGCAGCATGGTTCAACTATTACTTTTCTTTCCCACTTATTATTTCTTTATGATAGCTAGATTTGTTTCGAGTTTTTCTTTTCAATAAAGTAAGTTATGATCATTATGTTTCGAATCTTATGTGAAATTGGAAATGATTTCATTACAACATTGTCTAGTATTTCATACCAATTGTTTAGTAACATATTTCATCTAACCAATATCTAGAATTCTTGTACCAATTTTCTATTTTTCAAGAAAAAATAGGATTCAAGGGTATTTTTCATTTGGGATGCTTAAATACAGGAATAATATTTTCAAAAGTGGAAAAAACATCGTCATCAAAAATTAGGGGAGTATATGATGATACATTTATATTTTTCCTTATGTTGTTAAAAAATTTGTATTCATGCTTTATCATTAAGACATCTATTTCATGAATATGATTGAATAAACAATCATTTTCATAAAGTTTGAATTAAATGATAATTCCAAACTATTGATAGCTGATATACCTTTTCTTTTTTGGAATTTCATTTCCCTTATTCTTATAGATTTCTGATTATCGATACAAAGAAATTTCTCAAAATATAGTTACCAATGCATAATAAGGGGATTAAAACAAAGTTAAGAGGTCCATACAATGATATCGATGAAAAATAAGCTAGAATACTATAACCGTAACACCAAATCATGATATATGAAGCATATTTATTAAGATTTGCAAGAGAGTTGATGAAGTCTCTGTTCATGGTGAAACACTACTTTAAGAGAAAAAGCATACATGGAAGCTATGATTAGTAGGACTTTAGGTGTCTTTTGGTTATTCTTTGGTAGATTCATCCATCTCACATTAAAAATGGCTCATTAATTCTATTTCCTTTAAATACCTATGAGTACTTTACTCGTCCAAGACACTATGCAGATAATATAGGTCACTCTGAAAGGTATCATCCTGTGCCTTTAAGGGGCTTTCTCAAACTACTCCCCCATCTACCAATTACAAAATCAATGTTCATAATATAAATCTAAAATGGTAGGAAATGTGGGACTAGATACTTCAGTATAAAACAGGTTTTAGAGGTTAGCTTGTCGAGGCTATGGATGCCTGCTGGTAGCAGGTACTGACTTGTGATACCAATAGGAAAACACATTAGGGCTATGGATGCTCACGGGAAATGGGGAATTCTTCTTAAAGAAGTGTCAACCAAACCAATGATTTTGTCTACGCGTACGATGGTTACTCTATAGTGCTACAATAAAAAGGAAGCATGTGTGGATGAAGTCAAGGGTAGAAACTAACTCCATAAATTTGCTACTAAATAATGTCTTTAAGGTAACCTTGATTCCTCTATCATTGATTTTTCATACTATCTCTTAGATTTAATTACCTTATAATTGGGACATATGATCATAGAGAATTAATAAAACTTGACTACAAAGCTTATCTTTAATACTTGGATAACTATAAGACTTTGGGATTTGGTTAGTAATGACTATTTTTTCATTAGGTTCATCATTTGTTGTGTTCATAAAAATCATCCTTTTCTACAAATAAGGAGGGCCCCTTAAATTTATAAAAGGTTTATTTTTCTTGAGCATAAAACTATTAAAGATTGATGAAACCATATGTAATGAGTTATTTGAAATTTATTATATGCTTCATTTTAGCTTTGTGCCATTTTAATAAAATATAAGATGGCTTATTTTTGTTTATTATCCATCTCATTAGTTTCGTTGTTTTTTTTTCCATGTTCCTTTATGTTGGGCGTGGAGCTTTATTTTCATCCTGATTCAGAGGTCTTTGTTTTAGTCGGATGTATACACCAAGAAGACCATACACCCCTCCACGGTCCAAGGGAGCCGACCCCTCCCGGCTAGGGGGTACGAGGGCCAACGGTCCCCCATTGAGGGTTTCGGGGGTAGTGCCCCTGAAGCTAAAAACATATGTAAAATTGCCTTGTAAAATATTGTAATTTCGTAGTCAATCTAGGCCATTCATTAGGTGGATGATCTGATGGTAGAAGTTATGTTTAATGTAAGGGTTTTTTCCCTAGAAGGAAACCCCTCATTTTGTATGAGGGTATTGTATTGAAGTTGTGTATTGTATGTGTATTATGAGAGAGAAATATAAAGGGGGGACTGTGAGAGAGAGTGGAGGATATTACAACGGATCTTCTGTAGGTTGTGTCTTCATCTTGTTGGATAATATAAAGGAAGGACTGGTTGTTTGGGGTGGATGTATCCCAAATTGGGTGAAATGTGTATGTATGTGTCTCTCTTGTTTTATATGTTTTTTGTGTTTGTATTTACGCATATTTTATGTGTTCCATTTCTCTGTAATATATAATTTTCTAACACTTTGTACTAGAGATATCTCAGCAACCCTCCTCATTTCTTCAGTACCTCACCTTGTCTGCATGAGGACATGCAAAACCACGAGCATGGGGGGATTGTTTTTTGGGACCTTTTTGGCATCTTCAGTTCATTCGCTTCAGCTTCCTTCAATAGATCAAATTGGCACTCAACAACTCCAACTCTTCCATATCACTCCAGACTCTCAGCCTTAATTTTCCTCATCTTCGTCTTCACAACACTTCCATTGTAGCCTTTGGTACAAATCAAAATTAAAAATTCATAATTGAGGTAAAACATGTTTAAAGGCTCTTTAACTCATTAAAATTTAAGGAATCTTTATGATTAACCACTTCCCATTGCATAAATATTCACCTTTCGTAAACCACCATTAAAACCCCCTTTTCTAAATCCATCTATGCATATTATAATAATACCATAAGAATGAAAACCAAAGTATTGTGTTACATGAATACAAAGCAATATCTAAAGTGTCTTCTCCTTATACATCATAAATAATTTGCACAATCATCATCTGAATAACGGTCTTATATAGTTTCCAACCCTTATCCTCCTCATCCTTACCTTATATCATCCACCATTCCTTCCTAGTCCATATTTTTTTGTCCTCAATTTGCACTACCTTGTTGAGAAACATATCAAGTCTATGATGATATGAAAATTTAGCTTTAATTTCCAGCACTAAGAAACAATGTCATAGGCGAGTATTTTGTTTGCATGAGGGCATGCAAAGTCTTAGGGATGGGGGAGATGTTGGGCCCTCAATATGTCATATCATTTATACTATAAAGTCTCTATTCATGAGTCGTGTTCCCACATTTAAGATAATTTTCATAGCATTATATCATCAAATTCTTCTAAATGTACCTTTCACCTTGTGGTTTATTATGATGGACTTCTTATCTTTTTACTAGTTAAATGTGTTTTTAACATGGTTTTATCAATGACGGTTTACTAATGTGGTTATGTGGCTAAGGAGCATGTTTCACTGTTGAGGAAAATATGAACGATATATCTCCACAACAATATATACGAGATCTCCAACAGTCGTGGTACCAAAATTTTCTAGAACCCTGTTACAGGTACCAGACGAGTAGTCTCGTACTTAGTTCTGCACTTATGGAAGAAAAAAATTCAAAATTATAAAATATGTTTTTATTTTATCTAGCATGGTAAATTAGATGCCACATGGACCTAATATTCTCGTGAAAGCCTTATAATATGCCCATCTCATACATGGGATCCTAACTTATGATCCTAGCTTATGATCCTAGCTTATGATCCTAGCTAGGATAATATGCCCATCTTATAAGATGGGCAGCACTCATTGCATCGGGTGATGCTCACAGGGGTGAAGAAGTGGGATTGAAACTAGTGAAATTTACATAGCGTCAATCATCATTTCTGGGGTTTTCACTTGGTAACTAGGACTTCTTGGGTGGTCACCCATCCCATAATTCCTCTGGCTCAAGCGCGCTTAACTGTGGCATTTCCCCCACAATCAAGCCCACTTAGCTTGCTACCCCATTTTCAAAACCTTAGCAAGTATTGTGCCTCATGAACCATTCAAGTAGAGCTCCATTTACTCTTTTATTCAAGTATTGAGGGGTTTCCGCCGTGCATTATATTAGATATCATTTTTGGGATTCAACTACGTTAATAGAGTCATTCAACTATGACCATTTCCGTGAGAGGTAGTCATAACTGACTAATTTCTCATCATTTTTGAATAATCCAACTAGCACTCATTGATATCATTTTTGGGATTCAACTACGTTAAGAAATTCATTGAACTATGACCATTTCCATGAGAGGTAGTCGTAATTGACTAATTTCTCATGATTTTTGAATAATCCACTCAGCACTCATTGCATCGGGTGATACTCACAGGGGTGAAGAAGTGGGATTGAAACTAGTGAAATTCACATAGCTTCAATCATCATTTCTGGGGTTTTCACCCGGTAAATAGGACTTCTTGGGTGGTCACCCATTCCAGAATTCCTCTGGCTCAAGCGCGCTTAACTGTGGCATTTCCCCCACAATCAAGCCCACTTAGCTTGCTACCCCATTTGCAAAACCTTAGCAAGTATTTTGTCTCATGAACCATTCAAGTAGAGCTCCCTTTACTCTTCTATTCAAGTATTGAGGGGTTTCCGCAGTGCATTATATTAGATATCACTTTTGGGATTCAACTGTGTTAAGAAAGTCATAAAACTACGACCATTTCCATGAGAGGTAGTCATAACTGACTAATTTCTCATGATTTTTGAATAATCCACTTAGCGCTCATTGCATCGGGTGATGCTCACAAGGGTGAAGAAGTGGGATTGAAACTAGTGAAATTCACATAGTGTTAATCATCACTTCTGGGGCTTTCACTCGATAACCAGGACTTCCCGGGTGGTCACCCATCCCAGAACTCCTCTACCTCAAGTGCGCTTAACTGTGGCGTTTCCCCCATAATCAAGCTCACTTAGCTTGCTAACCCATTTGCAAAACCTTAGCAAGTATTGTGCCTCACGAACCATTCAAGTAGAGCTCCCTTTACTCTTTTATTCAAGTATTGAGGGGTTTCTGTAGTGCATTATATTAGATATCATTTTTGGGATTCAACTGCATTAAGAAAGTCATTCAACTATGACCATTTCCATGAGAGGTAGTCGTAATTGACTAATTTCTCATGATTTTTGAATAATCCACTTAGCACTCATTGCATCGGGTGATGCTCACAGGGGTGAAGAAGTGGGATTGAAACTAGTGAAATTCACATAGCATCAATCATCACTTCCGAGGATTTCACCTGGTAACCAGGACTTCTCGAGTGGTCACCCATCCCAGAACTCCTCTGGCTCAAGCGCGCTTAACTCTGGCATTTTCCCCACAATCAATCCCACTTAGCTTGCTACCCCATTTGCAAAACCTTAGCAAGTATTGTTTTTTGTGTTTCCAGTCAATAAGAAGAGTTGATGTTCCTATACATGATGTATACCATTACTTAGTTTTGTAGTCATTTTCACAACATATGCCAAGGTTGGCAGGGCCCCCATCCACTGGTATGTGTTTTTCTTCATTTTCTTAGTTTAATTGTCATCATGTGTGCTTGATTTTCATTCAATTTATGTTAAATTTGCAACATTTCAATTATATTTTTTTAATTTTGATTACTAATTAGACTCAACAAATTGCATAAATTGTTACACTATACTCTTTGTAATATTCTCCACTCATTTCCCTTGTTGTTTCCTACCTCGAAGGATTGTTTTTTCATGAGAATATCTCTCATTATCCACAGTGCTTTAAAACATAAAGGAAGTGAACTCCTCTTTTCATCCATTTGTGTAATTTCTTATCAACTGTAAGTTCACTATTTCTCATGTGTTTCACTTCTTATTACATTTATTTTAGTGTATTCAGTGAGTCTAAAACCTTATTGCATTCAGTAATGAGTTTAAAGTCTAATTGCACTATTTGTAAGTTCATTACTTGAATGCTTATGATTTACTTTACAACAATATAGGAAATATTCATTGAAGGACTAAAACAAAAATGAACTATCAAAAGAAGTTACATGAACATCATTGTATGAAATATTGTAACTAAAATCCTTCTTGGCATTTATTTTTGATGTCCCACTGATACATTTTGTTAGTATGAATTCTTCGTCGAAGTGTACGAAAAAGAACCACTTTAGCTACGCATAACTAATAGCCCTAACAACAATAGAGGCTGCCAAACATCTTCAGATCTGTGATTAGTAGTTAAAATGCTGCAACAAACAGATCTATAAATGGAAAGACATTAAGCAGTAAAGTAAAGAGTTTGCTCCATGCATCCAACAGACAAGACAAGAACACGATTTTTGAATGAATTTTTATATTACAGGGCACCTGGGAGGAAACAAGAAGGTGTATCCAGATTTCCTCAATGGGATGGGTTCTTTGTAGTCCTCAGCACTTCAGATCTAAGCTTTCTCTCTCTTGTAGATGTAGAAAACCCAATGTAGAAGGTAGAGCTCAATGGGAGCAACAATGGCAGAAAATGAGACCGAGTGTATAGATCCAGAGTGACCTAGTATGCAACAAAAGGTGAAGAATGAAGGGGAAAACCCTCCTATTTATAACAAAATATTGGGTCATTCTAGATCTTGGTGCATGATTAAAATAATGTTAACCAAATCTAGATCCACCTTTATGGAATATTTTATTATATTTGTTGGAGGGAAAGGGTGTTTGACTTGGGTCAAATCCCTCGATTAGTGAAAAATAAATAAATAAATGATTTATTTATCTTTTTAAGGAAGTGGTTGGGAGATAATCAAATAAATAATGATTTATTTGATTAATGGTGGGTGATTTGGTCATATTTAACAAGGAATATTATCTAAATAAGATAAATAATTATTCCTAGAAAATAACAAGATAACTAAGGGTTTATCTCATTAATTTCTTTTTTTTTGGGTTAAACATGACTGGGAATAATAATTAAATTATGGTTTAATTAATTATTCCCTGAGGAAAATCAAACAAATATAGGTTTGTTTAATATTTCCTTTTGGGGTTTCCTATTTTAACATAGTGAAAGCAGTTTTACTTAGGGTAAAACTGGTCTTACATGGTGTACTTGGGTCCATCTAGTGATAAAAGGTTAGATGACCAAAAAATGGTGTAACAGATTGCCCCCCAGCATGCGAGTGTCAGGAGCAAATCGTATGACCGAAGTACGTTGTAAGAATACAATCACTAGACAACAAAAGGGGATGTCAGAGAGAGAAATGTGAGGTAGATAGTGTGCTGAAGGACTAGACCCTGAGGAGACGAGACTCGCAGGTGCAACAAGTCTCTTTTTATGAGAGGGTACCTGTGCTGAAGGCGGTGGGGGAGGCATACCTATGCCCGCCGAGACAAAGTACAAAAGAATAGTGTGTCCAGTAAACAAGGGACCGAACCATAGAGTACAGCTGGCATAATCAAGAGCCAGATAAGAATACAATGAAGAGTCTCACATACATGCTGTGCCTGGGATAACAGCCAGGACTAGTACAATAATATCTGAGTACATGAGATAAATACAACCCAAATGCCCCCCGTAAATGGGGAAGGGCTCACAAAATCCGACTGATACATGCAAATCAAAGAGGTGCTGCAAGTGGCTAAGGCCAACATCATCAAAATCTGGAGCGGCATCGAAGGCTGCAAAGAAGAGGTCATCCGGGCATGTGGGGGGCTACCTGCAGGGCCACCCCCTCATGAGGGCTGAGACATCTCACACACCCGGGAATCATAAAGAGCTGCTGCTGGATCACTGAACCATCGAGTATACGGATATCGATCATGCTGAAAGGAGCTGGAGAAACAATCAAGTCAAAGGGGAAGGAGAGATCCCTTTGCCTGATCCGAGGCACCGAACGATAGTGGAAGCTGGAACCAAGGTACACCGCCCTATAGACCTGGCTTCTGGAATGAATGAGCTAATGTCGACAGAAGGAGGTCCGCCATAGGTGAGGCAATGAGAGATCCTCAACGAAGGCACGAGAGAAAATAGTAGAGCGACGGACAGACTGACACTAATGATGATGGCGGAATGGACAGGATGGGGTGGCGAATGGACGACTTCCCTTGTTAGAGCATAAAGGGCATGAATGACATGGCAGCGACTGACACGATATTAGAAGGGATAGGGGACAGTGGGGCTGAAGGTCATAGTGTGCGACGCAAGAGAGGGACCAAGCAATGAATGATGGAGAGCAGAAATGGTGTACAAAGGGATATGGTATAGACTCCATGGAGGCAAGGATGACTCAACTTGGATGCTCTAAACAAGGGTGACATGATAGTGCTGCCACACAGTAAAGGCCCCAATGGGGGACCATGGAAACATGAGTACAAGGTGGGCACTCATGATGAAAATCGTCACGAACATGGACAAGTAAGGGGGCATTATGGTGCCCCAAGTACAAGTGTCGTAAGTGAGGAAATTCGATTTTAAGGAGCGGTAAAGTGACCCTTCTTGGACAAAATGTGTCCGGGTGAAGTATCAAATCACCAAAAACTAATAGAAACCCATTTGAGAGCTCGGTGAGATCTTTCTAGCGGTGCTGACGGTTTGTCGAACGGGGCTACGGTGTGGTCGCAGCGGTCGAAAGAAGAAATAGGGGTTCTCTTTTAATAAGGTAGTTTTCCCTCCAAAATCATTCATTTGCTATTGTTGCTGTGGTGAATGTGGAGAGGAGGGAAGGCCCTAAATCTTGCGGCGAACGTAGCGGACAAACCGACCGTTGGAATCGAGATCTGTCAGTTGGAGGTAAGAGGCCTAACCTTGCTCTTGCATTTTGATGGATTACATTTGCAGTTTAGGGCCCAGAATCCCAGAAACAACCCCTCCTTCACCTCTATGGTCGGGTCGCACTTTTTGGGGCAAAAAGTGCGACCCAGGACGCAGGTATCAGGGCAAAAAGTGCGACCTGGGAGATGAGGGAGTTTTGGTGCTGTTTTATGGCTGGGAGCTGGATTTTAGTGTTTGGTTATGGTTTTCCCGATCTGTACCCTGACAAAGATGATCTGTTTGTACAGGTATGGCAGAGTTGCGGGTCAGCTGGAGAGAGAGAGATCCGGGAACACTTCGAACAGAGATCCAGGCGGATCAGGGCATCCGTCGTGTATTGGCCAGATTTGGGGTTCTCAAGTTTTTGGAGAACCCGTTGATGAGAGCAGGGGAACCGTTACTGGCCCGGATTATCAGTTATTGGGATCCAGATCAGGAGATCTTTGTAGTGCAGGGGCATAGGATCGAACTGACGGTCCAAGATGTGTACTTTCTGACCGGCCTCCCACCACTGGGGATGGTGGGAAACACACAGCCAGTGCTGCCGCGGGGGCGGCATATCATGGAGTTCGTGGAACGCCATTGTCGACTGGGTCTCCAAGTCAAGGGGACTCGAATATCGATCGGGGATCTAGAGAGGCTAGAAACCCATGCAGTGGCCGCAGCTGTGCTGCGAATCCTGGGCAGCCAGGCGTTCCATCACATCACCGGTGGGCAGATGATGATAGTGGAGAGTGTGTTGGGTGGGACCTACTTTGGGTGGGCCCAAATGATGTTGGTGGCGCTAAAGCGACAGTTGTCGCTATGCAGGCGGCAGGTGAATCATGATTGCTAATATGGGACTTTTTTGTGCGCCTTCTTCTTTGAGAAGATCCCGACCTTGAGGCCTCGTGTGCAGCTTCCAGATGGGGGCCCGAGAGAGCCCAGGATGCGCCGTTGGGGACGACTACTCTGCAGGGGAGGAGGAGGGGCGGTCGGGCGAGTGTTTTGACCGGAGTTTTTTGCCCATTGGGATCAGATGCCGTTGTACATAGACGACTACCCTTATAGTGGGATGAGCTACTGTGGGGATCCGGATCTGCCACTTCCGCCTGGTCGAGTCTGGGGGCCCGATGGTAAGTGACAAATTTCTATTCTTGTGTGGGCATGTTAAAGTTTTTGAATAGTAATTGATGATACTGATTCATGTACTTTTGGTATGCAGATATAGCACCGGTAAAACCGGCCGGATATATGGGACGACCGGCAGCATCTGGGGCTACAGGTCCAAGTGGGTCGAGAGCGGCGCATAATGAGGATGTAGCCGCCCTGCTGGAGGACATCTGTCGTAGATGTGAAAGGTTGTTGACCGGAGTAACAGAGCGCGGGTGGCAGGACTTAGACGACCAGTTCATAGAGCCATGTGTTGGTCTCCCCTCGGAGTGGCGAGGTGTCATGCGGCACATGGCGATGGCCGGTCAGGCTATGCGTGATCTACATGCTGCAGGGGCAGAGCCATTGGCCCGGGAGCCTCCAGATAGTGATTAGGGGTAGGGGCATGTGGTGCCCCTTCTGAT
Source organism: Pinus albicaulis (assembly GCA_034641835.2). Taxonomy (NCBI): domain Eukaryota; kingdom Viridiplantae; phylum Streptophyta; class Pinopsida; order Pinales; family Pinaceae; genus Pinus; species Pinus albicaulis. The sequence continues at coordinate 1,654,888,610 of CM076580.1, forward strand.
GTATGTAGGGGCAGGTGGTGCCCCCTATGATGTATGTAGGGACATGTGGTGTCCCCTATGATGTATGTAGGGGCAGGTGGTGCCCCCATTTTTTGGATTTTGGTTTGTAACATGCTATGGGCATGTCGTATGTATCAGAGTAGATGGAATCTAACTATATGTTTTGCGACACATATTATGGATATGTATCATCTTTTGATGGTTGATTTAATGTTATTGTCTTGTATGAAATGTGTGTGATAAATGCCAATCTAGAACATGGTTTGCAATACTATCTACATAGTGATTCTGGTCTTGGGGTACATGGTTGAAAGTTATGGTTTCAAACGCACGTATTAAGACTTTCACTCGTAAATAGCGTCGAAATAGCACAGGGTTATGCACACGATAAACACCATTTAGTTGCATTACAAGAAGCAGGGAATCCAAACGAACGTGCAGATGGAGGATGCGATGAAAGAGGGCATCAGCTAATAGGCCACGCACTGCATCATATTCGGCCTGATTGTTGGTGGCAGAACTAATGCATACCCCGTTAGAAAGAACAAGGTCATGCAAGGGGGTGAAGATGGCCCAACCTGCCGAGGCAAGATTCCTGGAGTAGCGACTTGCACCATCGGCGTAACCGATAAAGGGTATGGACGGGGGGTCCTGCAGAATGGTGTGACAAGACAATAAAGGAGGGGGTGAAAGGAAATGACGGCAGCGTGAGGGTACAAAAGTCATCGGGCGGTAACGGCGGTAGGAGGGGGAAGTGGCAGGATGATCAAGACTCAAACAAGGTGGTGTATGAGAGCCATCGGAAACATGGTGAGGACTCGGGCTGCGAAGGTCAACAGAGACACAAGTGGAGTGATCTCGAGTATGAGGGGGAATAGGGTGATCAAGGGACACAACAGGGGAGGATGCAGACGGGCTAGGCTCCGAGTGTCGTGCAGAGGAGGATAGGTAAAGAATGGTGACCGTAGACTCCGTCATCTGAACATCAGGGGGGGGAATGTCGATGGGAGCGGAGGGATCCTCAGGCGGGCCTGAAACATACTGCGCGAGAATGGGAGAGGCGGATTGATTTTGTTCAACCTCATACTCGCGGACCACCTCTAGGGAGGCGCGGTAATGCGTCAGGTGAGGACAATGGTGGGAGTAGTGGCCATGAACACCGCACAAGGCACAGGGTTTGTTGGTGCGGAGAGTCTTGGGGTTCTTGGGAACGGACGCAGAAGGAGTGGGGGCTTCAGGGACCGTAGCGTCGGGGAACGCGACTTTAACCATGGGCCGGATACGGGGTAACTCGGGACAAGCATGGGTGGCATGACCAGTGACATCACATAAGGCGCAAGGCTTCGCGGGCGGAGAAGGAGCCGGGTCGGTTGTGGTGGTCTGGTCTTTGGTTGCCCCCTTGCGGGCTTTGCCTTTCTTCCCGGGAGCTGTCACAACAGGAGAAGGGTCCTGTGGAGGTGCTGGGGGCACAGTGGCTATGGAGGAAGCGAGGGGAACCGGTTGAACCGATGTCAAAGCCATGTAAGGTTTGGGGTGGCCAGGAGGGGTGGTGGCTGGGGGATCAAGGTACCAGACCGGAATGCCCAAGGTCAAGTTAGGGAGGGAGAGGGTGGCCATGACGGGGACAGAATATACGCCGGGAGGGGGAACTAGGAAAGGGATCTGTCCAGCAGGGAAATGACCAGGAGGGACGGCTTCAAGATGGTGAAGGCCAGGAGGAACCGATCCGGGAGGATAAAGAGGTTCAGGGATACCAGCTGTAGGGGGAGGGCCAGAAGGAGGAGGTCCGGCTGGCTGAGAGGAATGGCTAGGAGCGGGTTGCGGAGGGCGGGGGGGAGGTTGCTGACTAGCCGAGGCAGGCCGCTTATGGGCAGCCTGAGACGATTTCATCATGCAAACATTCGACAAGCTGGGATCAGTAACAGGAGGGGGGGGAAGATGAGGAAAAGTACCAAGCAGGGTGGAATCTTTATAGACACCGGGGGAGACACTGGTCAAGGAATCGACGGTTTGCTTATTGGCTACAGAGGAGATGGTCGTCTCGGAGGAGGTCTGGGACGGCGGCTCATGATAAGATAGCTGGTCGATGGTGACTATCTTCCCATTATGTGGGAAAGACAGCTTGCGGAAAACCGCGGAAGGGACAGCAGACATGGCATAGGTGTAGCTTCGCCCCAATAGAATGTTGTAGTCTAGAGGGGCGTCAATGACTTCGACGTCAACGCAAACGGTCTTACCGGCGAGGGTGATGGGACAGTTACGAAACAGGCCAATGGGCTGGGAGGCATGACCATCCCACGCTCGAAGGGTGATCGTGGATGGGGCCAGCTCAGGGGATCTGAGTTGCTTCCAAACCGAAGCGGACATCACGCAGGTGGATGCCCCCTCATCAATTATACACCGGGATACATTGGCGTTCCGGATTTTGACTGGGATTTGGAAAGCGACGGAAGGAGGAAGAGGGGGATGGTCCGATTGAGTGGCGTCGAAAACAATCATTTGGTCATCAGCAGGATCGACAGCGCCCACGGCAAATAGTAGAGCCTTCTTTTGGGAAGGGCACGACTGGAGGAGTTCCAGTGTGGAAATGGCAGCAGGGGATTGCGCTAAATCATCTACTATACTATACGACTGAGCGGCTCGACCGGAAGCAGCATTTCGGCATAATGGGCCCTTTGGAATATTTGTATGAACCTCAACTTTGGGTTGAGGGATGTGTAAGGGGCCACTGGATGTCGAAAGAGGCTCTGTAGAACCTGAAGAGGGAGGCTCGGGAGCAGACTGAGCAGGAGGCTTGGGGTACTGGCGAGACCGAGTTTGAAGGTGAAGATCGACGGATGGGGAAGGATCGGAGTGCATCATAAGGATCTGGTAATCAGAGGAACCAGAAATGAAAGGGGGGGCGGCTACCTGGCTGTCGGGCGGTTGGGTAGCCACGAATCCCTGTTGAGGGAAAGGATCAGTGAACACAGCTGGCTGGGTAGTGGCCACATTAGGAGGAGCATGAGGGGAGGCGTGTTGTCCACGCAATGTGGCTTGAGACTCCCACATCTGTCGCATCTGGGGTAAGAGAGGACAATCGTGAGTGTAGTGACCGTAAACACCGCAACACGAACAGGGCTTGTTTGTGCGAAGCGGCCTGTCCGGCCTGGGCGGCATGCCCTGTGGCTGGTTGCTAGTGTTAGGGTCCACACCAGAATTGGGTCCTCGGTTACCGGGGGCAGACTGGTTTTGGTTGCCTCTCCGCCTTCTTTGAGAAGAAGGGGGATTAATCGCACCCTGCTGTGCAAATACTTGCCCCGGAGGGGGTTGTAAGTGTTGTTGCGGGTTGTGAGGAGACAAGGGAGGCGGAAGCGCATATGCTGGAGGAGCTGGCGCACCAGGCTGCGGATAAAGGTAAGGGTTGGGTTGGGCGACATTGAGTTAAGCAGGAGGTTGAGAAAAAGGAGGAGGCATGCCGTATCCTGGATACATGTTGCCGGGAGGGGGAAGAGTGCTTGAGGTGCTGGCCCCTCCCTGAGGGAGACCATAGCCCATAGGAGGGTGGGCAGATGGATGGGAAAGAGATCCAACGATACCGTCGGCGGAATGAGAGGCCCCCGGGGCGTTGGCGCCGCCGGGCCTGGGGATGTCAGGAAGGACGGTATAAACATAACCAGATTGAGCGTAGATCAGGTCATATTTTAAAGCTATTTGGAGGGTAGCTTCTTCAGTTTGAGGAAAGTGAGAGGCGACATCTTTGCCGATGGGAGACGGGAGGGTGCGAAGGAACCAGTCCATGTAAACCCGATCTTCAAAGGGAGGGGCTCGACATAAGCTCCGTCTTCGCCGCCATTCCTGAACATGGGCAGAAAGGCGTGTGGAAGAGGATTGCTTAAATGAAGTCAAGAGCTCCGTACCAGTGTCGTATCGGAGAGGGAGCTGGAAGTACGACAAGAAGGCTCGGGCAAGAGTCTCGAACGTGGTATGGGAGGAAGTGGCCTGTTCGACATACCATTTAGAAGCTTCGCCGGTAAGCGTGCGTTGGAACAAACGAAGACGGATGGAGTCGTCGGTAATGGAATTGGAGGAACACCACATGTGGAAAGACCGGACGTGATTGGTTGGATCTTCTCCATTGAGGCCCTCGAACTTAGGGATATCAGAGGGCAGCTTGGTGGGCATAGCGGGCCAGGTAGCATTATGGTGAATGGGGTCATTGATCAACTGATGGAAGCCGGGGAGGCTGAGGCCTGCAATGTACGGCAGCACAGGGGTGGTCGGGGTAGTGGTTGTGGCGGTTCCGCTAGAAGTAGGGCCGGCATTGGGGCCGGGAGAACCACTAGCGTTAGGCCCTGGACCAGACATAGTGAAGGTAACAGGGGGAGAACCAGAAGGAGAAGGGGGACCCGATGAATCGGGAGAGGAGTCGGAGTGCGGACTCGAAGGTGGACTGGCTCGACGACGGCGGTGCGGAGCAGGTCGATCAACCGGAAACTGAGGGTGAAGGCCAAGAAGTCTCCGGGAAAGGCGCCTTGGGGGCGCAATGATGACAGGAAGAAGGAAACCGACAAGGGCAGAAGGGGACAGAATCAAGAAAGGTCAAGGGCAGATAAGGTGTAGTGACAATTGATTTTAGAGTCTTTGCCAGGCGGTGTTAACCAGGCGCTTCTTCACTTAGGGTCAGTGTGTGGTGTGCATTAATTTTAATTTTTAAACCCTTTCCGTTGTCGAGAGCAAGAAAAAGTGTGCTGCGTAGCTGAAAATAAACCTACAGAGAACAGAGTATAATGCTGAAATAACAGAAAAATAACAGCTACGTATGCATCTATTTAACCCAAGAAGGTGGGTCTCTCACAACTATGCTGAAAAGAAAGGGAAAAACTATGTAAAACACACATAAAGGGAGCTCAACAGATCTAGGGTCAAAAGGGACAGAGATCTGGAGGATAAAGCTGCAGGCAAGAGGTGCAGATCACAGCCAAGAGACAGAGGCAAGGTGGCTAGAAAAAGGGAAGGAAATCAGCAAAAAACCAGAGGGGCGAGGCGGAGGCCTTCAGAGGAGGTCCAAACAAAATGACAAGAGGTGATTTGAAAGGAAAAAGAGGCTGATTTCAATGGATCTGAAAGGGAGGTAACAGATCTGGAAAAGAGGGGGCTGAAGCTCTGAAACCGACGGCTGAAATAGCTAAAACTCTTCCACAAAAAGTGGAGGGTACTAAAGCCCTAAGGGGCTGGGTTCCCACTTAGATGAGTAAAAAAAGATCAGATCTTGGTCAAGGCGGGCTGAGACAGAGGCTGGAAGACCCTGACAGAAGCTGCAGCAGAACCCAGAAAAATTGCAGAAAAAATGCTGGAAAAAATGCAGGTCGCAGTTTCTGACCTGATCTGAGTGCAGGTCGCAGAAAACAGGCTGAAAAGTGCGACCTGGAGGTCCAGGTCGTAGGTTTAGGGCCAAAAAGTGCGACCCCCCCGTTCCGGTTGTCTCGGCGGCAGATTTTCAGAAAAGTTGTCGTCTCAGTTGCGGCTGGTGTCGCTTACCTGCGCAATAGGGCCAGAAACACACGGAAGTTAGAAATTTTAAAAATTTAGGGTTTTAGGTGAGAAAAATGACATAAAAAGAGGAAAAATAAGTAGCTGAAAAGAAGCCCTAGGGCCTGAAGTAGCTGGATATGCAGGAATATGAAAAACGACAGCGGTCGTAATTTAAAACCCGTGTGGAGTCACCATTTGTTAGTATGAATTCTTTGTCGAAGTGTACGAAAAAGAACCACTTTAGCTACGCATAACTAATAGCCCTAACAACAATAGAGGCTGCAAAACATCTTCAGATCTGCAATTAGTAGTTAAAGTGCTGCAACAACAGATCTATAAATGGAAAGACATTAAGCAGAAAAGTAAAGAGTTTGCTCCATGCATCCAACAGACAAGACAAGAACGTGATTTTTGAATGAATTTTATATTACAGGGCACCTGGGAGGAAACAAGAAGGTGTATCCAGATCTCCTCAATGGGATGGGTTCTTTGTAGTCCTCAGCACTTCAGATCTAAGCTTTCTCTCTCTTGTAGATGTAGAAAACCCAATGTGGAAGATAGAGCTCAATGGGAGCAAAATGGTAGGAATGAGACCAAGTGTATAGATCCAGAGTGATCTAGTAGGCAACAAAAGGTGAAGAATGATGGGGAAAACCCTCCTATTTATAGCAAAATATTGGGTCATTCTAGATCTTGGTGCATGATTAAAATAATGTTAACCAAATCTAGATCCACCTCTATGGAATATTTTATTATTATTTGTTGGAGGGAAAGGGCGTTTGACTTGGGTCAAATCCCTTGATTAGTGAAAAATAAATAAATAAATGATTTATTTATCTTTTTAAGGAAGTGGTTGGGAGATAATCAAATAAATAATGATTTATTTGATTAATGGTGGGTGATTTGGTCATATTTAACAAGGAATATTATCTAAATAAGATAAATAATTATTCCTAGAAAAATAACAAGATAAAATATGGTTTATTCACACTTTTGTTTTTTAAGTTAAATATGACTGGAATAATAATTAAATTATGGTTTAATTAATTATTCCATGAGGAAAATCAAACAAATATAGGTTTGTTTAATATTTCCTTTTGGGGTTTCCTATTTTAACATAGTGAAAGCAGTTTTACTTAGGGTAAAACTGGTCTTACATGGTGTACTTGGGTCCATCTAGTGATAAAAGGTTAGATGACCAAAAAATGGTGTAACACATTTCTTGTTGTTTCTCTTTTTTAGTTTGTTAATTTATTTCCTTTAATTTGGTTGCACATCTTTTTTTTGTAGTTTCCAGAATTTACTTTTCTGCATTTTGTTTTTCTCCAACATGTTTAATGAGTTTTTATATGCAAAATTATAGGATTAAAACCATTGAAGTCTCAAGAATGAAACAACTACATAAATAAAACCACATGAACATTGTTTATCGACAATGAAAGATTTTGTTTCAAAACTTGATAAGAATTAGAGTCCCACAATCTAGTGACAAGTGATTATCCTTATTGATTGGTTCTTTTTAGTGTCAATTACTAGCATAGGCTAGAATAGGCTCTAATATCAAATTTTATATGCTTGCATATCTAAGTATTGTGCTCTCAGATTGGTAGTTAAATGTTGGAATTAGAATACATATACTTCTACCAACACAAGGTAGGTTGATCAGAGGTTCAGAATTGGTTAAGTAATTGACTAACTTTTCCTAGATCAGAGTGAGGCATTTGGAAGACTGTAGGAATTTCTCTAAGAGAGAAAGCATTGTATTTTTTCATGACCTTTAATTTATACAATATATAGATAGAAGGGTTTTAGGTAGTGTGTTTTCCCTAGATACATCTTGTGTCATGCAATCGATTGTTTCTTTCTCTTACTTGTTATGTGATGGTGCAGTCATGTTTTGTTTCCGCAAATTCTAGAAGGATTCAGTATCATGTTTTTGTAAATTATAATATCATATTGAATCTCGTTGTTATATTTTCTACATGGTATCATAGTGCCAGGAATCAAAATAATAAGAGAAGAACAATGTTTGTTTTGATCAAGTTTGAATTTGTAGATTTATTCTTCACGATCCAACAACATATCAATATGTCTTTCAATGGCTTAAGAATCAAATATGAACTCAAGGGAAATTCAAATTACATAGCATGGAATGAAAGGATTGAGGCAGTGCTCAAGGATAAAAGACTGAAGTCTTTCATAGATACTGATATCCCTCAACCTGCAACAATAAATGCTCAACTTCTTGATGCATGGAAGAAAAATGTACTAAAGGTGAGAAGGATCTTGTTAGAGGGAGTTCGATATCATATTGTCTCGAGTCTCCATGGGAAGGTGAATCCATATTCTATGTGAAAGGCCTTGAAATATTTGTATCAGAATAATAGCAACCACATGAAGTTAGCGTTGAAAGAGAAGCTCAGGAAGATAAAAATCGAGAAGGGTGACATGATCCAAAAATACTTGATGAAGTTCACTCAGCGTCGAGATGAGCTTGGAAGTGTTGGGATAACTATTGCCTCAGATGGTTTGGTGAGCCTATGTCTTGTAGGCCTTCACAAGAGTTTTCATAGCTATCAAGACTCTATGAATGGGAGGGAAAAGCGACTAGATTAAGAGTGACTATGGTCTGATCTGGCACAATAATAAATTTAGCGGAGCACTAGAGATGGATTCTCATCAAAGACTGATGATGAGGAGAACTATGCCTTGGATAGAAAGGTAAAGAAAGGAGAAGGGAAGCTATCCCATTCCAAATCTGAGTCCAAAAAATAAGGCAAGAAGTGAGACTTGTCAAAGGTAAAATGTTTCAACTTTCATGAGCATGTACATTATGCCACAAATTGTCCACAAAAGAAGAATAACAAGAAGGCCTCAGGAGGAGGAGTAGGTAAAGCATTGTTTTCACAGTTTGAGTTAGAATTAACCCTCATCTCATGCATGGTGTCATCGATGATGGGTTCTATGTGGTACTTGGATAGTGGAGCTTCATTCCATATGATCGGAGACAAATAATTATTCAGTATCTTGGATGAGAAGGATATCCAGATGCACATTGATATGGGTGACAAATGGAGTTATAATGCTACCAGTGTAAGTAAAATTACCTTTTAGAGGTATTCAAGTAATCCAATTAGATTAAAATATGTCATGTATGTTCCTGGTTTAAATAAGAATTTGGATTTTTTTCTATGATGGAATATCGTGGGTATGATTTGATCTTGAGTGAAGGAAAGGAATTCCTTCATCACAAAACCATGGGATAGGTGAAAAATATTGGGTTTCGAGTAAATAATATCTACAAAATAGATGTAGAAGACTATGCAACACTAAGCACTAAAGTAGAGAAGGTGGAGAGTTGAGACATCGATGAGTTATGGTACAAGAGGTTGGGCCATATACACCACAGTGATTTGAATATCATGCAAAAAATTTCTACAAGACTTCCAAAGGGTGCACTTTCTGAGAGAGACACATGCAAAAGGGTGTACATTAGGGAAGTATAAAAAATCCATCTTTCATGATAAAGAAAGCCAAGCCAAGGTGATACTTGAGATAATTCACTCAGACATGTGTGGACCATTCTCGACAACTTCCAAAACAAAGCACATATATTATGTTATTTTTGTTGATGATTTGTCAAGAAAATGTTTGATTTTCTTCATGCAGAAGAAATATCATACATTATCCAAATTTTGTGAGTTCAAGGTACTTGTCGAGAAATATATAGGGAAGAAGGCGAAGGCTCTGAGGAGAAAAAATGGTAGAGAATACATCTATAACTAATTCAAGAACTTCTATGCCTCATAAGGAATTTGAAGAGAATTAATTGCACCTCGTAACCCACAACAGAATGGGTTTGCATAATGGAAGAATAGAATGATTATGGGAGAAGCATGAGCTATGTTGCATGATTAGGGCCTACTATTGCATCTGTGGGTGGAAGCATGTGATAAAAAAATATTTATGCAGAAAAGAAGTCCTCATCAGATACTTGGGATGTGTACACCAGAGGATGCTTTTTTAGGTAAGAGACTAGATGTTTCATGTGACCAAAGATGCCAGGAAGAAGTTAGATCCAACAACAGAGTTGGGTATATTTGTGGGGTACATTGATACACCTCACAACTATCGAGTGTAATTGCTGGCACACATGATGAAAGTGGTTAAAAGAGATATGAAATTAGATGAAGATAAAGCCATGTGATTGTCCTTTAAGAGGGAGCTCGAGTTGCATGTAGTTGTGTAGCTCTTATCTCAAAAGGATGAACCTCAGGATGTGTAGCAGCCACAAGTAGAGGTGTTTCAGGGAAAATCACCCTAGAGGTTTGTTGGGTCAAAACCTCCACAGATCAGGGCATGCCATTCAGAAGGACTCACACACAACCATACTTAAATGCTAAAAACTAGATAACAACAATAACAGAACTCACTCGTAGTCCTACGTTCGATGTAGATCCCGCGGGGTCCAAACCCCCAACAACCCTTCTTCCTCCTTAACATGGAAAACAAGAAAGAACATGCATGGAAACCTAGTTTTACAGCATATATTTCTCCTAAATGTTAGTTTAATCGATGTGAAACATTATATAAACCATAATGAATGCTTAATAATCAATCTTTTCACATATACAAATAGATATGACATGTAATTTCAGGAACAAGATGGTTCTTCATTATTACGAACAGCATGTACAGAAATAAAGATTAGAGAGATCACCTGAATCCTTCCATGATCTTCGAACAGACCGTCGTCCGGATCCGTCCTGCCCTTGCCTCGCTAAGATACTTTCAAGACTTGTGCACTTAAGATGGCATATAAATGGATGAACATCTCTAGGAAACAAGGGTTTCCTGTATAAATCTGGGAAAGTGCAGGAGGCATGGGAATTCAGACTTGAATTGGGATTCCAATAGAGTATAATGTCTATAAAATTTCTCTCTCCCTTAGGCCATGCACATGAGGGGATTTTATACTTCCTCAAAGTAGTTTCAATCAGTTGGAAACAATTGGCCATGTGCTGGGGTGGTTGAACTACCAGAGTAACCATCAACCCAGCCTGAAAATAGGGAATTTTATATATTTTTTAATGATTTTAATGGCATAAACGGAAAAGTACATGTGGACTCGCGTATACACGCGGAAAAGTCTGGGCATACCCGCGTATGGGAATTTTAACACTGTTTTTTATGAATTTTTTTCAAGTATGTGGGAATGGGTGCCCAAGGCCATAAAGGAAATCATGAATCATATGAAGGTGAAAAATGATGCTATAACAGATGCCCCCTAATATATGAGGTCAGAAGGGGTACATGATGGCCGAAATTTATTATGCACATAGAAAGAACTTCGCAAGGACAAGGGAGGACTTCACCAGATTTCAGCCTGCCAAAAACCAATGAAAGAAAACAGAGAGTCAACTCATGCTGAGGCGGGCATACCCATGCTCAGTCCAAAATACATCATATAGAAAGTAGTGAATAGATCCAACATGTATACAAGTATAGCTGAACTGAAAGTACACAATGAATCATCTGAGCATGGCCCAGAAATATAAGTCTGAATCAATGTCCAAGTATCACATATAGAAAGTTGATCAAGGATGCTGCAACTGGATGTCTGATCATATAAGTAACTGAATCTCCAAGTACCAAATCATAAAGGGTAGATCTCATGGTACAATCACGCAACTCGGGAGCCAACATATAAGATGCTGCTGTACTGAACTGCAACATATAAGGGTGAACGGCATCACTGGCAGAAACTGAATGGACTGTCAAAAGTGAACCGAAAAATGTTGATGCAACCCGAGGTCTTCACCGATCTCGACGGCACAATTCTACACAATGGGAATAAATGAGCTGAAGTCGACCATGTGAGAAATCGTTGGATTACCGGTCAATAATGTAAATCGTTAACCAACGCGAGACAACCCACCAATAATGAAAATGAGTGTCAAGGTGCCCCAGTACAATCTAACAAGTGCGAATAAATGAGTTGAAGTCGAACACTTGAAAGAATCTACCAATCAGGAGGAAATGATGAATCCCCACTGTCGATAGCGAAGAGTCTGCCACTGATGAATGCAAACCCTAAGGTACTGACAAAAAGACTCTAGACCTTATTCCCAGAGAAATGAGTCGGAGTCGATGGGAAAAGATCTGCTGGAAGGTAGGCATTAAGGCATCCCACATCAGTCCATTACGAGTGTAACCCGCAGGCCAATATTTGGAAGGAATCGGACGAAGTAAAGTGACGGAACCAAACCGAAGTACGTTTCTGACATGCACAATATGAAGCTAGTGCATGGAACAAACCCTCTGAACCAACCAATAATGAAAGCTGACACAGAGCCGATAAATCCACCGATAGGGTCAAATGGAAATCAAGGTACTACACGAATCCCAAGTGTGATAATGTATGCTGACGTCGAACACAGAGGAAACCACTCAGTCAAAGACCCATAATGATGATCAAATTCTGAGCACAAGGTCACCTATCAATGATGGAAATAGGGCCAGGGTGCAGCTCTAGGCTTGCTCTCAGAGCAATGTGTCGTAGTCGATAAGAGACAAACCCGCCAGTGAGAAGTCAATGAAGACCTTCTCAAACCAGCACGATCGGAAGACCAAAACATCTGATGTGATAGAACAAGATACTGACAAGACCAGGAAGGCCGACTGAATGATGAGTCAAGAGACACCGCAGAATGGCTGACTCTGGTTAGACTTTCCTTGAACAAAAGCACGACTTGTGATTACCATGGCAGTAAAAAGTGACACTATATAAGTTTGTTATGCAGGAAGAAAAAACAAACTCTCCATATGATTGGAAGAGAAAACCAACCGGGGGAGAACTGACTAGTGAAACAAGGTAAAGGCTGAACCTAAGTCAAAACTAAAACCATCCCAAATTGAGGAAAAATATATAAGTGTATATGCTTTGTTCAAGGCTGACAAACTGACACTGTAATGTAATCAAATTATGAAGTTATATCCCGTTCCCGCTCTTTTTGTTATATTTGATTTTTTTTTCTTTTTCATATAATAAGCCTGAAAAATAATAAAAAAATGCTATGGTACAATGGATAGAACGAGTATCAAGAAACAGATGCACTAGTTGTTGGAATTGGAACGATCCTATGCTCAATGCAAGGTGGCGGAAATTGGTAAGCGATACTCAGAGGAATGTTCCATCCATGGGTAAAAGGGTGTCAAGTCGCGATAGCCAAGTGCATGCAATGGTTAACTTGTACAAATAGACAAGGTCAAAATTTGGCTTAAACATTGAGTACAAATGAAGCCGGCTAAAGGCCAGGATAAACAAGTAGCCAATATGGAATGCAGTAATACAACTCAACAACACCAGGGAGCCTCTAGGGTAAAAGCCAGAAAAAATGATAGTGAAGAAGAAGAAGAATGAAGCTTCAACACATAAGTCATGGTGGACTAAAGAGGACTCTAGAGCCTACATAAAATGCAGCATGGGAAACAAGTGATAGTGAGGAACTAACTAGGAAGCCCATGTAAAGGAAGGCTCTACCACCAAGTCATGATTAATAAATCGGCGAGTGAAATGGGTGTAATACTCATGACCTGATGGGATCGAACCTATGGCAAGTGATCTGAATGGAGGCTAGTATGCAAAATGCAACGGAAAGTAGATTCCCTAACCTATATGCCAGTGAAGATCATATACCTGCCATGACGGGTCAGCAGTCATGGATACAAAACCGAAAAAAATCTCGAATTCGTCAAAATGTACCTGAAAATATACCAATCTGGGCACTTCCAAGCATCTGGGTTATGCAGCTTAAGATAGATTGAAAAAATAAGCATAATAAATTTTTACAAAAATTTTCAACTTTTTGGGCATAAATAGACAAATTACCTCATATTTGGTTCATTGTTACATTGCTGATTTGGGAAAAAGTGCTCTGGAGAAAAAGCGTCTTTCATCAAAACAGGAGCAATCGACTGTCAAATTCCACCGAATTTCTCAGGTAAGCTCTTAATTTATCCTTGCTATTCATTTTGTCCGTTCATAAGTTAAAAATTAGGAATTTTCACCATTGAATCATTTTCTAAAAATCACGGGTTTGCGCATATGCGGGTTTATAATGACCAAGTCGCGTATACACGCGACTATGCACAAGTAAAGTCGCGTATGCGCAACCCAAAATGAAAAAATGCATAGCTAATGAACGAATTATTGAAATTTTTCAGGATGACCATATCATGGAGAGAGCGTGAACACAGTGCTATTGACAATGAAGTCATGCAGAACCAAGCATCACTAAATATTCTCTGAAATTGTGGATTGCTCAAGTTTTTCAAAATGCCAAATATGAAGAGTAATGTCCAGTTGCTCGAAATGGTTGTGAATTATTGGGAACCAGAAGAAGACTGCTTCATTATAGATCAGATACCTATACACATTGAAGTGGAAGATATATATTTTATTATTGGACTCTCCCGGAGGGGGGAGCCAGTAGACTTGCATGGTAAGCCTTTGGGAGGGCTAATCATGGAAGATTACGTCCACGTGTACTGCGTAGAGGGTTCCAAGAAAGTTGGAACTCAAATTTCTATCAAAGATTTAAGGGACTTGCACATGAAAATCCTCCTTTTCACCATTGGCAGGGTGGCAGGGTCTGCTTCCCTACACCAGGCATCCAGGACTCAAATGAGTATAGCAGTGGAATGCTTAACTCATGTATATGATTGGTGCACAGCCCTACTGATGAACATGAAGCAACAATTGACTTCAATCCGAAAAGCAAAGACAAAACATTTTGGATATGGTACGATTTTGATGACATTCTTCTTCGAGAAGATTCCAACGCTGAGACCCAAAGTGATCTCTACCATCAGCAGCCCAAGAGACCCAAGAATTGCCCGTTGGGCAGACATGATGAAGAGATTGGGAGGAAGTGAAGTTCCCCGGACCACTTGGGATGATGAGTTCTTCCAATGGTGGAGAGAACAAATCATCGTTGTGGATGACTATCCCTATGCCGGGATGGAATTTCGTGGCGATCCAGATCTTGTCCTTACACCAGGCGTGGCATGGGGCATAGTCGGTAAGTTTGCAATTTGTTGACTTATATAATTTTTTTGGATTTTTTCAATATGTATGAAAAAATGTGAAAAACAAACATGTTTTTGATTGGATTCAAAATGACTTACAATTTTAAAATGATCATGAAACAGATATTGGACCAGTTTGACCTAAGGGTTAACCACATCATAGCGTCGCAGAGGCGAAGCAGATACAGTAGACTTAGACAGAACCCTCCATGCCATACAAAGGAAGTTGGAGGGGTTAACCTGCCAAGTGCCTATGGCTGTAGTGGAAGATCTGCCTGAGGCCATCTAGAGGCAGGTAGTAGGAGTACCCCGCGACTGGGTATGGTTATTCCACCGAGTTGCCACCGCAATCGTGTTCTATAGGAACACAACTTCTGGGCAGGGACCTCAGGAGTAGATAGATATGATGTATCAGATGACTGTATATTTTTTGAGACTGAACATGATCGGGCATAAGCCAAAAATTTTGTATGACTTATGGATCCAAATTTTTGTATAGTTTTGAACACTTTGATGATATATATACAGCGATGTTTGATGTGATGTAACAAATGTATGAAAATGTATGATGTTTTTTATGATTAAATTTTATTGCATGGAATGATTAATATGCCAATCAATTGCTTGATTAGCTAATGAGTCTGCCAACCAATTGTCAGCTCGAGGAATATGAATGAAAGTTAAAAATTGAAATGATATTTGTAACAAACGTACCCTCAGGAACAACCAGAGTAAAAATGGATCTCGAACCCGATAAGTATTGTTCAACCATGACACAACCAGCTGAGAGTACAAGAAAACTACCAACGAATCAACACCAAAAGATATTGCCTCCAAGAGTAGATAAACAACTGCAGTGTATTCTGCTATATTATTGGAAGCAGGACCAATGCAGACTCCTCTTGATACTAACAGCTGACCGGATGGATAATGAAGCACCCAAGCCGCGGAAGCTAAGTTCTGGGTGTGCCTACTAGCACCATCAGTGAAACCAAAATGACTCATGACATCCGACACAACCTGCCAAAGCAGATCAAAAACATCACCATCCCATCAAAGATCGAAAAACAACCAGATATGTACAAATCAAAACTACTATATACAAAAGCAACATGCCAGGCTGAAGCCTAGGCATAATACTTCTTCAAATAGAGCCCATTTCTGGGCTCCGACAACTCGTTTCCTTCAAAATCAACCAAGGTATATGCTCCTTTTTTAAGGACTTTTTTAACGATGAAGGGGCCATACCACATAGACTTAAACTTTCCTGCCCCCAGGGCATCTTTTTCTTGGGCATAGGCCAAAACAAGGCCACCTTTCGAAAAAACCCTAGGCTTGACCGCCTTATCATACTGAACTTTAACTCTATTTTTATGTGCTTCATTCATCGTGGCGGCATCCGACACTGCTCATCGAGATGTTCCAGATGAAGGAGATGTTCTTCAAGACTAGAAGTGTCAGGAAGAAGTTCAACAGCTAACTTAAGAGAAGGAATCTCACATTCAATGGGAAATATGGATTCCAACCCATGAACTAGCTGAAACAGAGTAAAGCCAGTTGCAGTTTTCACTGACGTCCTGTATGCCCAAAGTGCAGGATATAGCATGATATGCCAGTTGTATCGATCTTTATCGATTATCCTTTGAAGAATTGTCTTCAAGGATTTATTCACAGCTTCCACTTGCCCATTGGCTTGAGGATAATACAGAGATGAATGCTCCTGCCGGAAACCTAATTTTAGAGCCAACTCAGCCATCATGCTATTATGAAAATGACTGCCATGATCAGTGAAAATCTCTCTAGGAATACCAAAACGAGCAATAACCTAGTTGAAAAGAAAAAGAGCTGCAGTCTCACCATCATTCCCAAAAGTAGGCATAGCCTCGACCCACTTTGTAAAGTAGTCTACTGCTACAATAATGTACTTGTGACCTTTAGCCGAAGGCAGGTTACAAGTAGTATAATCAATACCCCAATTTGTAAAGGGACCAACAGTAATGACTGGAAAAAGCAGAGCTGGATGAGCGTGCATTTTTCGAGTATAAACTTGGCATGGATGACACTTTTTGACCGACTCCATACAATCCTTGAAAATCAAAGGCCAAAAGTACCTAGCACGCAAGATCTTTTGGGCTGTAGCAAGCCCAGATAAATGACCACCACAAGCTCCACTGTGGCAATCACTTAGCACAGCCTCAACTTCTTTGAGAGTTAAGCAACGTCTCAGGATTGAATCAACCCCTCGACGGTATAAAGCATCACCAATAATCAAGTAATTCTTATCCAAGTGACGCAACTTACGATGCTCATCTTTCAAAAAAGTAGAGGGAAACCTCGCAGTCTGAAGATACACAATTATATCTCCATACCAAGGATCATGTGGAGAGATAGGAAACAAATTTTCATCTAGGAAGGATTCATCATAGACTATCTCATCCCCACAAGGCAACTCGGAGATCAATTCTGCGAAAAATAAGGATTTCTTGGAATTGGCAGACATAAAATCAAGATCAAATTCCTGCAAAATCACAATCCATCTATTGTATTTGCCCCCAATCACTCGCCTACTGAGGACAAACTGAAATGGATTGGCTGCTGCCAAAACATAAGTTTTTCGTAGAATAATGTAATACCGGAGTCGCTGCACAGCATGAACATCTGCTAAAGCTAACTTTTCTATCGGAGTGTACCAGAGTTCAGGTCCTACCAATCCTCGACTAAGATAGTATATAACATGCTCTGCAAGAGCATCATCTTCCTGAACCAAAACCATACCAATAGTAGATTCTGCTGCTGCTAGATACAAAAGAAAATCCCTGCTATAATCAGGTGGACTCAACAAAGGAGCAGAGATCAATTCTTTTTTCAAAGCATCGAATGAGTGTTGAGCGAAGTCATCCCAAAAAAATGGAACTCCCTTCTTCAACAATCTCATAAATCCCTTGGTAACTTTAGACTTTGAAGTTGATGAACAGAGGACGGGCGAGGCAACTAAAGTATTGCCTCAACCTTGAAGGGATCTATCCTAATCCCTTCTCTAGACATAATGAATCCCAATAACCGACTGGATGTAACCACGAAAACGCACTTGTTCAGATTCAACCTAATCTTATAGAAACGACATCGTTCAAATATTTGATGGAGGTGAGCAGGATGATCCATCCTCTTTCGAGAATGAGCAGCTAAATCATCCAAATACGCCTCGATAATCTTTTTGATGTCGTGGAAGGAATATGACATGGCCCACTGAAATGTAGCCCCAGCATTTTGAAGACCGAAAGGCATCTTCTTGTATGAAAAATTACCCCAGGGACAAATAAAAGTAGTCTTATGCTGATCTTCAGGACAGATAGTAATCTAATTATATCTGGAGAAACCGTCCATGAAGGAGAAAATCTCATCCCCGGCACACTCATCAATGATCTGATCTAGAAATGGTGTGGGGTAATTATCTTTAGGAAATGCTTTATTAAGGTCTCTGAAATCAATGCAAACTCGAATTGTTCCTTGTTTTTTATCTACAGGAATAGGGTTTGAAACCCATTCAGTCAAAGGAACAAGGAAAATGAATCCCGCCTTAAGCAGCTTCTCAACCTCAGCTTTGATATCTGTTGCCTTCCTAGGATTGACCGGATGAAGCTCTTGCCTCACAGGCTTAGCGTTTTCGTAAGTCTTGATCTCATGCTGGAAAATAGATGGGTCTATACTAGGCATTTCCTCATAAGACCAAGCGAAGACATCCCTATACTCTTTAAAGAGTTCGGTATAAATCTGAATCTCTTCAGGGGAACATTCAGCTCCGATGAAGACATTCTCAATAACATTTGGATCCCTGGAAATGTTCACCGGGATAGTTGGAGAAATCACAGCCATGTTCCATTTAGCATATACATGTGCTGGTGCTAAAGGGTTCAGGACTGGGCGAACAGGGCCAGGAGATAGAGGACTTGGAAAACTCGTTTCAACTTCACTCAAATCAGGTAAAAAGTAAGACCGATGATGCAAATCATCCCACGGTCTATCTATACCAGTCATAGCTTCCAGGATGGCCTCTTCATATGGAAGAGTGGTATCAAGGCAATCCCGGGCAGAAGAAGAACTAAGTGTCCAAGCCGAAGCCACATCTCCATCCAACTCTTCCAGTGAAAGAGGAGCTAGGATGGATTCTGCAGAGTCAACAATAGACTAATAAGCAATCTCTCCTGTAGACATCAGAAATGCCATTCCACCCACTTGACCTTCCGCTAATGTGGCGGTAGGGGAAGGTAAGGTCCAAGGGTTCGAAAAATAATGAGTTCTGAATACCTCTCTTCAAGGAGGAGCCCTGGAGGATGAAATTTCATTTATATGAACCGTAGGAGGAGGAATATCGAAAGTAGCCATCAAAGAAGAATACATTCCTACCGCTAAATTCTCAACATGCAGCTTGGTATTATCCAATTTTGGAATAGTTGAGTTAGTAGATGCATTCGGGTCTACAGGAGGACAGTCCAGTTGTTCCACTGTAACAATCCTCCCTTCGCGGGGGAAACAAATAATTCGAAATAATGAGGATGAAATAGCATCCATCTCATAAATCCAGTTTCTCCCCAACAGAAGGTGTTAGTCCAAGCTTGCATCCACTATCTTAACCTATATATTTACAGTTTTTCCCCCAGCACAGATAGGCAAAGTTGGGACAATACCATGTGGCCTGTGAGAATGACCATCAAACGGAGTCAAAAGAGTAGCAGATGGAGCAGCTGCGGGAGATCCAATTCCCTTCCAGCATGTGAGAGACATCACACATGTGGAAGCACCCTCACAAACAACCGTCCAGAAAATATTGCATTTCCGGTATGATGATTTAATATGAAAAGCCATATGATGGGGGAGTCTCTTCTTAAAATTAGTCATATCAAAAGTAATCATAAGAGAGATCTTTGGATCTACAGCCCCAAGAGCAGTGAGCAAAGCACTGCACTGAGCTGGACAAGACTGGAGCACCTCTAAAGCCGACATGGCACAAGGACTCTATGCCAGATCTTCCACAATAGAGTAGTTCTGGGCAGCCCTAGCATTTGGATTAATCGTCAATCGCTTGGTAGATGCTTTGGGCATCCGAGGTATAGGCTCAATAGTAGGCCTCGTAATAAGAAGCGGCTCAGTAGCATCAGGAGCATCCTTAGCTTTCGAAGACTCTTCTTTGCCATAATCACGAGATCTCGTGGCGACATCCACGTGAGCACTCATCACGTATATGTTTGATGGTATTTCCCCTTCCTGGGTGCCCCTAGAGGAAGCACCAGGATTTTGATTCGCGCCAACAACTAGTTGTTACCCTTGGGGAAAAGGGTTTGTCAGCACAACCTGGGAACTAGAAGAACCCTGCTGAGCTAACAAGCACTACGCATCCTGAATTTTAGGGCAAATGTGTGTAAGATGGTCTCCAGCACACAACTTGCATGGAAACTTCACTTTCTTTTTATCCTTTGTACCCTCACCAACATGCTTGTTGGTTTTATTTGCATTACCCTTCCCATTCTTACCCTTTTTCTTATTATTTTGTCCCTTCTTCTTCCCTTCGGATTTTTTATTTCCTTTGGGATCGAAAGTTTGGAAATCATTTATTGACAAAGATTGGGAAGGCGATGACTCAGCTGGTACAACCTGACCAGAAGGAGCATATTGCAAAGACAACTGCTGCAATTGAGTAAGTAGGCTAGCTGCACCACTATTGATCGACCCAATCAGTCCATCACCATGAGGACCAGGCTTAGTTTTGGATAAATCTAATTTGGAGCGAGGAGCATTGGGAAAATAGTTATGAAGGACCCCAGGCTGATAATATATCAATTCAAGTTGCCGGGCCCTAAAAATGGCCTGTTCCTCAGAAAATACCCCAGATAGGGATACATCTTTAGAAATGTTTGACTGCAGAGATTTCAGAAACCATTCCAAAAGGAATTCACCTGGAATATGAGCTTTAATAAGCCTCTTCCTTCTCTGCCATTCTTGAATATGGTCAGAAATGTGGGTTGCGTCATCCTACTTAAAATTAGCTAGGAGTTCAGTCCCGACGTCATAACGAACGGGCAACTGGAAATGATTTAGAAATGTAACAGACAGCTCTCCAAATGTATAAAAACTGCCCCTAGTTAGCTCAATATACCATTTGGCAGCATTTCCAGTTAAGGTGCGTTGAAACATTGTCAACCTAATCGAATCATCGATCAGGGAGTTAGACGAACATCATAAATGGAAAGTGGTGATGTGGTCAGCCGGATCTTCTCCATTCTTGCCTTCAAACTTTGGAATGTCTGAAGGAAGTTTGGTCGGGACCAGACACCACCCCGGACTGTACCGAATCGGATCATTCGTCAATTTTGACAGATCTGGCAAGTTTAACGTTGCCAGAAAAGGTAAACGAGGCGGAGCCTGAGGATTCCATCCTTGATGGGATGAATTCCATACATTCTGAAAAGAATACCTTCTATTTGATAAGGCACCAGGTTGCCAAAAAGAACTCGTAGAAAAAGGAGAAGAACCTCCTCCCAATGCAGAGTTACCAAAGACCGGACCAGTTCCCCCCGTTGAAGTATGAAATGAAGAGGAAAGCCCCTGATAGGGGTTCCAGGCATTAGAAAGAGGAGGAAAGGTCTGATAAGCACTCGACAAAGGGAAAGAAGTATTCCCTTGGTGACCAACGTAAAACTAATTCCCTGCCTCCGCTGTAGTGAATACAGGGTTCCAACCTGTAAAAGTGGTCGAATTCTAACCTCCAGACCAAGGGTTGAAACTCTGAGTCTGAGAAGTGAATGGAAAGGACCCTAAAGAAGGATTCGAACTAGGAATATGCCCAGTTCTGAAGGGGAACCCCTGAAAATAAGCTGATCCACTAGCCATGGAAGACATGGGTGTAGATGCAGCTGCAGTAGTGGAAAAGGAAAAAGAAGGAATCCCACTAGTGGGCATTCCAAAACAAAAGGGACCAGATTGAGAAGCATGTTCTTGGGTGAAACCAGAGCCAAACACAGTAGTACTAGAAGCAATCAAAGATATAGAAATAGTGCCTCCTCCTTCAACAGAAGCAAGAGTCTGAATGCCTGCAGCACTCACAGCAGAAGCTGCATTCCCAGTCGTGGCCATCGAAAGGTATGAATAATACGGAGGATCTTCCGGTCTCTCTGACTCAAGTCCGATGTATTCAACAACGAACGGATAATCAAGAGGAAGAGGAGATGGAAGTGACTCAGAGGGTTGAGACACTTCCTCTACCTGTACTTCTTCTTCCTGCGGAAATAAGACTCTCGAGGTGAGCGGAGCGCTCCTCTCGGAACCAACACCAGAACCAGCTATGAAACCTTCAAACCCTTGTGGAGGATCTCTCTCCACTGCGTTAGATGCCACAGGGTGATACTCACCTGCTAAATTACTCCTACGCCTTCTTGAAGAAGGCTCTGGACTCTCGGGAGATAACTCCCAGATTCTCCTCGATCGACGAGGCGCTTGATCAGCCACTTTAACAAATTTTAATTAGACACAAAAAATTATAAAGCTAGGCAAGCTAGGAGCAAAGAGCACTCACTACAAGAAAAATCCCTGAGATACAATCAAGCAAAAAACCTTCAGGTATTTCCGCTCCGGGTGATTAGGACCAGACACCAAAATACAGGAAAGCAAAATATAGGACCTCCCGAAAGTAGTCTGGAATAATTACGGCCCAGGACTACTAGCGAAGGTAACATAAACAGTTACATCGACCTCCTAACAACAGCCTTTGCCGGCACAAGTACCCAAGCTTCACAAGGGCACCCCCCAGAAGTACTGCTTGAAGTGATACGACGTCTGCCTGAGGTACCGCGGGTATTCCCCCCCGCAGTCACCTATGTGGAACCTAGGAGTGGCAACTATGGGCACCAATTCGTGTCAGAAGCCGGGCGGAACGGTCTTGAGGTTAGATTCAACAAATCAGAGAGGAGGTATCTCTCTTCTCGGCATTCACTTCCCCTCTTGCTTGACTCTTTGGAGGAGAGCTTTCCCGGTCCACCTAACGGAGTTGGATTTCACTCAATTAATCAACTTCTATGTTTTGTTTGAGTGGCCTTGGAGAGTTAACTCTCCACTCACCTAATCCAAGGCCCTACAACCTAGCTAGTTGGTGTATGACACTTAGAAAACTTGCTAGTTGATTTTAAATTATATCGCTTATTTTAATCGGATGTTATGTTAAGTCAAAGGGATAAGGAAATGAAACTTATGGTGTTTTGACGTAGAAAAGAAATTAATAAAAACCAAACTACATGCAAATGCAGTTATTGTCTTTCGATGAAAAGCAACTTATACACAGGTTCTACGAGATTAAAAAATTTTATTTTCTTTTCAGATAACAAATTCACACTCGCAAAAACTATGAAAATGACTAAATTCTTAAGTGCACCTGATGCAAATCACTAAAAGCATGCAAATTCTAAAATGCAAAATCTCCTAAAGCAGAGATAAATTTCCCAAAGATCCTTCAGTTTTATCTCTTTTTGGTTGTCCAGAAAGCTAGTCCCCACAATAAGAAACTCTTAATATAAAGACACCAAAATTGCTTGAAAACAAGAAGAAGAAATCAATGACAACTCCTTTCCAAAATCAAGTCAAAATCCAAAGGCAAGAAACCTCAACAAAGCTTCAAAAGATATAATGAAACAAAAACAAAAATGCAAAAACAAACGCAAACAACAAAGCAAAATGTTTTTTGATCTTTTGAGTTTTATAAAAGAAGAGTTCGAAAAGACCAAGAAAAACTATCAAATCCCAAGCCAAACAACACTGAATTTCAAGCAACAACTTCAAAAATGCTCCAAATCTTATAAGGCTAACTAGTAGCAAGATTTATATGAGCACAATAAGACTCGAAACTCAGTCACTCAGCCTAGAAGAATAGTACAAACTTGCAGCAAACAAAAACTTCAAAGAACCAAGAAAGACTCTTCAAAAGTTGCAACAAGACCTAGTCGACTGAACTCAAGAAAACCAACCAAGAAATGGGCAAAAATCGAAGTGCAAAGCAAGACACAAAGGTAGGAAAGAGTAAATGAGCAGGAGCTCTCTGTTCTGATAAAGCAGAACAGCCAAGAATCCCCAGGAAGAGATCTTGGTACTCGAACCAGAAATGCTAGCACAAGAAACAAGATTTTCCAGATAAGCTAGTTTTCAACCAAACAAGAGAGAGAAAAGACCAAAGACCACTTTCTACATAATCCAGAGGATACAAAGACACTGCGGGAACAGGTCTCCATAGACAGACAGGACTAAAAAGCCAAGAAATCCAAAATTTCAAAATTCACCCAGGCATACGCTACTTGACAGCTTGGAAACAAGCGTGCATACTGTGCTAAAGGAAACCCGCGTATACGCGACTCCCTTTAACAAAAACTGCGTGTATACGCATCTGTGTACAGACAAACCTGCGTATGAAAAGGTAAATAATGAAAAATAAAAAATATCAAGCCTGGATAAGGAACCAGGTCTTCAGTGTGACTGAGAAAGAGTTAACTGGACTGGAAATAAAAGTTAAAACTGTTGGAAACCTATCAAACAACTGAAACCACCCAACAGGGGAATCACAAAAATGCGGTCCCCAGCGGAGTCGCCAGTTCTGTTTCGGGGAAAATCACCCTAGAGGTTTGTTGGGTCAAAACCTCCACAGAGCAGGGCATGCTATTCAGAAGGACTCACACACAACCATACTTAAATGCTAAAAACTAGATAACAACGATAGCAGAACTCACCCGTAGTCCTACGTTCGATGTAGATCCCGCGGGGTCCAAACCCCCAGCAACCCTTCTTCCTCCTTAACCTGGAAAACAAGAAAGAACATGCACGGAAACCTAGTTGTACAACATATATTTCTCCTAAACATTAGTGTAATCCATGTGAAACATTATATAAACCATAATGAATGCTTAATAATCAATCTTTTCACATATACAAATAGATATGACATGTAAGTTCAGTCACAAGATGGTTCTTCATTATTATGAACAGCATGTACAGAAATAAAGAGTGGAGAGATCACCTGAATCCTTCCACGATCTTTGAACAAACCTTCGTCCGGATCCGTCCCACCCTTGCCTCGCTAATATACTTTCAAGACTTGTGCACTCGAGATGGCATATAAATGGATGAACATCTCCAGGAAACAAGGGTTTCCTATATAAATCTGGGAAAGTGCAGGAGGCACGGGAATTCAGACTTGAATTGGGATTCCAACAGAGTATAATGTCTATAAAATTTCTCTGTCCCTTAGGCCATGCACATGAGGGGCTTTTATACTTCCTCAAAGTAGTTTCAATCAGTTGGAAACAGTTGGCCATGTGCTAGGGTGGTTGAACTACCAGAGTAACCATCAACCCAGCCCGAAAATAGGAAATTTTTATATATTTTTTAATTATTTTAATGGCATACGCGGAAAATTACATGTGGACTCGCGTATACACGCAGAAAAGTCTGGGCATACCCGTGTATGGGAATTTTAACACTATTTTTTATGAATTTTGTTAAAGTCTATGGGAATGGGTGCCCAAGGCCATAAAGGCAATCATGAATCATATGAAGGTGAAAAATGATGCTATAAAAGATGCCCCCTAATATATGAGGTCAGAAGGGGTACATGATGGCTGAAATGTATTATGCACATAGAAAGAACTTCGCAAGGACAAGAGAGGACTTCACCAAATTTCAGCCTGCCAAAAACCAATGAAATAAAACAGAGAGTCAACTCATGCTGAGGCGGGCATACCCATGCTCAGTCAAAAATACATCATATAGAAAGTACTGAATGGATCCAAAATGTATACAAGTATAGCTTAACTGAAAGTACACAATGAATCATTTGAGCATGGCCCAGAAATATAAGTCCGAATCAATGTCCAAGTATCACATATAGAAAGCTGATCAATGATGTTGAAACTGGATGTCTGATCATATAAGTAACTGAATCTCCAAGTACCAAATCATAAAGGGTAGATCTCATGGTACAATCACGCAACTTGGGAGCCAACATATAAGATGATGTTGTACTGAACTACAACATATAAGGGTGATCGGCATCACTGGCAGAAACTGAATGGACTGTCAAAAGTGAACCGAGAAATGCTGATGCAACCCGAGGTCTTCACCGATCACAACGGCACAATTCTACACAATGGGAATAAATGAGCTGAAGTCGACCATGTGAGAAATCGTTGGATTAGCGATCATAAATGTATACCGTTAACCAATGCGAGACAACCCACCAATAATGAAAATGAGTGTCAAGGTGCCCTAGTACAATGTAACAAGTGCGAATAAATGAGTTGAAGTCGAACACTTGAAAGAATCTACCAATCAGGAGGCAATGATGAATCCCCACTGTTGATAGCGAAGAGTCTGCCACTGATGACTGCAAACCCTAAGGTACTGACAAAAAGACTCTAGACCTTATTCCCAGAGCAATGAGTCGAAGTCGATGGGAAAAGATCTGCTGGAAGGAAGGCATTAAGGCATCCCACATCAGTCCAGTGCGAGTGTAACCCGCAGGCCAAGATTTGGAAGGAATCGGACGAAGTAGAGTGACGGAACCAAACTGAAGTACGTTTCCGACATGCACAAGATGAAGCTAGCGCATGGAAGAAACCCTCTGAAACAACCAATAATGAAAGCTGACATAGAGGCGAGAAATCCACCGATAGGGTCAAATGGAAATCATGGTACTGCACGAATCCCAAGTGTGATAATGTATGCTGACGTCGAACACAGGGGAAACCACTCAGTCAAAGACCCATAATGATGATCAAATGCTAAGCACAAGGTCACCTATCAATTATGGAAATAGGGCCAGGGTCTGGCTCTAGGCTTGCTCTCAGAGCAATGTGTCGTAGTCGATAAGAGACAAACCCGCCAGCGAGAAGTCAATGAAGACCTTCTCAAACCAGCACGAGCGGAAGACCAAAACATTTGATGTGATAGAACAAGATACCGACAAGACCGGGAAGGCCGACTGAATAATGAGTCAAGAGACACCGCAGAATGGCCTACTCTGGTTAGACTTCCCTTGAACAAAAGCACGACTCGTGATGACCATGGCAGTAAAAAGTGACACTGTATAAGTTTGTTATGCAGGAAGCAAAAAACAAACTCTCCATATGATTGGAAGAGATGACCAACCGGGGGAGAACTGACCAGTGAAACAAGGTAAAGGCTGAACCTAAGTCAAAACTAAAACCATCCCAAATGGAGGAAAGATATATAAGTGTATATGCTTTGTTCAAGGGCAACAAACTGATACTGTACTGCCATCAAATTATGAAGTTATATCCCGTTCCCGCTCTTTTTGTTATATTTGAATTTTTTGTCTTTTTCATATAATAAGCCTGAAAAAGAATAAAATAATTCTATGGTATAATGGATAGAACAAGTATCAAGAAACAGATGCACTAGTTCTTGGAATTGGAACGATCCTATGCTCAATGCAAGGTGGTGAAAACTGGTAAGCGATACTCAGAGGAATGTTCCATCCATGGGTAAAAGGGTGTCAAGTCGCGATAGCCAAGTGCATGCAATGGTTAACTTGTACAGATAGACAAGGTCAAAATTTGGCTTAAACATTGAGTCCAAATGAAGCTGGCTAAATGCTAGGATAAACAAGTAGCCAATATGCAATGCAGTAATACAACTCAACAACACCAGGGAGCCTCTAGGGTAAAAGCCAGAAAAATGATAGTGAAGAAGAAGAAGAATGAAGCTTCAACACATAAGTCATGGCGGGACTAAAGAGGACACTCGAGCCTACATAAAATGTAGCATGGGCAACAAGTGATAGCGAGGAACTAACTAGGAAGCCCATGTAAAGGAAGGCTCTACCACCAAGTCATGATTAAATAATCGGCGAGTGAAATGGGTGTAATACTCATGACCTGATGGGATCGACCCTATGGAAAGTGATCTGAATGGAGGCTAGTATGAAAAATGGAATGGAAAGTAGATTCCCTAACCTATATGCCAGTGAAGATCATATACCTGCCATGACGGGTCCGCAGTCATGGATCAAAAACCGGAAAAAATCTCGAATTCGTCAAAATGTACCTGAAAATATACCAATCTGGGCACTTCCAAGCATCTGGGTTATGCAGCTTAAGATAGATTGAAAAAATAAGCATAACAAATTTTTACGAAAATTTTCAACTTTTTGGGCATAAATAGACAAATTAACTCATATTTGGTTCATTGTTACATTGCTGATTTGGGAAAAAGTGCTCTGGAGAAAAAGCCTCTTTCATCAAAACAGGAGCAATCGACCGTCAAATTCCACCAAATTTCTCAGGTAAGCTCTTAATTCATCCTTGCTATTCATTTTGTCTGTTCATAACTTAAAAATTAGGAATTTTCATCATTGAATCATTTGCTAAAAATCACGGGTTTGCGCATACACAGGTTTATAATGACCAAGTCGCGTATACACGCGACTATGCACAAAGAAAGTCGCGTATGCGCAACCCAAAATGAAAAAATGCATAGCTAATGAACAAATTATTGAAATTTTGCAGGATGACCATATCATGGAGAGAGCGTGAACATAGTGCTATTGACAATGAAGTCATGCAGAAGAAAGCATCACTAAATATTCTCCGAAATTGTGGATTGCTCAAGTTTTTCAAAATGCCAAATATGAAGAGTAATGTTCGGTTGCTCGAAATTCTTGTGAACTATTGGAAAACGGAAGAAGACTGCTTCATTATAGATCAGATACCTATACGCATTGAAGTGGAAGATATATATTTTATTACTGGACTCTCTCGGAGGGGGGAGCCAGTAGACTTGCATGGTAAGCCTTTGGGAGGGCTAACCGTGGAAGATTACGTTCACGTGTACTTCGTAGAGGGTTCCAAGAAAGTTGGAACTCAAATTGCTATCAAAGATTTAAGGGACTTGCACATGAAAATCCTCCTTTTCACCATTGGCAGGGTGGCAGGGTCTGCTTCCCTACACTAGGCGTCCAGGACTCAAATGAGTATAGCAGTGGAATGCTTTACTCATGTATATGATTGGTGCACAACCCTACTGATGAACATGAAGCGACAATTGACTTCAATCCGAAAAGCAAAGAAAAAACATTTTGGATATGATACGATTTTGATGACATTCTTCTTCGAGAAGATTCCAGCACTGAGACCCAAAGTGATCTCTACCATCAGCAGCCCAAGAGACCCGAGAATTGCCCATTGGGAAGACATGATGAAGAGATTGGGGGGAAGTGAAGTTCCCCGGACCACTTGGGATGATGAGTTCTTCCAATGGTGGAGAGAACAAATCATCACTGTGGATGACTATCCCTATGTCGAGATGGACTTTCGTGGCGATCCAGATCTTGTCCTTCCACCAGGCCCGGGATGGGGCACAGTCGGTAAGTTTACAATTTTTTTACTTATAAATTTTTTTTGGATTTTTTCAATATGTATGAAAAAATGTGAAAAACAAACATGTTTTTGATTGGATTCAAAATGACTTACAATTTTAAAATGATCATGAAACAGATATTGGACCAGTTCGACCTGAGGGTTACCCACGTCATAAGCGTCGCAGAGGCGAAGCGGATACAGTAGACTTAGACAGAACCCTCCATGCCGTACAAAGGAAGATGGAGGGGTTAACCTGCCAAGTGCCTATGGCTGCAGTGGAAGATCTGCCTGAGGCCATCCAGAGGCAGGTAGTAGGAGTACTCCGCGACTGGGTACGGTTATTCCGCCGAGTTGCCACCGCAATTGTGTTCTATAGGAACACAACTTCTTGGCAGGAACCTCAGGAGTAGATAGATATGATGTATCAGATGACTGTATATTTTTTGAGACTGAACATGATTGGGCATAAGCCCAAATTTTTGTATGACTTATGTATCCAAATTTTTATATAGTTTTGAACACTCTGATGATATATATACAGCGATGTTTGATGTGATGTAAGAAATGTATGAAAATGTATGATGTTTTTGATGATTAAATTTTATTGCATGGAATGATTAATATGCCAATCAATTGCTTGATTAGCTAATGAGTTTTCCAACCAATTGTCAGCTCGAGGAATATGAATGAAAGTTAAAAATTGAAATGATCTTTGTAACAAACGTACCCTCAAGAACAACCGTAGTAAAAATGGATCTCGAACCTCATAAGTATTGTTCAACTGCGACACCACCAGCTAAGAGTCCAAGAAAACTACCAACGAATCAACACCCAAAGATATTACCTCCGAGAGTAGATAAACAACTGCAGTGTATTTTGCTATATTATTGGAAACAGGACCAATGCAGACTCCTCTTGATACTAACAACTGACCGGATGGATAATGAAGCACCCAAGCCGCGGAAGCTAAGTTCCGGGTGTGTCTACTAGCACCATCGGTGAAACCAAAATGACTCATGACATCCGACACAACCTGCCAAAGCAGATAAAAAACATCACCATCCCATCAAAGATCGAAAAACAACCAGATATGTACAAAGAAAAACTACTATATACAAAAGCAACATGCCAGGCCGAAGCCTAGGCATAATACTTCTTCAAATAGAGCCCATTTCTGGGCTCCGACAATTTGTTCCCTTCAAAATCAACCAAGGTATATGCTCCTTTTTTAAGGACTTTTTTAACGATGAAGGGGCCATACCACATAGACTTAAACTTTCCTGCCCCCAGGGCATATTTTTCTTTGGCATAGACCAAAGCAAGGTCACCTTCTGAAAAAACCCTAGGCTTGACCGCCTTATCATACTGAACTTTAACTCGGTTTTTATGTGCTTCATTCATCGTGGCGACATCCCGACGCTGATCATCGAGATGTTCCAGATGAAGGAGACGTTCTTCAAGACTAGAAGTGTCAGGAAGAAGTTCAACAGCTAACTTAAGAGAAGGAATCTCACATTCAATGGGAAATACGGATTCCAACCCATGAACTAGCTTAAACGGAGTAAAGCCAGTTGCATTTTTCACTGATGTCCTGTATGCCCAAAGTGCAGGATATAACATGATATGCCAGTTGGATCAAGCTTTATCGATTTTCCTTTGAAGAATGTCTTCAAGGATTTATTCATGGCTTCCACTTGCCGATTGGCTTGAGGATAATACGGAGATGAATGCTCCTGCTGGAAACCTAATTTTAGAGCCAACTCAGCCATAATGCTATTCTGAAAATGACTGCCATGATCAGTGACAATCTCTCTAGGAATACCAAAATGACCAATAACCTGGTTGAAAAGAAAAAGAGCTGCAGTCTCACCATCATTCCCAAAAGTAGGCATAGCCTCGACCCACTTTGTAAAGTAGTCTAATGCTACAATAATGTACTTGTGACCTTTAGCCGAAGGCAGGTTACAAGTAGTATAATCAATATCCCACTTTATAAAGGGACCGACAGTAATGACTGGAAAAAGCGGAGCTGGATGAGCGTGCATTTTTCGAGTATAAACTTGACACGGATGACACTTTTTGACCGACTCCATACAATCCTTGAAAATCGAAGGCCAAAAGTACGTAGCACGCAAGATCTTTTGGGCTGTAGCAAGCCCAGATAAATGACCACCACAAGCTCCACTGTGGCAATCATTCAGCACAGCCTCAACTTCTTCGAGAGTTAAGCAACGTCTCAAGATTGAATCAACCCATCGACGGTATAAAGCATCACCAATAATCAAGTAATTCTTAGCCAAGTGACGCAACTTACGACGCTCATATTTCGAAAAAGTAGAGGGAAACCTCACAGTCTGAAGATACACAATTATATCTCCATACCAAGTATCCTGTGGAGAGATAAGAAACAAATGTTCATCCAAGAAGGATTCATCATAGACTATCTCATCCCCACAGGGCAACTCGAAGATCAATTCCGCGAAAAATAATGATTTCTTGGACTTGGCAGACATAAAATCAAGATCAAATTCCTGCAAAATCACAATCCATCTATTGTATTTGCCCCCAATCACTCACCTACTGAGGACAAACTGAAATGGATTGGCTGCTGCCAAAACATAAGTTTTTCATAGAATAATGTAATCCCGGAGTTGCTGCACAGCATGAACAACTGCTAAAGCTAACTTTTCTATCAGAGTGTACCGAATTTTAGGTCCTACCAATCCTCGACTAATATATTATATAACATGCTCTGCAAGAGCATCATCTTCCTGAACCAAAACCATACCAATAGTAGATTTTGCTGCTACTAGATACAAAAGAAAATCCCTGCTATAATTAGGTGGACTCAACAAAGGAGCAGATATCAATGCTTTTTTCAAAGCATCGAATGAGCGTTGAGAGAATTCATCCCAAAGAAATGGAACTCCCTTCTTCAACAATCTCATAAATCCCTTGGTAACTTCAGCATAATTTACAATAAACCTCCGAAGAAAATTAGAATTTCCTTGTAGACTTTGAAGTTGACGAACAGAGGATGGAGGAGGCAACCAAAGTATTGCCTCAACCTTGAAGGGATCTATCCTAATCCCTTCTCTAGACACAATGAATCCCAATAACCGACCAAATGTAACCGTGAAAATGAACTTGTTCGGATTCAACCTAATCTTATAGAAACGACATCGTTCAAATATTTGACGGAGGTGAATAGGATGATCCATCTTCTTTTGAGAATGAGCAGCTAAATCATCCAAATACGCCTCGATAATCTTTTTGATGTCATGGAAGGCATATGACATGGCCCGCTGAAACATAGCCCCAGCATTTTTAAGACCAAAAGGCATCTTCTTGTATGCAAAAGTACACCAGGGACAAATAAAAGCAGTCTTATGTTGATCTTCAGGATGGATAGTAATCTGATTATATCCGGAGAAACCATCCATGAAGGAGAAAATCTCATCCCCAGCACACTCATCAATGATCTGATCTATAAATGGTGTGGGGTAAATATCTTTAGGACATGCTTTATTAAGTCTCTGAAATCAATGCAAACTCGAATTGTTCCTTGTTTTTTATCTACAGGAACAGGGTTTGAAATCCATTCAGTCAAAGGAACAAGGAAAATGAATCCCGCCTTAAGCAGCTTCTCAACCTCAGCTTTGATAGCTGCTGCCTTCCTAGGATTGACCGGACGAAGCTTTTGCCTCACAGGCTTAGCGTTTTCATAAGTCTTGATCTCATGCTGGACAATATATGGGTCTATACCAGGCATTTCCTCATAAGACCAAGTGAAGACATCCCTATACTCTTTAAAGAGTTCGGTATAAATCTGAATCTCTTCGGGGGAACATTCAGCTCTGATGAAGACATTCTCAATAACATTGGGATCCCTAGAAATGTTCACCAAGATAGTTGGATAAATCACAACCATGTTCCCTTCAACATATACATGTGCTAGTGCTAAAGGGTTCAGGACTGGGCGAACAGGACCAGGAGACGGAGGACTTGGAAAACGCGTTTCAACATCGCTCAAATTAGGTAAAAATTAAGACCGATGATGAAAATCATACCACGATCTATCTATACCATTCATAGCTTCCAGGATGGCCTCTTCAGATGGAAGAGTGGTATCAAGGCAATCCTGGGCAGAAGAAGAACTAAGTGTCCAAGCCGGAGCCACATCTCCATCCAACTCTTCTGGTGAAAGAGGAGCTAGGATTGATTCTGCAGAGTCAACAATAGACTGATAAGCAATATTTGCTATAGACATCGAAAATGCCATTCCACCCACTTGACCTTCTGCTAATGTGGCGGTAGGGGAAGGTAAGGTCCAAGGGTCTGAAAAATAATGAGTTCTAAAGAACTCTCTTTGAAGAGGATCCCTGGAGGATGAAATTTCATTTATATGAACCATAGGAGGAGGAATATTGAAAGTACCCATCAAAGAAGAATACATTCCTACCCCTAAATTCTCAATAGGCGGCTTGGTATTATCCAATTTTGGAATAGTTGAGTCAGTAGACGCATTCGGGTCTACAGGAGGACAATCCAGTTGGTCCACTGTAACAATCCTCCCTTCATGGGGGAAACAAATAATTCGAAATAATGAGGATGCAATAGCATCCATCTCATAAATCCAGTTTCTCCCCAACAGAAGGTTGTAGTCCAAGCTTGGATCCACTATCTCAACCTGTATATTTATAGTTTCCCCCCCAACACAGATAGGCAAAGCTGGGACAATACCATGTGGCTTGTGAGAATGACCATCAAACGCAGTCAGAAGAGTAGCAGATGGAGCAGCTGCGGGAGATCCAATTCCCTTCTAGCATGCGAGAGACATCACACATGTGGAAGCACCATCATCAACAACTGTCCATAAAATATTTCATTTCCGGTATGATGATTTAATATGAAAAGCCATATGATGGGGGAGTCTCTTCTTAAAATTAGTCATATCAAAAGTAATCATAAGAGAGTTCTTTGGATCTACAGCCCCAAGAGCAGTGAGAAAAGCACTGTGCTGAGCCGGAAAAGACTGGAGCACCTCTAAAGCCAACATGGCACAAGGACTCTACGCCAAATCTTCCACAATAGAGTAGTTCTGGGCAGCCCTAGCATTTGGATTAATTGTCGACTTCTTGGTAGATGCTTTGGGAATATGAGGTATAGGCTCAATAGTAGGCCTCGTAATACGAAGCGGCTCAGTAGCATCAGGAGCATCCTTAGCTTTCGAAGACTCTTCTTCGCCATAATCACGGGATCTCGTGGCGACATCCACATGAGCACTCATCATGTATATGTTTGATGGTATTTCCCCTTCCTGGGTGCCCCCAGAGGAAGCCCCAGGATTTTGATTCGTGCCAACAACTATTTGTTGCCCTTGGGGAAAAGGGTTTGTCAGCACATCCTGGGAACTAGAAGAACCCTGTTGAGCTAACAAGGGCTGCACATCTTGAATTTTAGGGAAAAGGTGTGTAAGATGGTCTCCAGCACACAAATTGCATGGAAAATTCACTTTCTTTTTATCCTTTGGACCCTCACCAACATGCTTGTTGGTTTTATTCACATTACCCTTCCCATTATTTCCATTTTTCTTATTATTTTGTCCCTTCTTCTTCTCTTCGGATTGTTGATTTCCTTTGGGATCGGAAGTTTGGACATAATTTATTGACAAAGATTGGGAAGGCGATGACTCAGCTGGTACAACCTGACCAGAAGGAGCAGATTGCAAAGACAACTGCTACAATTGAGTAAGCAGGCTAGCTGCACCACTATTGATCGACCCAATTAGTCCATCACCATGAGTACCAGGCTTAGTTTTGGATAAATCTAATTTGGAGCGAGGAGCATTGGGAAAATACTTATGAAGGACCCCAGACTGAGAATATATCAATTCAAGTTGCTGGGCCCTAAAAATGGCCTGTTCCTCAGAAAATACCCTAGACAGGGATACATCTTTAGAAATGTCTGACTGCAGAGATTTCAGAAACCATTACAAAAGGAATTCACCTGGAATATGAGCTTTAATAAGCCTCTTCCTTCTCCGCCATTCCTGAATATGGTCAGAAATGTGGGTTGCGTCGTCCTTCTTAAAATTAGCTAGGAGTTTAGTCCCGGCGTCAAAATGGACGGGCAACTGGAAATGATTTAGAAATGTAACAGCCATCTCTCGAAATGTAGCAAAACTGCCCCCAGTTAGCTCAATATACCATTTGGCAGCAGTTCCAGTTAAGGTGCATTGAAACAATCTCAACTTAATTGAATCATCGATCAGGGAGTTAGACGAACACCATAAATGGAAAGTGGTGATGTGGTCAGCCGAATCTTCTCCATTCTTGCCTTAAAACTTTGGAATGTCTGAAGGAAGTTTGGTCAGGACTGGAGGCCACCCCGGACTGTACCGGATTGGATCATTCGTCAATTTCAACAGATCTGGCAAGTTTAACGTTGCCAGAAAAGGTAAACGAGGCAGAGCCTGAGGATTCCATCGTTGATGGGATGAATTCCCTACATTCTGAAAAGAATACCCTGGATTTGATAAGGCACCAAGTTGCCAGAAAGAACTCGTAGAAAAAGGAGAAGAACCTCCTCCCAACGCAGAGTTACCAAAGACCAGACCAGTTCCCACCGCTGAAGTATGAAATGAAGAGGAAAGCCCCTGATAGGTGTTCCAGTCATTAGAAAGAGGATAAAAGGTCTAATAAGAACTAAATGAAGGGAAAGAAGTATTCCCTTGGTGACCAGCGTAAAACTGATTCCCTACCCTCGCTGTAGTGAATACAGGGTTCCAACCTGTAAAAGTGGTCGAATTCTGACCTCCAGACCAAGGGTTGAAACTCTGAGTCTGAGAAGTGAATGGAAAGGACGCTAAAGAAGGATTCAAACTAGGAATATTCCCAGTTCCGAAGGGGAACCCCTAAAAAGAAGCTGATCCACTAGCCATGGAAGACATGGGTGTAGATGCAGTTGCAGCAGCAGAAAAGGAAAAAGAAGGAATCCCACTAGTGGGCATTCCAAAAAAAAAGGGACCAGATTGAGAAGCATGTGCTTGGGTGAAACCAGAGCCAAACATAGTAGTACTAGAAGCAATCGAAGATATAGCAATAGTGCCTCCTCCTTCAACAGAAGCAGGAGTCTGAATGCTTGTAGCACTCACAGCAGAAGCCGCGTTCCCAGTCGTGGCCATCGAAAGGTATGAATGATACGAAGGATCTTCTGGTCTCTCTGACTTAGGTTCGATGTATTCAACAACGAATGGATAATCAGGAGGAAGAGGAGATGGAAGTGACTCAGAGGGTTGAGACACTTCCTCTACCTATACTTCTTCTTCCTGCGGAAATAAGACTCTCGAGGTGAGCGGAGCGCTCCTCTCGGAACCAACACCAAAACCAGCTATGAAACCTTCAAACCCTTGTGGAGGATCTCTCTCCACTTCGTCAGATGCCACAGGGTGATACTCACCTGCTAAATTACTCCTTCACCTTCTTGAAGAAGGCTCTTGACTCTCGAGAGATAACCCCCGGATTCTCCACGATCGACGAGGCGCTTGATCAGCCACTTTAACAAATTTTAATTAGACTCAAAAAAGTATAACGCTAGGCAAGCTAGGAGCAAAGAGCACTCACTACAAGAAAAATCCCTGAGATACAATCAAGAAAACAACCTTCAGGTATTTCCGCTCTGGGTGATTAGGACCGAACACCAAAATATAGGAAAGTGAAATATAGGGCCTCTCGAAAGTAGTCTGGGATAATTACAGCCCAGGCCTACTAGTGAAGGTAACAGAAATAGTTACACTGACCTCCTAACAACAGCCTTTTCCGGCACAAGTACCCAAGCTTCGCAAGGGCACCCCCCAGAAGTACTGCTGGAAGTGATACGATGTCTGCCTCAGGTACCACGGGCATTCCCCCTCGCAGTCACCTATGTGGAACCTAGGAGTGGCAACTATGGGCACCAATCCGTGTCAGAAGCCAGGTGGAACGGTCTTGAGGTCAGATTCAGAAAATCAAAGAGGGGGTATCTCTCTTCTTGGCCTTCACTTCCCCTCGCGCTTGACTCTCTGGAGGAGAGCTTTCCCGGTCCACCTAACGGAGTTGGATTTCGCTCAATTAATCAACTTCTATGTTTTTTTTGAGCGGCCTTGGAGAGTTAACTCTCCACTCACCTAATCCAAGGATCTACAACCTAGCTAGTTGGTGTATGACACTTAATAAAACTTGCTAGTTGCTTTTAGATTATAGCGCTTATTTTAATCGGCTGTTATGTTAAGTCAAAGGGATACGGAAATGAAACTTGTGGTGTTTTTTACGCAGAAAAGAAATTAATAAAAACCAAACTACATGCAAATTCAGTAATTTCCTTTCGATGAAAAGAAATTTCTACAAAGGTTCTACGAGACTAAAAAAAATTTCTTTTTAGATAACAAACTTCACACTCACAAAATCTATGAAAATGACTAAATGCTTAAGTGCACCTGATGCAAATCACTAAGAGCATGCAAATTCTAAGATGCAAAATCTACTAAAGCAGAGAGAAATTTCCCAAATATCCTTCAGTTTTATCACTTTTTGGTAGTCCACAAAGCTAGTTCCCAAAATCAGAAACTCTTAGTATAAAGGCACCAAAATGGCTTGAAACAAGAGGAAGAAACCAATGACAATCAAGTCAAAAACCAAAGGGAAGAAATCTCAACAAAGCTTCAACAGATGTAACAAAACAAAAACAAAAATGCAAAACAAAAGCAAATGACAAAACCAAATGTTTTTTTTTTGAGCTTTTGAGTTTTATAAAAAGGAAGAGCTCTAAGAGACCAAGAAAAACTATCAAATCCCAAGCCAAACAACTCTGAATTTCAAGCA
The DNA here is from genome assembly GCA_034641835.2 of Pinus albicaulis. NCBI lineage: Eukaryota > Viridiplantae > Streptophyta > Pinopsida > Pinales > Pinaceae > Pinus > Pinus albicaulis. The sequence continues at coordinate 1,654,926,483 of CM076580.1, forward strand.
AAAACTTCAAAAACGCTCCAAATCTTATATGGCTACTTAGTAGCAAGATTTATATGAGCAAAAGAATACAAGAAACTCAATAACTCAGCCTAGAAGAATAGTACAACCTTGCAGCAAAAAAAAACTTCAAAGAACCAAGAAAGACTCTTCAAAAATTGCAACAAGACCTAGTCAACTGAACTCAAGAAAACCAACCAAGAAATGGGAAAAAATCAAAGTGCAAAGCAAGACACAAAGGTAGGAAAGAGTAAATGAGTATAAGCTCATTGTTCTGATGAAGCAGAATAGCCAAGAATCCCTAGGAAGAGATCTTGGTACTCGAACCAGAAATGCAAGCACAAGAAACAAGATTTGCCAGATAAGCTAGTTTTCAATCAAACAAGAGAGAGAAAATACCAAAGACCACTTTCAACACAATCCAGAGGATACAAAGACACTTCAAGAACAAGTCTCCATAGGCAGACAAGACTAAAAAGCCAAGAAATCCAAAATTTCAAAATTTACCGAGGAATACGCTATTTGACAGTTTGGAAACAAGCGTTCATACACGACTATGTTAAAGGAAACCCATGTATACGTGACTCCCTTTAACAAAAAATGCATGTATACGTGTCTGTGTACAGACAAACCCACGTATGAAAAGGTAAATAATAAAAATTAAAAAATATCAAGCCTGGATAAGAAACCATGTCTTCAGTCTGACTGAGAAAGAGTTAACTGGACTGGAAATAAAAGTTAAAACTGTTGGAAACCTTTCAAACAGCTGAAACCACCCAACATGGGAATCAAAAGAATGCGGTCCCTAGCAGAGTCGCCAGTTTTGTTTTGGGGAAAATCACCCTAGAGGTTTTTTGGGTCAAAACCTCCACAGATCAGGGCATGCCATTCAGAAGGAATCACACACAACCATACTTAAATGCTAAAAACTAGATAAAAACGATAGCAAAACTCACCCATAGTCCTACGTTCGATGTAGATTCCATGGGGTCCAAACCCCTAGCAACCCTTCTTCCTCCTTAACCTGGAAAACAAGAAAGAACATGCATGAAAACCTAGTTGTACAACATATATTTCTCCTAAACGTTAGTGTAATCCATGTGAAACATTATATAAACCATAATGAATGCTTAATAATCAATCTTTTCACATATACAAATAGATATGACACGTAAATTCAGGAAAAAGATGGTTCTTCATTATTACGAACAGCATGTACAGAAATAAAGAGTGGAGAGATCACCTGAATCCTTCTATGATCTTCGAACAGACCGTCGTCAGGATCTGTCCCGCCCTTGCCTCGCTAAGATACTTTCAAGACTTGTGCACTCGAGATGGAATATAAATGGATGAACATCTCTAGGAAACAAGGGTTTTCTATATAAATCTGGGAAAGTGTAGGAGGCATGGGAATTCAGACTTGAATTGGGATTCCAACAGAGAATAATGTCTATAAAATTTCTCTCTCCCTTAGGCCATGCACATGAGGGGTTTTTATACTTCCTCAAAGTAGTTTGAATCAGTTGGAAACAGTTGGCCATGTGCTGGGGTGGTTGAACCACCAGAGTAACCATCAACCCAGCCCAAAAATAGGGAATTTTTATATATTTTTTAATGATTTTAATGGCATACGCGGAAAAGTACATGTGGACTCGCGTATACACGCGGAAAATTCTGGGCATACTCGCGTATGGGAATTTTAACACTGTTTTTTATGAATTTTGTTCAAGTCTGTGGGAATGGGTGCCCAAGGCCATAAAGGCAATCATGAATCATATGAAGGTGAAAAATGATGCTATAACAAGAGGAACATAGAGTGGTATAAACCACTCATGCAGAGCCATCTACAAAAGATGGAAGGAAGTACACCAGAGAGGTTGACAAATTATTTTTGGACACGAGAGAGAATTTGGGAGCACCCAAATCACAGCACAAGCAGAGAAGGTCCCCAAAGAAGTACACTATGGCTCTTATGAGTGAAGGTATTGAGATAAAACCATTCCCTTTTGAGAAATCAGTGCAGTAGCTAGTGTGGGTTGATGCCATGGTTGAGGAGTATGAACACATCATCAGAAATAGTCCATGGGAATTTGTCCCAAGATCAGTGGGGAAGTCAGTTGTAGGATCCAGGTGGGTCTACAAGGTGAAGCAGGCATCAAATGGGAGTGTGCAGAAGCACAAGGATAGATTTTTGGCATAGGGTTCTCTCTGGTAGAGGGGATTGACTATGATGAAAGTTTTTCACAAATCACAAGGTACTCATTTATTAGATATATCCTTGCACTCTCAGTGCATATGTGATGGCAGATACATCATATGGATGTAAATACAACATTTCTCAATGGATTTATTGAGGAAGAAGTGTACATTGAGAAGCTGGAAGGTTTTAAGACCTTAAACAAAGAGTCAAATGTGTGCATAACCAAGAGAGCATTGTATGAGCTGAAGCAAGCACCTCGTGCTTGGTACACCATGATTGAAAGCTATTTTACTGGGTTGGACTTCACCAAGAGTGAAGTTGATGCAAATCTATATCATATTGTGGTTGATGGTAAGATTTTGATTATTTTACTTTATGTCAATGATCTGATACTGAAAGTTGATGAGCAACTCATAAAGTCTTGCAAAGAGGATCTTGCAAGATAATTTAAGATGAAGGACATGGGGCTCTTTCACTATTTCCTTGGATTTGAAATATGGAAAAGAAATGAGGAGCTATTTGCATCTCAGGGAAAGTATGCCAAGGAGATTCCGAGGAAGTTTCACACAGAGGGAAACAAACCCATGGAGACTCCTCTAGTAGAAAACTAGAGGAATGAGGATGCTACTTTGGGTGAAGTAGTGGACGCTACTGTTTACAGGAAACTAGTGGGTTTTCTCATGTATTTGGTGAACACATCACTTAACATATGATATGAAATTGTTGGAGTTGGGATCCCTGCAAAGTAAGCAATGAAGGAAAGACTCTGCAGATCAAGAAGCAGAGCACACAACGCAAAGTCTATTTTGAGTCATAGGGACTTTGGGGTGGGTCAAAGCCCCTTATTGTGTAATGAGATGGTATATTTTGTGAACATTGGAATCTACCCATGGTTTTGGTCCATGGTGTTGTAAAGGCCAAATCAATATAAGGAGTCTAGATAGAAGTCAAAAAGCAATGGAGAAAAGGATTGAGTGATGCATTTGGATGTAAGATTGTTTTGATTCAAAGGTTGTATTTGGGTTAGAGGGAAAGGATCCTACAGTTGTGTGCATGGAGACATTAGGAAGTTTGCAGATGTGTGTGCATACCCCAGCAGTTGTGTGCGTAGGGCCTTGCAGCTGTGTTCACAGGGTGGAAAGTGGATGTAAAGAGAATATATGACTGTTAATGAAAGACTATTGAGAAAGATCTGAGTTATATCGATATGTTTTCTTTTTTAATTATTGTTTTGAATATATATTATGAATAAGGGTTTATATCTATAATTGAATAATGCAGTCTTGTTTATGTTTATTTACATTGTTTAATTCATGAATAAGGAAGATCACATAGCCTATTATTCAGTTCAACACATATGTTGAACAACGTTGGTATTACTAATAGATATTTACTGTAAAGAATTGTTAAGTAGGAAAAGCCCTAAATCCACAGTCCAATGTTCCCTTGGATGAAAAAATCTTGTTCTAGCATCCCCCTATATTGCCTCGAGTGAGACTTCAATCTGCGCAAGCAGGTCGTTGCCGAAAGGTATGGTAATAATGGGTTTTGTTGGACTTCGCAGTCACATTGAAGCTAGCTCTAGAACCCATCAACCCAAAAAATGGTTTCGTTTCTAGGATCGGGATCCGACTGAGGGATAGCTGGATGTGGAACCTGTTTAATGAAAATTTTGAAAGGTGGATTGATAAAAAAGACATGAATTTTTTGTGCAAGAAAACATAATTCCACACATCTCTACTAAACTTTGGCTACATAATTATATATATATATAGATCGGTATGATATTTTTTTCGCATTGTTTTCTAGCGAGCTATACGAGTGGATTTCAAGACTAGTAGCGCAAGTGGGTTATTTCAATAATAAGCCCACTATGTGGACCTCAGAGTTGATTGAGAAGTTGAAAAATACTAATAACGAGATTGCGAGGGTTTTTTATTATTGGATAGACAATATCCTTGGAGGGTTCATTACTTAGCTCGTGATTGAGACCTTTGTGTCTTATAGTGAAGCAAAGTGCAAGTTCTTCAGAAACCATAGAGGTAAGTACATGAATTCACTGAAGTTATGGATTAAAATGCTATTATGTGAAAAGGGTATACTATGGATGCACTCAAATTGATGTTTGAAGAAATAGAACCTGGTGCTATGCGAAGACGTAAGAGATTCAGAACAGGTTAGGGTACTTATGTTGAAACTGAATATAAACCACTATTTGAATCTTAAAAAGGAGAAAGAAACCCTGCTACTCCGAGAAGTTTGTCGTTGGTATTTGAAAGTCAACAAAGTGCTAAGGAAATTCACCAAACTTCCACCCCCATCATTACTCCACCCCATTATGTTCCTCCACCTCCACCTCCACCCATGGCCCAACCACCAAAGATGCTTGTATTTAAGGGAATAAATGGTCCTAAACAATTCTTGTTTGTGGTAGAAGCAATATGGAGTTTGCAGAATGTTACAGATGAAAAGATGATGAAAGCGCGGTTGATTACAGCGCTGCAAGATAGGGAATTGTCCCGATACATGGAATATGTTACGATGAATGCAAATGCTTATTTGGATGATACAAAGGCCATGCTAAGTGTTGAATTCAAGAAACCAAAGTCACATTCCTAGCATATCATAGAGATTAAAGAAATTAAGCAGTTGACTATCGAGTTTCTATAGGAGGTAGATCAAAGATTTAAATCATTGTTGAGCCAATTAATTTGAAGATCCCAGATGAAAAGAATAGAGAATGGTTCATTGTTGCAATGTTGCCTCATATCAGACTACCATTCTTACAACAGAATATTGTGACTTAGGCTGAAGAAATGGAGATCGCGATGAAGCTTGAAGCGTTGCTCGTAGCTGATACAAGTATAAGAGTGCAAAAGATTTAAACTCAGTTAGCAAGCTTGCATATGGAGCTCCAGGATCTAAAGAAGGGAAAGGAGGTTCACCTGGAGATAAGAACGGAGGTCTGGTGTATCAAATGCAAAGCAGAGGGTCACTATAAACAACGATGCTTTGTTTATAAAGACTATTTGAACACTGGGATGCCGAGTCCATTGAATCCTATATCGAGTGTAAGGCTAAGTGTAGGGCCTAGTGTATGATGTAGCTTATATCAATTTGCATGCCAAAATTTCATGAACTTTTTTCATATGTTGTAGAAATTTGTCAGATCGCCAAAGCAGTTGTTCTATAACTTTTGCAGTTCGGTAGGGCATGATGAACAACATTGTAAGAGCTATGACCTGATGATGTAGAACAATCTTGGTGCGTATCATACATAGGTAGAAGAGAAAGAAGCTTCAGGTTCATTGACCATGCAATGAGTTTTCCTAGGCTGAGGGCATGGCCGAGGAGGAGGCGTTGGTCATGGGTGAGGGTATATCATATTCTACAACTTCGGACATAGTGGAAATTTTTCTAGGGATTGTTGGAATCCCACTGTAGTTTCCTGTAAGTATTGTCAAGAATTTTTTCATGAATTCGAATATTGTCCCATATTTTTATCTAAAATGTAGGAGAAGCGCAACTAGTAGCCAGCTCAGAATATACAAATGATGAGGGATGAACCATGCCATGCAGATCCAAGTGTTAATGTAGTAACGCATAGTGGTGTGAATACTAGAGGAGACCGCACAAAAGGAAGAATGGTTGTGACGAAGACATGGGTTAGGAAAGCTGAAGATAAAAATGTTGGCTTCAATGTGCAACGTGAGAAAGATACATTCATGTAATAAAGGAATACATTTATGACTCCAAAAGCTTTTCCACCTACTGCATAGAGACAATTTTTTCCAGTGAAAAATAAGCTTGGGGAGGATGCTAAAGTAAAGGAATTTGATCAGTATATTTTTTTTTCCTTCTTGCATACATGAATGAAATTGCTGAGGGACCAGAGGGTTGTGGAAGGGTTGTAGGAACTGATAGATAATTGCGCTAGAAGGAAAAAGTTGAAACTAGCGCAACGCGCAATAAATAAAGTGTACAAGAACAAGAAGAGAACTGGCCAGGAGATGCGGCTGACTGCACAGATTGGAGATTATGAGATGGATCAAGTCATTCTGGATTTAGGATTAGATGCCAATGTTCTTCAAAAATAGACATGGAAGTGGATGGGAAGGCCTAAGTTGCAATGGTCGCTGATTCAGTTGTGGATGGAAAATCAGCTAAAGATCATCCCTATGGGGTGATTATAGGGGATTAGCATAGATATTGATGGAGCTAGCATGTTGTTCAACTTCGAAGTGATTGAGATCGTTGATGACAGTAATATGTATCCTGCGATGTTGGGGTTTGACTCAGCTTATGACATCGACTCTATAATAAACCTGAGGAAGAGGTAGATGATCTTTGAACATAATGGTACTCGAGTTGTTGTTCCATTAGATCCTTCCAAAGGTTCACGCTATATAGAAATTGTCCAGCATGAGTATGGGAATGCTAAGATTTATCAGATGTATAAGATATCATTTTTTGGATTCAACTGTGTATTAGCCACCAATAAAATTTGTCATATAAAATGGTGGCTAAAATTTTTTTGGAGCCTTCAAGGAACAAGTTTTACTACAAAATTTTTTATCTCTTGAAGACTCTGGAAGACATCATGCCCTTTTTTTAATCGTCATTGTTGTTTCCATTTCAAATTCTGCTGATTCCATAAGAGAAAATATTGCTGCAAACACCATTTTCCCGTCCTTCCACTTCAAAACTAACGTCCATTTTACGCCTTTTTTATTCCCATGAATTTCCTCTATTTTTTAGTCTTCCCCATTTTCCCCTTCATGAAATCTCCTTTATAGAGTTTAAAACTCCTTTTTGGACTCTGCTGAAACCCCCAAATCCATTAAAAAACTTGGAAAATTTACATAAAAAATAATTTTGTTTACTACAGGGTTTAAGTCCCCTTGGGCTAAGTCCTAACCACTTCCCCATTATATGCCCTAGTGCTAGAACCAAGCTCTAAGCCATTTGGGTGCTTAATCGCATCGCAAAAATACAAGCGCATAAGTCTATTTGCCATGTTCAAAAGTTCCGATGCGATTAAGCCTTTGTACACAGCCCCGGATCCTGTTATTGTTTTATATAACCTGAGTGCCCGCAGTCGGGTGCTAAAAACAATGTATATTTCATCTCCGATTGATATTTTCCTTTGTAAATCAAAAAACCCACTTACCTAAAGTTTTGGTCTAAAACCCGCTGGAGCGACGTTTTTAATGTAAAAATGGGTAGATTAAAAGACCCGCATCAAAACTTTCGATGCGATTGAGTCCCTTTGCTAAAACTCCGCCCCCTCCACTTTTTACTCCATATAACTTCGCCCGGGACCAAGAGTTAAAATCCCAAACACCAATCGCATCGCAAAATTTGAATGGGTAGATTGAAAAGCCCAAAGGCCCGACCTCCGATCCCGATTGGCCCTTATACATAAGCCCTAGGCCATTTTTGTTTCCATATAGTCAAAGGCCCTGTAGTCGGGCGCCTATCCATGTCATATATATAAACCCGCCTCGAGGCATAAAACCTTTGTTTATATTAAATTTTGGGTTTTTTCATGTTATAAAGGGTTTCCGCCAATGCAAGTCCTGAAACGATATCGACCATTGATCTAAAGCCGGTCAACGATCAGCGCATAATCGCTTCGCAAAATTTTTCATCGAGCGCATCAAATATTTCCCCACCCCCGATTGGTCAACCTCCAATGAGTTCTCTGTTGTCAATCTGATCTGTAGATCGACGGTCCGCAATTAATCGCATCGGTGCCTCCCGAGTTCTTCTCCCCGTCGATCGTCGAGCCCCGATTGCATCTGGGCCGTCCACGTGTCCAGATTGGACGGTCCAAATCGATCCTCTGACTTTGGTTATATTCTATATGCTCCACTCCAAATTTTTATTCGACCAATCCCGACCGTTGATCTTTGAAGATCAATAGTCCTTCTTCATCTTTCCTCCGCCTGTATATTATTTCATGTTAGCCCCAGATTTAATCCTAGCCGTTAATTCTCCTCATCCAATGGCTCATATTAACTCTGCCGAGCACGACCCCTGTGGGTCTTGCCTCCCTCCATAATTAATCTCCGCCGTTCAAATCTTGGATCCGACGGCCCAGAATGAAACCGCCCATCCTGCTACCGCCCGCACATATACCTTGTATCGCGTTCACTTTCCCACCGTCTAATCTGAGACCCTTGATCTGATGGCCAACCTCATAAGCCCCGTAACTTTAAGCACGAAAGATAATTTTCATAAATTGCGCGATATAGGTGGTTTTCTAAGGCCACGTGTCGGGGGGGGGGGATGCATATTGCGTTCCAAAAGGAAAAACTGCCTACCTGCCCTTTTTCCGCACGAAAACCATTATTTTGCAACCCAAAACCGCTTTCCCTCTTTCCATTTATGTGTTATCGTGCGTGCCCTCCACCGTTGATCTCTGCAGATCGATGATTTGGATCTAAACCTCCATTTGCATATCGCCCTCCACCCTCGCCAAGGGTTTTTTACATATAATCTTTGTCGTTGATCTCGTGGGCCGATCTCATCTGACGGCCCACGATGATCCCGAACCCCAAACTCCATTTTTAACCCTATTTTCCTCCTAACAAAGGTTTTTTAACCTTATTTCATCAAATTTTCGCCATTTCTTTATAAAATGACTCCCTCGCTTTATTTTCTCCCATTCAATCCCGACCGTTGATCTCTGCGCGATCAATGGATCTAACTTATTTTCTCCCTATGCTCTCCTTTTGACCTCCTCTAATGAATCCCCACCATTGGATGATGCTATCCAATGGCCACGCTCCTCCTCACACCCTCTGAAGCAGTAAAACCCAATAAATGCAGGATTTCATAATAGTTGTGTGTTTTATGCAGGTTCAAATGAATTTCAAAATATTTTAAAAGAGAAAAGATAAAGCCGAGAGTGACGATCCTCAGAGCTTTGTTTATTTAAAGGTAAGATCATTCCAAAGGGTTCTATGCCATGTTTCATCAATTCTTCATGGGCATTGATGCCATATGAGCCCTGTGCGGCCCTGCACATCAACAAGACACAGTTTTATTTAAAACAAATTAAAAGAGTATCAGTGTCGAAGACAAAACACAACAGAACAGAGGATTGAAGACTATTTTGGGGGATTACGGCTAAGATTGATTATCAAAAGCCTAATCCTCCAAATTAAAACACAGTTAAAAGAAAATCATAAGTGTTTATCAGATAGAAAGGCCTCCACCACCACAACAGAGGCAAATTGATTCCTCTCAGCTACCATAGTGCCACCTGTAGCCACAAGCATTCAACAGAGGCCTAAGTTATTGATTAGAAAATTAAATATTTGCCTCAATGCAGTCGAAGAATTAATTCTGCCAAATGAACTTAATGTAAAATATCAGCAGAGTTAATTATATCCTGAAACAGAGCGTAAAGGTCAACAAAAGCTCCCACTGATCTTAATTCTTAATGTAAAACATTTAATACAGAGGACACATATGCAAGCTTCTTCATCGAGCCCCTCAAAGGCCGAGAAGTATTAACTCTATATTAATTGAGCTCAGGAGATATTTTATCCTCTCCCACCTCCTCATTCATTCTATAAATAATCCTGTAGAAGATGAGAAAAGGTTGGTTGCAGAACTTTGAAATATAATTATGCTCGAGACTTCTTATTGTAAATAATGTTCAAAGGCTCTTAAGGCTCTGCTTGTGATAGAATAGTTAGGCTGAGCAGTGAAGATGATTGCTAACCTGAAACACTGGACTTAAAGCTGTAACTGGTTTGAAACATCAATACAAGCTGATTTATGGGATCCTGGTCTATGTCGACGGTGATGTTATTTCTTATTGTGAATTGTTATTTTATTTATGTTTCCACTTTTTTCATCTTCTCTTATAAATAACAACATGCATAGAGTTAGGATTTACTATATATCAGTACCCTTCTCTGACTGAAAATATGTATCTATATGTTTTCTTCCAAATTGTGTTATTTAGGAATGACTTAATTCAGTTTAAGCAGTAGGAATGCCGGCGTTCCCTCGTCCTCCTGTCTTAGCTAATTTTTATTCTTGAAAGTTATTTTCATTTCATGTTAACTGGAGATGAAATAAGGAAGATATGGTGAGCCCTAGTCCTAGTTTTATCCAAAAATACTGACTGAAAGTTTCCCTTGGAATGTGTTGAAAGCTGGCTAGTTTCAAAGTACTCACTAGATCTTAGACCATTCTTTGTTATCATTTGTGTTTCCCTTTGTGTTTTAAATTTTTTCTATTGAAAGTGTATCAAAGGCTGGCTATTTTTGAAGTACTTACCAGATCCTGGATTTCTTTTATGTTTTTCTTAAGTGTTTGTCAAAGGCTGGCTAGTTTCAAAGTACCTACCAGATCCTGGGCTGCTCTTTGTTCTTCATTTGTTTAATTTCCCTTTCTTATTGTATCATTTCATTCCATAAATCAACTTTAAAGAGATCCTTAGACATAGATGACTTGCCCCATAGACCACTCTTGAACCTGATTGTTTCAATTAAAATCCTATTATAACTCCATAGCCCAATGGACTAAAACTTGCATTTATCCATCTTTATTGGCCAAAGCTTGTTCTATTTGCTTGCAACCTCTCACCTTTGAAACTCTTTCCATTTAGAACTTTCCACTCAAATAACAATCATGCTCAACCATCCAAAACAAACAAAAACCCTCGGCCTTCATAACTAGCCTAATATCATTACCCTAAAGCTTTTAAATATAAATCCATCTTTGCACTTTATTGGAGAGATCCCTCTCTGGATTCAGGAGGGCTAGATCCTAGAATCCCAAAGTGGTTGAAATGATGTTTCTCCCAGCTGTCGGACTTTTCCAATATTCCTGATTACATGGATCTAACGTTTCTGGCGACTCCACTGGGGAAGAGTCTAATTTTCAATCTCTGGTTCCCTTAAAAACTTCATAAAACCTTGTGAGTAAAAGAAGCCTCTTCAAGCACTACCAAGTGATGGTAATCATGGTAAAACTTGTTTGAATCAGTGACAAACTAGGTAAACCCAAGGATTCTCATGAGACTTTACCTAACCTTGAAGGATCAACTGGCTTAGCCATAAGAGCAGACTGTCTTTGTCTCATAACTGTAGCTAAGTTGTGAAATAGATTTAGGACACTCTTAGAAACAACACAACTGAAAAATAACTCAGAAAACCAAAAATATTTCATATTGGAATTCAATAAACATGGTGGTGGACCATAAAACCTTTTACCTCCAAAAGAGCTAAAAACTTCCACTTGGCGACTCCATAATCCTTAACAGACTTTAAGACTCCACTGGGAAGAACCCTCATCATTATAACATCATTCAAACTCAACTAGAGGACTGTAGGATTTAAATTTGTGAAACAGATTAGTTAACCTCTAAAAGACTGTCATATCTAGTCAAACTTTTCTTGTTTATTTGGGTCTGAAAAACATAGCATAGTGGCTCCTAGAAAGATTCATAGTAGAGCCTATCTTGACCCAGATCCACCTGAAATAGTTGATAACCCAGAAAGTATTCTTAGGAAGTCTCCTAAGATAAAATTTTCAACTATTTTCAGATCACCTTTGAGAGCTAATTCAGTTCCTGAAAATCTTGCAGCTATGTAACAATCACAAGCAGATCTAATAAATCCATTTAGAGCTAGGTCTCTTGGTGATTTAGATCAGCTAGATTCTGAGTCTTCACTTTCATCTCCTGAAGCAAGTGAAAATTCTGGTAGGAGAGAAACAACACCACCTGATTCACACTTCCTTTCCAATTTAAGTGTTTCTCATCCAAGATTAGCTCAACAATCTATTCCTAATCCATCCACATCTGTTCACCCTACATCCACTGTTCAAACCACTCCACTTTAGCACAATTTACCTTTTTTTAATCCACCTCTTGTAATTCCACCCCCACAACATATCATGGCAGCATTGTACGCTCCCTTAGTCCTTCTGGTACCATTAGTCAATCTTCCACATGACTATCAGTCCAAAATTCCATTATATGATGCTAGTAATGCTACAATTGCATCACAACATGTGGATAAGATGAATGACTAATTTGATAGAAATGAAATTGATGATGATTCTGTCAAGCTTAGATTATTTCTCAGAGTCTAGGGGGAGAAGTAAGAAAATGGTTTAAAGGTTTAACCCCCCATAGTATCAATGATCTCCAAGCCTTCCATCATACATTCTTAAAAAAATGGGAAGTGAAGAGGAATCCTCTCCAAGTCCTTTCTAATTACAAGAACCTCCATAGAAACACTGGGGAAAGTGTGCAAGATTATTGCACTAGACTTAACAGTGTATATAATGCCCTTTCCCCAGATCTAAAACCTCCACAAGGCTCAGATCTAAAAAAATTTCTTGAAGGGTTTGACCCCGAGATGGCCTTCAACTGAGAGAAAGAGAGCCTGCAACTCTTGAAGAGATGCAAAAAGGAGATCTTGCTGTGGAAGTGAACTTAATGGAGAAGAGAGAAAGAATGAAAAATGAGAAGAGAGTATCCTTCAAAGAGGAATCTACCCCTTCTACTTCCATCTCAAAGATGGAAAAAATGATGGAGGAGATGATGAAGAAAATGAGCATCCTTGAGAGAGCACAAGCAAGTCAAAATCAAATTTCTCCTCAAGACAGAAACTAGAACCAAAATCAAAATTTTAGAAGGAACCAACCTCCAAACAGACCTACGGAAGATGATGAACATATCACTCCTCCATTTCATCAAAATTATGTAAGTGATGTTGAGGAAATAGATGAACCAATAGAGGAAGATGATATCAACATGCTGGGAGTAGATAATGATGAATTTGAAATTCATTATGATAGAAAACAAGGTCTTTACACACCTTATGATGAAAAAAGACATGATGATGAAAATTATTATCAAGACATGGAAAATGTCATCATTGAACCTCAAAGAGAATATGACCTTAGAAGTAAAACCAATCAAAAAAATCCCAACACCAAAACCTCTGACAAATCTTCACAAAATAGCACTGCAACCAAGCCTAAAGTTGTCAAACAGAAGGACAAAACAGTGGCTAGAAATTCTGATAAGGGTAAAGAGAAAGGCACTCAAAAAAATGAAAAACAGAGTGTAGACCTTAGTAGTACTAACACTTCATCTAGTACTCCTATTAAAACCATTTTTTCAAATGTAAATAGCACAAATAAAAAAGTAGATGTTGCTGACAGATTGGTAGCTAATAAGGCTGAGACAAATACTTCAAAGAATCAAATTCCTTTCAGCCTGGAGCAGGAAATTTCAAAGATTAAAATCTTTGTTCCCTTGACTGAGTTAGCTACCCAAAATGTATATAGGACCCAAATTTTGAAGGCTTTAAACATTGAAGAGAATAATGACATAGTCAATCTTAATGATGACCAACCAGAGCTTATTTTTGGTCCAAAGATTGAAGTTAAGTATCAAGAGGGACCTGTTCCTCCCTTTTATGTGAGTTTAAACGTTCATGACAAATTTTTTCACAACGCTATGCATGATTCTGGGGCTTCTCATAATTTAATGCCTAAAGCTGTGATGGAAAGCCTGGGTCTATAAATCGCCAAACCTTATAAATACCTTTACTTCTTTGACTCGAGCAGAGTAAAATTTTTAGGATTAATAAAATACCTCTGCGTTAACTAAACACAGATTCCAGCCAAATTCTTAGTCATGGATATTGTTTTCGCTGATGTGCCCCCAAAATATGGAATGCTATTATCAAGGTCTTAGGGGGCTAAGTTACAAGGAACTATGCAGATGGACATGACCTATGCGACCATCCCTGTATTCAACCAGATTAGAAGACTGTACAGGGAGTCCCATATGCAATACACAGTTACAAGTCAAGAAGACCTCAAAACTCTCCTCTGTATTTTGTAAACACAAGCCTTGATTCTTTTATTTTTTTTAACAATGAATCGTTTAGTGAACAAGTCACTCTAACAAAGTTAATGGCTGATAGAGAGGAAGAGGTAGATAACACAGAAGTGTTAGAATAGTTTGCTTCATTTGAAAAATTTAGCAAACCGAACACTGGTCTTGAACTACAAGTCATGCGTCCTTTGCTTTTAAACCTTGACAGTCAAGAAAACAACCCTCAACACAGCCAAAAACCTGGGGAGTTGAAACAAATTCAACTAAGTGCTGACACTCATGAACAACCTGAAAACACTTTAGTTGAATAGGAAAAACATCTAATAGATGAAACCAAATCTAGTCCTCTATGGAGTATGAAATTCGATGGGTCATGCACTAGAACTAATGCTAGTGCAGGTGTCTGGATTTGCAACACTGAAAACAACCACACAGAGAGTATTTCCTGTAGATTAAACTTTCAGTGTTCTAAAAACATAGTGGAATATGAATCCCTGCTTTTAGGCTTGCGTTTGTTGAAAAAGTTAGGAGCCAAGAGAATCAAAGCATATGGGGATTCAGAGTTAATCGTTAGGCAAGTCAACGGGGAATACAATGCAAATCACCCAAGACTTAGGGCCTATCGAAATGATGTCGTGGACCTTTTAAAAACTTTTCAGGAGTACCAGGTAATTTTTGTCCCAAGGAAAAGAAATATCATGGCCCACAACTTAGCCTTTGCAGCTAGAACATGCTTAACGCCATATGAAACCAAAGACTGCACAAATCAGATTAAATTTAGACCAACCGTTCCTGATAGCAAAAAGTATTGGCAAGTGTTTGACGGAGACAAACAAATAGAAGACTTCATGCAATTAAGAAATGAATTCAAACTACACATTTTGGACTCAGACTATGATACAGACTGCAGTGAAGAAAATTTTCTTGGTGAAGAAGAGTCGTCTCCTGAGCTTGCCAATATAAATCTACTGACTAGAAAACTTGAAAATAAAACAAAATTGACTGTAGAGTTAGAAATAGAGGAGTTAGAAACTCTACAGTCTAATGATCAGAGTTTGCCTAAGGGTCTGGCCCCTTTAGAAGAGTTGTTCAACTTTAACGATGTGGCCAAGAAGCCAAATATGGAGCCTATAGAGACTGAAGTGGAAGAGTTCAACATAGGCCGTGAACTTAAACCAATGATGATTAAACTGTCTAAAACTTTACCAGCTCATATTAAACTCAAGTACATAGAGCTGTTTAAGGAATTCTCTAATGTTTTTGCGTGGAGTTACTAATATCTTAAATCCTATGACACTGAAATAATACAGCACAAAATAACTCTCAAATAAAACCAAAAACCATTCAAACAGAAGCTACATAGAATAAACCCTATTCAGTTGCCATTGGTTGAGAAGGAAATCAAGAAAATGTATGAAGCTAGTGTTATTATCCCTATTAGATATTCTGAGTGGGTGTCCAATCTGGTGTCTATGAGGAAGAAAACAGGAGAAATCAGGCTTTGTATAGACTTCAGAGACTTAAACAAAGCTTCATTGAAAGACAACTACCCTTTACCTAAGATGGACCATATTTTACAAAGGCTGGTGGGGTCTAGAAGAATTTATTTGCTAGATGGCTACTCAAGGTACAATCAAATCTTAGTCCAGCCTGATGATCAATTAAAGACAACTTTTACTACACCATGGGGCACTTTCATGTATGTGAAAATGCCCTTCGGTCTAATGAATGCTGGTGCAACATTTCAGCAAGCCATGGACATAGCATTCTCCGAAGAACTGGGATACTTCATCATTATATATCTTGATGATGTTACTATTTTTTCAAAGACAGATGAAGAGCATTTAGAAAATTTAAGAATAGTCTTCGAGAGATGCAGAAATTTTGGAATATCTTTGAACCCCAAGAAAACACTTTTTGGTCTCCAAGAAGGTAAACTTCTTGGGCACATTATTTCAGAAGAGCGTATTAAGATAGATCCAAAGAGGATTGAGGCCATATTGAAAATATCTCATCCTTGGAACATCAAGGAGTTGCAATCTTTCATTGGAAAGATTAACTTTTTGAGAAGGTTCATACCCAATTTGGCTGAGCTCCTTAGGAATATAACAAACATGCTAAAGAAGGAGCAAGGGGTAAAATGGACCTTGGAAGCAAAGAAGTCCTTTGAGCTGGTGAAACAAGCGTTAAAAAAAACACCAGTTCTAATAAGTCTTGATTTTTCAAAAGACTTATATCTTTTTTCATTTGCATCAGAACATACAATAGCTGTTGTCCTTCTACAGAAAAATCCAGAAGGACAAGAGAAACCTATTGCATTCTTTAGCAAGGCTTCGAGGGATGCCCCTCTGAAGTATAACATTATGGAGAAGCAAGCCTTTTCTTTGGTTAAGTCTTTAAAAAACTTCGAAGTATACATCTTGCACTCACATATCATTTCCTTTGTCCCAAATTCAGTTGTGAAAGACATTCTAACACAGGACCCAG
Source organism: Pinus albicaulis (assembly GCA_034641835.2). Taxonomy (NCBI): domain Eukaryota; kingdom Viridiplantae; phylum Streptophyta; class Pinopsida; order Pinales; family Pinaceae; genus Pinus; species Pinus albicaulis. Next base: position 1,654,943,048 of record CM076580.1, read on the forward strand.
ATGGTAAGAGAAGTAAGTGGATTGCTATTATTCTTGAATATGATTTAGAGATAAAACCCACTAAACTCATCAGAGGCCAAGGTCTAGCTAGATTAATGGCTGAATCCAATTTTAAAGTTCTTAATATTAATATGATTAATGCTTTAGATGATCAAGAGGAAATCTCAACTCCCATTTTTGAAGACCATTTTATGAATTCCTCTTGGTATGCAGATATTCTTTATGTTTTTCTTAACTTGAATACACCTCCTGGTTTGACAAAAACAAAGGCAAGGTTCTTGAAATTGAAAGTTGTAAACTATTGCATTGTGGATAAATGTCTTTATTGGAAAAATGCAAGTGGTATATTGCTTAAATGTTTGCCTGAGTATGATGCCGAGAAGGTTAAGCACGAGTTCCATGAAGGAGAGTGTGGAGGCCATTTATATTGGAACAAAATAGCCAACAAAATCTTGAGGGTTGGTTACTATTGGCCTACTTTTTTCCTTGATGTACATAAGATGATAATTTCCTGTCATAAATGCCAACTTTTTGAAGGCAAAAGGAAGCTGCTACCTCTGCCTCTGCATCCAATCATTGTGAAGCTCCATTTCAACAGTGGGGACTTGACTTCATAGGTGAAATCCATCCATCATCTTCAGCTTAGCATAGATGGATTCTCACTGCCACAGACTATTTCACTAAATGGATAGAAGCCATCCCTTGTAGGCAGGCCAATGATTCAGGTATCATAAAATTCATGGATAATAATATTCTCTCTAAATTTGGCTGCCCTACCAAGATCATCACTGATAATGCAGCAGCATTTGGATCAAAGAAGATGGTTGAGTTCTATCACAAGTATCAAATAACATTGGGGCATTCCACGGCCTATTACCCTCAAGGTAATGGACTTGCAGAATCCTCAAACAAGATTTTAGTGAAAATAATCAAGAATTTGTTGGAGGACAACAAAAAGTCTTGGCACACAAAGCTTGTGCATGCACTTTGGGCTGACAGATTGACTTGGAACAAATCTATTGGCATGTCACCCTACCATCTTGTGTATGGAACTGATGCAATATTTCCAACTAGCCTTGGTGTGCCAGTTATGAATTTGATTCAAGAGGTTCAGTCTGAAGATAATGACATGATCAAAAGGATAAATCATACTATTCACCTTCAGCAGACCAGAGAGGAGGTTTATAACAAAGCATTGCAGAAGCAGAACAACATTAAAAAGCTTTTTGATAGAATAAAAATGGCCAGCAATTTCAATGTTGGGGACAAAGTTTTAAAGTGGGACTCAAGGAGAGAAGACAAGGGAAAGAATGGAAAATTTGAAAACTTATGGCTTGGCCATTACTTCATTCATTCAACTGCTAGTAATAATGTCTTTTTCTTACAAGAGTTGAATGGACGAAAATTGTTTGGAGGTCCTGTCAATGCCAGGATGCTCAAGCATTACTTCTCTTGATCCATGTCATGTTCTAAAAGCCTTTTTTCTTTTTTATCATTATAAATATTTCATCCATCATTGCATTCAAAGTTAGAAAAATCAAAATACAAAAATAGTGAAAGAAAGAAAAGAGGGCAAATTGTAAAAACAATAAAGGTATAGCCCCATACCAACAAAAAGAGAAAAAAATCTGAAAGTGTGCAAGCTTAAATGCCACTCCTGAAAAACACACTTCTAGTTAGTCAAACAGCCTAATCTTTGCTAATTAGTTTTTAAATTTACTGCTGGTAGGATAGTGAATTCAATTTGCCAAATTGTTTAATATTGGCTTATCAGTAGGAAGATTAGGCTAGAAATTAAAGGTTAAAATACGATCAAAATCTGAACCTAAGTTTTCAAGCAAGAATGACTCAAATATGTTTCAATTTCTGAGTCAAAAAAGATGTAAAACTGGTTCTAATCAGCTCAAAATCTGAACCAGTTGATAAAAGAGAAACAGCTCAAACCAGAGTCAAAACAAAGCTGTAAAAAGATGAAGGAAGTGCTATAAACCTTCAGATCTTAAGCCTTCCATTTTTTGTTTAATTTTCTGCAAAATAATATCTATGTGTAGCTTGTTTTTGATGCCATAGATCAGCATCAAGTTAGAGTGTTCAATCCTGACTTGTATGCTTTTGAATTTCTGTAGTAGAATTTAGATAATGAAAATCTGTTAGACTGTTTAATCCTAACATATTGGTAGACCAGGTAGAGAAGCATATGGAATCAACTGTTTAATCTGAGTTCATGGAGAAATAAGGAGTAGAAATAGATTAGATTTTATGCTTGCAAAAGAATAAATTTTGTAGAAAGAGTTTTCCAATCCAAGTGCACTCTGATGAAGAAAAAATGTTAGATCAGTAGGATTGGGTAGGTATAAAGCTTGTTGATGAAAGATCCCTTTTTTTGTGGCTGCTAATATGTTTTCAGAGCAAAGAAGATCATCCAAGTACAGAAAGGCAGCCCAATGGATAAGGCATTGATTAGCCACCCAGAGAATGCAAGTCTGAAGTTCTTGATGCCTTCAAGAAGGCACCATCCCCAAGTGGAGCCACTGTTAGCCACCAATAAAAATTTTCATATCAAATGGTGGCTAAAACATTTTTGGAGCCTTCAAGGAACAATTTTTACTGCAAAAAATGTTATCTCTTGAAGACTCTAGAAGACATCATGCCCTTGTTTTAATCGTCACTGCTGTTTCAATTTCAAATTCTGTTGATTCCATAAGAGAAAATACTACTGCAAACACCATTTTCCCCTCCTTCCACTTCAAAACTAACCTCCATTTTACCCCTTTTTTATTCTCATGAATTTCCTCTATTTTTCGGTCTTCACCATTTTCCCCTTCATGAAATCTCCTTTACAGAGTTTAAAACTCCTTTTTGGACTCTGTTGAAACCCTCAAATCCATTAAAAGACTTGGAAATTTACATAAAAAATAAATTTTTTTACCACAGGGTTTAAGCCCCCTTGGGCTAAGTCCTAACCACTTCCCCATTATATTCCCTGGTGTTAGAACCAGGTGCTAAGCCATTTGGGCACTTAATCGCATTGCAAAAATCCGAGCGCATAAGTCTATTTTCCATGTTCAAATGTTTCGATGCGATTAAGCCTTTGTACACAACCCCCGATCCTATTATTGTTTTATATAACCTGAGTGCCCGCAGTCGGGCACTAAAAACAGTGTATATTTCATCTCCGATTGATATTTTACTTTGTAAATCGAAAAACCCACTTACCTAAAGTTTTGGTCTAAAACCCGTTGGAGCAATGTTTTTAATGTAAAAATAAGTAGATTAAAAGACCCACATCAAAACTTCCGATGCGATTGAGTCCCTTTCCTAAAACTCCACTCCCTCCACATTTTACTCCATATAAATTCACTCGGGATGAAGAGTTAAATTCCCAAACGCCAATCGCATCGCAAAATTTGAATGTATAGATTGAAAAGCCCAAAGGCCTGACCTCCGATCCCGATTGGCCCTTATACATAAGCCCTGGGCCCCTTTTGTTTCCATATAGTCAAAGGCCCTGTAGTCGGGCGCCTATCCATGTCATATATATAAACCCACCCCGATGCATGAAACCTTTGTTTATATTAAATTTTGGGTTTTTTCATGTTATAAAGGGTTTCCACCAATGCAAGTCCTAAAACGATATCGACCATTGATCTAAAGCTGATCAACGATCAACGCATAATCGCATCGCAAAAGTTTTCATCAACTACATCAAATATTTCCCCACCCCTGATTGCTCAACCTCCGATGAGTTCTTCGTCGTTGATCTGATCTGTAGATAAACGGTCCGCAATTTATTTCATCGGCGCCTCCCGAGTTCTTCTCCCCGCCGAGCGCTGAGCCCCGATTGCATCTAGGTCGTCCACGTGTCTAGATCGGACAGTCCAGATCGATCCTATGACTTTGGTTATATTAAATACGCTCTGCTCCTAATGTTTATTCGACCAATCCTGACATTTGATCTTTGCATATCAACGGTCCTTGTTCATCCTTCCTCCACCTGTATATTATTTCACATTAGCCCCAGATTTAATCCTAGCCGTTAATTCTCCTCATCCAACGGCTCATATTAACTCCGCCAAGCCCAACCCCTGTGGGTCCTTCCTCCCTCCATAACTAATCTCCGCCATTCAAATCTTGGATCCGACGGCCCAGAATGAAACTGCCCATCCTGCTACCACCTGCGCATCTACCTCGTATCGCGTTCACTTTCCCACCATCCGATCTGAGACCCTTGCTCCGATGGCCCACATCATAAGTCACGTAACTTTAAGCACAGAAGATAATTTTTAGAAATTGTGTGATATAGGTGGTTTTCTAAGGCCACGTGTCAAGTGGGGATGCATATCATGTTCCAAAAGGAAAATCTGCCTACCCACCCTTTTTCCATGCAAAAACCATTATTTTCCAACCCAAAATTGCTTTCCCTCTTTCCATTTATGTGTTTTCACGCGCGCCCTGCACTGTTGATCTCTGCAAATCGACGTTTTGGATCTAAACCTCCATTTGCATACTGCCCTCCACCCTCACCAAGGGTTTTTTACATATAATCTCTGTCGTTGATCTCATGGGCCGATCTCATCTGACGGCCCACAATCATCCCGAACCTCAAACTCCATTTTTAACCCTATTTTCCTCCTAAAAAAGGTTTTTTAACCTTATTTCATTAAATTTTCGCCATTTATGACTCCCTCGCTTTATTTTCTCCCGCTCAATCCCGACCGTCGATCTCTGTGGGATCAACGGATCTGACTTATTTTCTCCCTCTACTCTCCTTTTGACCTCCTCTAATGAATCCCCACTATTGGATGATGCCATCCAACGGCCACGCTCCTTCCCACACTGTTTGAAGCAGTAAAACCCAATAAATGAAGGATTTCATAACAGTTGTGTGTTTTATGTAGGTTGAAATTAATTTCAAAATATTTTAAAAGAGAAAAGATAAAGCTGAGGGTGACGATCCTCAGAGCCTTGTTTATTTAAAGGGAATATCATTCCAAAGGGTTCTACGCCACGTTTCATCAATGCTTCATGGGCATTGATGCCATATGAGCCCTGTGCAGCCCTACACATCAACAAGACACAGTGTTATTTAAAACAAATTAAAATAGTATCAGTGTCGAAGACAAAACACAATAGAACAGAGGATTGAAGACTATTTTGGGGGATTACGGCTAAGATTGATTATCAAAAGCCTAATCCTCCAAATTAAAACACAGTTAAAAGAAAATCATAAGTGTTTATCAAACAGAAAGGTCTCCACCGCCACATCAGAGGAAAATTGATTCCTCTCAGCTACCACAGTGCCACCTGTAGCCACAAGCATTCAACATAGGCCGAAGTTATTGATTAGAAAATTAGATATTTGCCTCAACGCAACCGAAGAATTAATTCTTCCAAACGAACTTAATGTAAAATATTAGTAGAGTTAATTATATCCTGAAACAGAGCCTAAAGGTCAACAAAAGCTCCCACCGAGCTTAATTCTTAATGTAAAAAATTTAATACAGAGGACACATATGTAAGCTTCTTCATCAAGCCCCTCAAAGTCTGAGAAGTATTAACTCTATATTAATTGAGCCCGGGAGATCTTTTATCCTCTCCCACCTCCTCATTCCTTCTATAAATACTCTTGTAGAAGATGACAAAAGGTTGGTTGCAGAACTTTGAAATATAATTGTGCTTGAGACTTCTAATTGTAAATAGTGTTAAAAGGCTCTTGAGGCTCTGCTTGTGATAGAATAGTTAGGCTGAGAAGTGAAGATGATTTCTAACCTGAAACACTGGACTTAAAGCTGTAACTGGTTTGAAGCATCAATACAAGCTGATTTATGGGATCCTGGTCTATGTCGACGGTGATGTTCTTTCTTATTGTGAATTGTTATTTTATTTTTGTTTCCACTTTTTTCATCTTCTCTTATAAAGAATAGCATGCATAGAGTTAGGATTTACTATATATCAGTACCCTTCTCTGACTGAAAATATTTATCTATATGTTTTCTTCCAAATTGTGTTATTTAGGAATGACTTAATTCAATTTAAGGAGTAGGAATACTGGCGCTCCCTCGTCCTCCTGTCTTAGATAATTGTTATTATTGAAATTTATTTTCATTTCATGTTAACTAGAGATGAAATAAGGAAGATATGGTGAGCCCTGGTCCTAGTTTTATCCCAAAATACTGACTGAAAGTTTCCCTTGGAATGTGTTGAAAGCTGGCTAGTTTCGAAGTACTTACCAGATCTTAGACCATTCTTTTTTATCATTTGTGTTTCCCTTTGTGTTTTAAATGTTTTCTATTGAAAGTGTATCAAAGGATGGCTAGTTTCGAAGTACTTACCAAATCCTGGATTGCTTTTATGTTTTTCGTAAGTGTTTGTCAAAGGCTGGCTATTTTCAAAGTACTTACCAGATCCTGGGCTGCTCTTTGTTCTTCATTTTTTTAATTTCCCTTTCTTATTGTATCATTTCATTCCATAAATCAACTTTAAAAATATCCTTAGACATAGATGACTTACCCCATAGACCACTCTTGAACCTGATTATTTCAATTAAAATCCTATTATGACTCCATAGCCCAATGGACTAAAACCTGCATTTATCCATATTTTTTGCCAAAGCTTTTTCTATTTGCTTGCAACCTCTCACCTTTGAAACTCTTTCCATTTAGAACTTTCCACTCAAATAACAATCATGCTCAACCATCCAAAACAAACAAAAACCGTCGGCCTTCATAACTAGCCTAATATCATTACCCTAAAGCTTTTAAAGATAAATCCATCTTTGCACTTTATTGGAGAGATCCCTCTCCGGATTCAAGAGAGCTAGATCCTAGAATCCCAAATCGGTTTGAAATGATGTTTCTCCCTGTTGTCAGACTTTGCCAATCTTACTGATTACAAGGAGCTAACACTGTGTTAAGTAATTCATTCATCTATGACCATTTCCATGAGAGGTAGTCATAACTGACTAATTTCTCATGATTTTGAATAGTCCACTTAGCACTCATTGCATCGAGTGATGCTCACAGGGGTGAAGAAGTGGGATTGAAACTAGTGAAATGAATCACATAGCGTCAATCATCACTTCCAGTGCTTGCACACAGTAACCAGGACTTCCTGAGAGGTCACCCATCCCATAATTCCTCTAGATCAAGTGCACTTAGCTATGGATTTTTCCCCACAATCAAGCCCACTTAGCTGGCACAGACCCATGAATTTTATAATTTGACTACTGAGGAAGGCAAGGAGGACCCACACAAAATTCATATATCAAAGTGAAAAGGACAACAAGAGGTTGCAGGGCCTGAGATCGAAATGACAGATGTAGCAGAATCAGTCAGGACACAACAGGTCAACATAGGTTGAGAGGCAGAGCCCAAGTTTTCCAAGATAGGGGATTATTAGGATGATGACATAATCAGTAAGGTCACTTATCAGCTACATGAATACCAGGACCTGTTCCCTACTGAATTCTCATAATTAAAAGGAATTGTAGGTGATCTAGGAGTAATGCACATCACTTTTAAGCCTGATGCAAAACCAGTTAAGCAACGCCCATATCAGCTGAACCCAAAGTACAAGGAGAAATTGAGGGAGGAACTCGATAAAATGCTTAATGTTGGCATCATTGAACTAGTCGAGGAGTCTGAGTGGGTTAGCCCTATGGTGATCTAGGAGAATAATTCTAAGGGAGAGATAAGGATCTATGTTTATATTTGAAATATGAATGATGTGTGTGTCTATGATCTGTTTCCCACTCCATTCATCGATGAAGTTTCAGAGAATCTTGGTGGGTAGTGTTGTTCCTTGAGAAACAATTCCCTGCTATGTAAAGGAATCCGTGCTCAAGAAATTGAAGATTATGTCACAAACAAAAGTATATCTGTCTCTGTTTATAAACCTTCAAACATTAATAATATAATCTTCAAATATTAAACCCATACAATATTCTGCAATGCCATATTCTCCTTATACTGAAATGAGTGGACGGAAGAAACAAGAAAGGAAGGATTTCAATTTGATATGCTGCTTGAAACAGAATCTATCAGTGTAAAAATCCTAAAGAAATGAGTAATAACATCGTTAAAATAGAGGAGCGCCCATTAAGGTTTATTTAACTCTTAAATACACATGTATCTAGAGACCCGCAGCTCAAATTACTCTATTTTATTCACAGACATGAAAAACATAATGAAAAATGAGAAACTATTCAGTATAGATAGAATGAAAGAAACTTGCAAAACTTTTTATTGATTCAGTATTCTTCAGTACAAAATTTAGCTTCAAGGTTCAAAACTCGAAACCTTCATCTTTCTTGAAATTGTCCTTTAATACAATATCACAAGACAGTTTCCAGTAATGAAAGTAATTCTAACTGCTCCAAATAATTATAACTACTTAAACCACTAACTGTTATGGAGGCACATGCTTCGGAAAGTTCTATTACATTCACATAATTTTGAAAAATAAAATGAGAATTTTAAAACTCCTAATCTATGACAACATTTGGTCCTGAAGCTATTGCTGAATCAACGACTGCTTTTGATTGAGCCATTGGGATCTCTTTTGCTGTATCCACGGAAAAAGTTTTGCACTTTTTCCAAAGTTCACCTTGAGTTGTAGAAGCATTCTTGTAACTAAGATATTCCAATATAAATGCAACCGCCTGACTGTGAGTAAGTCTTTCTTTGGAGAGTGTTTTTACCATCCATAGCAAGTTGAAATGCCTCTGCAAAAAGTTAAACACTGTTTCTCCTCCTAAAACTTGAGTTTTTTCGTGCCTGCTATCTGCCCTGCTTTTTGCCAATGTTAGTGCATCTTCATAAAACTTCCACGTCAAAATATTTCCCTTTTCTATCCAGCATGATGGTAAACCTGTCCTGATCAATTTATCAAATGTTATGTCAAACTTCTTTACCACCTCCTTTATTCCCAGTAACCTTTTCTCTGCTACTTGTCGAAGATTATTCTTAATTATCATATTATTGACTTCTTCAGCATAAAAATATCTATCTTGTATTTCCATATCTTCTAACTCCTCATCTAATTTGGAATTGATAAAATATATAAACTTTTTAGCCCAATTTTCTCTTTTCATGAATGTTTGCTTTTCAGACAATATCTCTTCTTCATGCTCTGAAATGAGGGGTTTTTCCTTAGCAATTATATTTAGGGAATCCCAATTGGATTTCATTTCAGAAATTATTTCGCCCCAGATGATATCTTTAGCTCTTAAAAGTGAGATATTACCTTTTAACTTTTCCTTGAGATCTTTAATTTCATCCTCAGCCTTTTGTAACTTCTTCTTGTTCTCATTCGCTTTATCTTCCCATGCTCGCATGATCTTGGTAGCTATTGCCAACTCTGATTGAGCCTGCTTACGATCTCATTTTGCTAACTTTAATTCGGTGCTGAGCTGAACAACCTGTGCTTGAGGATCAGAATCAGCATCACCTGTAGGCGAAATAAAAGTGCAAGTGTGATTTTCAATATGGTTCTGTAATGAAATAGTAGTCTGTTTCACTTTAGTCAATTCTTCATCCTTCTGCAACAATTGTTGACGCATCTCCTCTTTTTCGTTCTCTACTTCTGCTACTTCAGCAGCCATTGAATGCTCTGTAACTGGTAATTTTAACTTTTTCCTCAATGAGGATATTTCCGTTTCTGCACTTTTCATGAGCTTTTGAATTGCAGCTTTATCATTGGGATCTAAACCTATTTTCATAATTATCATCTTCAATTCTTCATTTTGAGTTGACAAAGCTCTTGAATTAGCTTTCTCCATCTTGATCTATTTAATAACTTTCGCAAGCATGTTTTCGGCCTTAATTGTTGTGGCATTAGTCTAGGTTAAATCATTAACAATTAACTTCCCAGTCTGCATATGAAGATTCATTTTATCCCACAATGGAATCTTTTTAACATCCATAACTATGTTTACCTCATTAAAACTACTCGAAGATCCAAGGGACATTCCAGTTGGATGTGTCAGATCTATCTTAAATTGATATTTTTCGAGGTCCATTACAGTCAATAACCTGGTCTGATCAGCAGCTACGTGATGCTCTGCCTGAGCTTCTACAGTAGCTTTTATCCTCTGATTCTTTTCCTCAATCTGTGTAAATATCTGCTTGGTTGAAGGTGTGCTCTCTGGATAGAGTTCATGTCCTCTAGGAGAAGAAGGGACATTTTGTTCTTCATTGATATGAAAGGTAAAACCAGGTGAGTTGGAATAATGATCCTCGGCCAATTTGGTCCTCTTTTCTTCCCTGGGCTCTTCATCATCTACTTCAACCACATCATCCCTACCTCTTTTGTTTTCCTTTTCAGTAATAAGAGGCGTTTGAATGCTCATTTTTGATATGTTCATTTCACCTGGGTTAGATAGCTTCTCCTGATCAGGTCTACTTACATGAGAAAATGCAGCATATCCATTTTCAATTCTTCTCTGAGAAATTACTCCATGCGGATCATAAGACCACTTCTCACCTAGTAGCAACTGCGTCTCTTCCAATATTTTAGAAACTTCATCAAAAGCTTGCCTCGTATTGACCACGAAAGGTCCTACACTCATAGGTAATTTAAACATAAAGCCTTTCTTCTTGGGAATAAAGTGTACCTGATCCACATTAAGGCTCTGTCTTATGAATTACAAGGCGAAGAGCCGCATGGGTACAAAAGTTGGAAGCCTATAGGGTTTGATGCTAGCTCCATACAACCTTATCTCTGAATGCTCTTTGAACACAAACCAGTCTCCAAATTTGCAACTTGTTCCTAGCTGTAAGAACTCCCAGGCTTTTGGTAAAAAACATGGAGGAGGAACTCCATTCAAAATTTTATAGGCAATAGACATATAATGACTAGCAAACTCAAATAGCCCTGCTTCATTTCCTTATTTTCTGGTCATATCAGTCCAAAATAACACAGATTGATTTTGCCTATTGACATCAACTATATTCAATCCCAAACTCATAAATTCTTCGACATTCTGATATAAAAATAAATAGACTAGCAATGATGGGAATCTGAAGAAACCTGTAAGCGGAAAGGCCATCAATTGAGAATTCACAATCTCCTACCAGAAAGACGGAATGTCCAGAACGACCCCTAGCTTCAGCATGAGTACGTACATTACCAAAACTAATTTATCTACTGTCTGGTCATTGTCTTTGCCCAAAATTTCCGCAATGCAACTTAAAACTGGTCTATACTCAACATTGAACGCTTCCAAACTAAATTGTTCTCCTTCAAACTAAGATTTTTCTGAATTTGGTTTCAAGTATGACATACACAGACTAAACTCTTCATCTGAAAGGTATTCAAAAGAACGAGCCAATGAATCTTCGGAAAACTGCAATGGTGACTCACTTTCGGGACAACACAATGCCTGTCGAATTAGTTGCATTGACACCCTGAGAACGTTTTCTCCCAGCGAGTTCATGATGAAACACTTACCAGGGTACATTGAAGAGACCAGCCATGATATGAATTCGGGAAAAAAGTGGGCTTTTGGGATACAGGCTGACAAAACACCGGAAGTTCTCATGGCGGAAAACACTGGGGATTTCTCGACATTGAGGGTCACTTGGTGACACAATAAGGGATGATTGACAGAGGACAAGGTGTCGTGGACGTATTTTTCGCTGTCCAGGAGGGAACTGAGGTTTGAAATACCAGATAGGGAGACTAGCTTTGCCATGGATGACAGGGGATAGAAACAATTCGTAGGATAGAAGACAATGCAAAGGTGGCAAGAACACGGTTCAAAGGTAAAAACAACCACAAATAGATGAAAATGGGATAAAAGAACCCTTTTAATAGCTAGGAAAATCCGTAATAAATGTCAACATGACATGAAAAAACCGTTAGGACAGCTGCTGTCCACCTCACCATATGACATCACCGCGGGGGGTCTTGGAGTACGGTGGCGAACTTCGACTGGCACCCCCCGCAGTGATTCACAGTCGTCGATCATGGCTCACCCGCGATCTGACCAGTCAACTGCGGGGGTGCCGAATTGTATAATGTAAAAGCACTTCATACCCCCGCAATTGATCACTATACAAGTTTCCTCGGCGATTTCTACTTCTGCTCGGGAAGTTGCTCGAACTTTACGCTTGAAATCAAATCACACTTTCAACTTAGTTGCATCAAGCTTTTAAAATTGCATTGAACTTGCGAAAATACTTTTATTTTTATGATATAGTATAACGAACTTATACTATAGCATATGTGTTTCTATTTTTTTTTATATTTTTGATAAAAATAAAAATTGAAAAATGATATGCAAATGATCTACAACATCTGGCTCCACCTGGGGATAATGTTTTTGTCACGAAACACTAAGAACCTGCAGATCAGTGCCTTCACTTCGGGCATGGAGTCACATATTGCTTGATGGAAAATATACAATGATCACACCGAATATATACAATATGGTGAAACATTTCTTTAGTGCCGAAAATAATGCTTTAGATATTGCCCATTCACAGGCATATCTAGTGCTTCTCCTTCAAGATTTTCCAGCGTGAAAGTGTTATTCATCCTGACTTCATTGATTTTGAAAGGACCATACCACAAAGGATCAAATTTGTTGTGTTTCCCTTTGTCTTCCCTTCGGGTATCCCACCTCAATACCAGGTCTCCCTTCTGAAAGATGATCTCTTTTGCTTTCCTGTCAAACATTGTCTTCATTTTCTGCTAATAAGTAAGAAAATTTTCCCGAACTTTATCTCTTCTTTCACTTAGCTCCATTACATTATTCATCCTTCTAATTATGGCATTGAGTTCTGCTTGAGCTTCTTGAAGGAAAGAAATCACAGGCTTCACCAGCTAGGTGGGAAATAATGCCTGAGTCCCATATACTAGTTCGTAAGGTGACTTACCAGTGGATCTTCTAGTGGTCATCCTCGTCGCCCATAGCGCAAACACTACCTTTGAGTCCCAATTCTTTTGGTTTTCATTTATCGTCTTCTTCAGGATTATAACCAATGTTTTGTTAGAAGACTCTACCAATCCATTCCCCTGTGGATGATAAGCTGTAGAGTGAGACAATATCACGTTGTAAGTCTGACAGAAATTAATAAACTTCAGTGAGTTGAAAACTTGGGCATTATCTGTGACAATCTTTACTGGACATCCAAACCTGCTAAAGATGTTTTCTTCTAGAAACTTCATAACAACCAAATCATTCACCTTCCTAGTGGGGATTGCCTCCACCCACTTGGTAAAATAATCTGTAGCAGTAAGGATCCACTTAAACTTCCCACTGGATGGTGGATTGATTTCTCCAATGAAATCTAATCCCCATTGCCTGAAAGGTTCTTCAACAAAAACAGGGAGAAGAGGTAAATGAGCTAATTTTTTCTTTTCTGCAAACACCTGACATTTTTGACAGCTTCTGACCACTTTATAAACATCGGCAAACATAGATGGCCAGTAGAAACCTGATTTGAAAATTTTATGAGAAGTTACCTTCCAACTGTAGTTTCCTCCACACAAGAATTCATGATACTCTTTGATTACATCTGAAACTTCTTCCTCTGTCAAACACAACAATAATACACCAGCAGGATCTTTCCAGTATAGCTTTGCTTCGATTATGACATAAGGTTGAGACTTAAGCTTTAAGGCTCTGTATTTAGTTCTATCTATGGAAGGAGGACAAGAAAGAAAGCATAAATAATGAACAATGTCCCTGTACCAACCTGAGCAGAGAAACTTATATTTAATTGCTGGCTTTGGCTGATTTTTCTCTGTTTCTCCATTGAATTCCTCTACAGGAGCCAAAAAATTAATTACCAATGCTTGGAAATTTGACTCTGTTAATAATTTGGCCAATCCTAATCCTTTGAAAAGTTTGGTTGGTTTTACATCCAGGTCATATTCTTGGATTTTAGCAATCCATTTGCCCCTTTTTCCCTCCACATCGCTCTGGACTAGGACATCCTTCACAGCTGAATTAGGAACGTATGCCAAGACTTGAGAATGAAGAATATAGGTTCTGAACGCTTTCAGTGCTTTCACCAGAGCATATACTTGTTTCTCCAATATATTATATTTCAATTCTGCATCTCGAAGTACTTTACTAAAATATGCTACAGGTTGTTCATACTTTTCTTCATTTCTCTGTAATAACACGGTAGCAATTGTTGAAGCAGACGCAAATAGGAAAATTTGAAATGGCTTCAAATAATCTGGACTAATTAAGACAGGCGCTTCCTTTAAAGCTTCTTTGATCCTTTGGAAAGATTCCCTTGCTTATTTGTCCCATTTCACCTCAGCATTCTTTTTCAACATATCTGTTATCTGCTTAACGATCTCAGTGTAATTGGGAACAAATCTTCTTAGAAAATTAATTTTTCCAAGAAATCTCTGAATATCCTTCTTACTCCGAGGAAGTGGAATTGACTGTATTGCTTCAACCCTTGCTGGATCAATCTTTACTCCTTGTTTTGAAACAATATGGCCCAGCAATTTACCCTCCTCCAGAGAAAATAAAGACTTCTTAGGATTCAGCGATAACCCAAACTTTATACATTTCAGAAAGGCTTTCTGCAAATGCTGTAAATGTTCTTCATCAGATTTTGAAAAAATCATGACATAATCCAGATAAATAACCACAAACTCATCTCCTACGAATGCAATATCCATTGCTCTTTGGAATGTGGCTCCTGCATTCATTAGGCCAAATGGCATCCTGGCATACATGAGTGTTCCCCAGGGCGTAGTAAAAGAAGTTTTATTTTGGTCTCCTTTCTCCACAGCAACCTGTTTATACCCTAAAAAACCATCAACCATTGATAATCTACCAGCCCCAGTCACTTTCTGTAAGACGAAATCCATTTTCGGCAGAGGGTAATTATCTTTTAATGAAGCCCGATTCAAGTTCCTGAAATCTACACACAGCCTTATCTCTTCATTTTTCTTTCGGACTGGTACAAGATTGGAAACCCAATCCGAATATCTGAGAGGAAAAATTATTTTATCCTGAAGTAATTTCTTTATCTCTTTTTCAATTGGAGCCAACAATAATGGATCGATTTGTCTAAGCTTCTGTTTATGGGGTTTGACTCCATATTTCAGTGGGATTTTATGTTGTATGATACTCTGATCATAGGTATTCAGATCATCATAAGACCAGGCGAATACATCTTTAAATTGTTTGAATAGATCAATGTACCTTTCTTTATAATCCTGCGGGACTCCTTTGAACAACTTGATCATTTTAGGATCCTATTGAGTTCCTAAGTTACAATCTTCCACATTCTCATCTTGTTTTGATTTCTTCTGACTCATTGCCATGTCATTTGCATCAAACAGTCTTTCAAGAGGCACCAAGCCTCTTGGAAAAATGTTGTCTTTCAACTGAATAATCTTCTGTCCACCAATCTTCGTTTTCAGATTTTTACCAGCCAAATCATTTTCATCAGTTTCCAAATCAATCTGATGATCTTCAAAATATTCAATCATCAACAAAAATTGCTTGATCTTTTCATCGTCCTCAAAGACCTGCCAATGTTTAATGTTGTCAGGGATTGACGGTCTATGTCTCATCTCAATTTCATACCTTAGTCTCGGATTGATAGGAGGCTTGAATGTACTGGTTGCAACTGCCAAAGAATCAGCCATTCTATTTTCTTCCCTTGGTACAAACTATAAGTTGAAGGCTTCAAAGTATTTTTCAATCAAATCCCAGACTTCATTCCTATATGCCCTTAACTTGGGATGTTTAGTTTGACACAAATTCTTTATTTGTCTTATAATTAATTCAGAATCACAGAACACAGTTATAGACTGAATTCCCATGTGCTTAGCTATCTGAAAACTAATGATTAATGCTTCATACTCCGCAACATTATTAGTGGACTCAAACTCCAATTTGAAAGAAAAAGGCACAAGTTTACCTTCTGGAGAAACAAAAATGAAACCAGCTCCCGTGCCTTCTTTTGAAAATGCACCATCGAAATAACACTTCCAGGGCTTGTTTGAATGCAGCTCCTTATGTACAACTACTGAAGGGAGCTTCCCTTGCGATTCTTCAGCAAATTCTGCATCTTCATGCAGCATGAAACAAGAGAGGTCACCTTTCTCTTGGCCATAAATTGGTGAATTACCTGCATCTTTCTTAGTGGTAGTTTTTTGAAACCTAGTTTCTCTATACAACCTTCTTTCTTCTCCATTGAAAACAGGAATGATAGCATATGTGAAATCTAGCTTCAAAACTCCTCCTAGCTTTTCTCCCCACGATCTAGATAATAGCATACCAAATCTGGCTGGAATATAAGCCACTACCACATCCATCATAATTCTCTTGGCTGGGATTTTAGCCAAATACACAACCATATCCTTAATAAGACCCACACACTTCACTCTCTTTGAATCAAAAGAATAAAGATCCCGGTATGGCTTAGTGATTTACAGATTCAATTCTTTCATCACACACAGTGGCATCAGATTGTGGGATGCACCAGAATCTAGCATACAATTATGCAAAACAAAGTCGTGTAACAGAAGTGAAATATAGAAAGGAGGGACATATGAATCTACCTCTTCAACATGAGGCCCAAATGTAACCACTGGTTTTTCTCTTACAGATTAACTATATCACCCACTTCATCAGACTGAGATAGATTGATAAATTCAGCAATCTCCTTCTTATAACTAGGTGTTTTCATTAATTCAAGAAGAGGAACTTGAATTTCAATTTTTCCAATTCTTTTGCCAAACTGAAAGTTTGATTTGATTTTGTCAACTTTTCAGGCTCTTCTTGATCTTTCTTGGAACTTGGATTTTGATTAGGAACAGTGACCACTTTCTCCAAAATATTAGAATCTCTAACCTTTGTTTGAGAAGCATCGGCTTGCAACTTTTCCTTCTCTCTTTCTTTATTCATGGGCTTTTTCCCCTTATCTAATTTCTGAGTCTGGTCTTTCTGTAATGGAGTCGCCACTGGAGTAGGCACTGATTCTGGTTCTTTTTCTTCATTCTCTTGAGTTCTTAGCCTTTTTTTTGACCTCAAATCATACTTTTTATGTAACTCGGATTGCATGAAGTCTGTAAACTGTCTACATTAATCATTCATCTCTTCTTGATCAAATGAAATATCACTTTCCTCCGCTCCTTCTTCCTCAACTTCTTCTTTTGTTTCATCATCTTCCATGTACACAGCGAAAATTCGAGCATCATCCTCTCTTTCATCATCATCATCTACTGAACGGGATGGAGCCACCTCTATATACAAAGGTGCTTGTACCTGATCTATATCTTTCTTCTCTCTTTGTAGAATCTGCAGAGGCTGTTTTTTAAATTGGGGATTAAAAACCCCTCTATTCTGTCTTGCAGGCTTACTATCTATTTCCAATTTCACCAATTTATTAGACATATTTTTTATGACCTTAGTCATATCATCAATTCTTTGTTCTTGAGCTGAGGTTTCTTCTTTAGCTTTTCCTTTATCTTGAACTTTACCAGCAACAGACATATTGGCCTCAATCTCCAGAGCATCAGTTTGAATCTGCTCCAATGTAGGTGACCTCCTTTCCCTCAATGTGAAACTGAATTCTGGTTCAAATGCACCAGCAAAAACAACCCTTGCTCCAATAGGAGGGGGTTTCATTTCAATAGGCAAACTATTATACAACTTGTTAAATCTTTTCACAAAATCTTTCATGATTTCATCAGATTTCTTCTTTATTGCATTGAACTCTGTCAAAGAATAGCCATGGTCCCTTTTTTCACCCCATCTCTCAATGAAACGCGTTTCTAGGGTATCCCAATCATTTATGGTACCATTAGGAAATCCTTTAAACCATTTCCTTGCCTCTCCACTTAGAGATTGGACAAAAAGTCTCATTACTACGTCCAAATGTTTAACATTTAAATTCTCGGCAAATGTGCAAAACAGGGGCATGTGCTATTCTGCAGTTATTTCGTCTTCACCAGTAAATCTAGGGAGTAACTTGAGATACTCCTGAGGCATATCATGCATTGGTTGGGGTAGATTCAATGGTGCATATATATTCATCAAGAAAGCAGGGGCTATAGGGACTGCTATGTTTACGCCCGGGTTAGCTGCTCCTTGAGCGGGGGTAAAATGAATACCAGTTGTAGGAGAGGATGAATGAGGTGGAACAACTGATATAGGAGTTGGAGTATGAACGAATGCAGAAGAGCTGGAAACTATATGGGGCTGAGTTTCTGTAAAAGGAAAAGACACAAACTCCAAATATTTCTCTTCTAATGTGGGTTCTTGAAAACGAATGGGTGATGAAGACGACTCTCCTTCTGAGAAAGTGAGTTTCTTGGAAGCTTTCTTGGATATGAAAGTGCGTGAACTGCTGCATGGTGCGAGCAGTGTATATTCTGGTGTATCAAATATTTTTAGTTTCTGGCCCTTCTTTGAAACCAGCTTCTCAGGATCAGACAAAACAGGAACGGTTTGGTGAGAGGAATCCGACCTCGTGTGAGGTTTCTTGGGAGCCAGAGCTATTTTCAAACAAACACAGCTTACTATCTCCTCCTCTCTGAACAACTAGAGGAAATGTAAAACAAAACCCAAGGAAACTCTTCGAATCTTCGTTCCCCGGCAACGGCGCCAATTAATGTTGTTCCTTGAGAAAAAATTCCCTGCTGTGTAAAGGAATCCGTGCTCAAGACATTGAAGATTATGTCACAAACAAAAGTATATCTGTCTATGTTTATAAACCTTCAAACATTAATAATATAATCTTCAAATATTAAACCCATACAATATTCTGCAATGCCATATTCTCCTTATACTGAAATGAGTGGACGGAATAAACAAGAAAGGAAGGATTTCAATTTGATATGCTGCTTGAAACATAATCTATCAGTGTAAAAATCCTAAAGAAATGAGTAATAACATCATTAAAATAGAGGAGCACCCATTAAGGTTTATTTAACTCTTAAATACACATGTATCTAGAGACCCGCAGCTCAAATTACTCTATTTTATTCACAGACATGAAAAACATAATGAAAACTAAGAAACTATTCAGTATAGATAGAATGAAGGAAACTTGCAAAACTTTTTATTGATTCAGTATTCTTCAGTACAAAATTTAGCTTCAAGGTTCAAAACTCGAAACCTTCATATTTCTTGAAATTGTCCTTTAATACAGTATCACAAGACAGTTTCCAGTAATGAAACTAATTCTAACTACTCCAGCTAATTCTAACTGCTTAAACCACTAACTGTTATGGAGGCACATGCTTCGGAAAGTCCTATTACATTCACATAATTTTGAAAAATAAAATGAGAATTTTAAAACTCCTAATCTATGAGAACATATGGTCCTGAAGATATTGCTGAATCAACGACTGCTTTTGATTGAGCCATTGGGATCTCTTTTGCTGTATCCACGGAAAAAGTTTTGCACTTTTTCCAAAGTTCACCTTGAGTTGTAGAAGCATTCTTGTAACTAATATATTCCAATCTAAATGCAACCGCCTGACTGTGAGTAAGTCTTTGTGTGAAGAGTGTTTTTACCATCCATAGCAAGTTGAAATGCCTCTGCAAAAAGTTAAACATTGTTTCTCCTCTTAAAACTTGAGTTTTTTCGTGCCTGCTATCTGCCCTGCTTTTTGCCAATGTTAGTGCATATTCATAAAACTTCCACGTCAAAATATTTCCCTTTTCTGTCCAGCATGATGGTAAACCTGTCCTGATCAATTTATCAAATGTTATGTCAAACTTCTTTACCACCTCCTTTATTCCCAGTAACCTTTTCTCTGCTACTTGTCGAAGATTATTCTTAATTATCATCTTATTGACTTCTTCAGCATAAAAATATCTGTCTTGTATTTCCATATCTTCTAACTCCTCATCTGATTTGGAATTGATAAAATCTATAAAAATTTTAGCCAAATTTTCTCTTTTCATGACCGTTTGCTTTTCAGACAATATCTCTTCTTCATGCTCTGAAATGAGGCATTTTTCCTTAGAAATTATATTTAGGGAATCCAAATTGGATTTCATTTCAGAAATTATTTCAGCTCTTAAAAGTGAGATATTACCTTTTAAATTTTCCTTGAGATCTTTAATTTTGTCCTCAGCCTTTTGTAACTTCTGCTTGTTCTCATTCGCTTTATCTTCCCATGCTCGCATGATCTTGGTAGCTATTTCCACCTCTGATTGAGCCTGCTTATGATCTCGTTCTGCTAACTTTAATTCGGTGCTGAGCTGAACAACCTGTGCTTGAGGATCAGAATCAGCATCACCTGTAGGCGAAATAAAAGTGCAAGTGTGATTTTCAATATGGTTCTGTAATGAAATAGTAGTTTGTTTCACTTTAGTCAATTCTTCATCCTTCTGCAACAATTGTTGACACAGCTCCTCTTTTTCTTTCTCTACTTCTGCTACTTCAGCAGCCATTGAATGCTCTGTAACTGGTAATTTTAACTTTTTCCTCAATGAGGATATTTCCATTTATGCACTTTTCATGAGCTTTTGAACTGCAGCTTTATCATTGGGATCTACACCTATTTTCATAATGATCTTCTTCAATTCTTCATTTTGAGTCGAAAAAGCTCTTGAATTATCTTTCTCCATCTTGATCTGTTTAATAAATTTCGCAATCATGTTTTCAGCCTTAATTGTTGTGGCATTAGTCTTGGTTAAATCATTAACAATTAACTGCCCAGTCTGCATATGAAGATTCATTTTATCCCACGATGGAATCTTTTTAACATCCATAACTATGTTTACCTCATTAAAACTGCTCGAAGATCCAATGGATATTCCAGTTGGATGTGTCAGAGCCATCCTAAATTGATCTTTTTCGAGGTCCATTACAGTCAATAACCTAGTCTGATTAGCAGCTACGTGATGCTCTGCCTGAGCTTCTACAGTAGCTTTTATCCTCTGATTCTTTTCCTCAATCTGTGTAAATATTTTCTTGACTGAAGGTGTGCTCTCTGGATAGAGTTCATGTCCTCTAGGAGAAGAAGGGACATTTTGTTCTTCATTGATATGAAAGGTAAAACTAGGCGAGTTGGAAGAATGATCCTCGGCCAATTTGGTCCTCTTTTCTTCCCTGGGCTCTTCATCATCTACTTCAACCACATATTCCCTACCTCTTTCGTTTGCCTTTTCAGTAATAAGAGGTGTTTGAATGCTCATTTTTGATATGTTCATTTCACCTGGGTTGGCTAGCTTCTCCTGATCAGGTCTGCTTACATGAGAAAACACAGCATATCCATTTTCAATTCTTCTCTGAGAAATTACTCCATGCGGATCATAAGACCACTTCTCACCTAGTAGCAACTACATCTCTTCCAATATTTTAGAAACTTCATCAAAAGCTTGCTTCGTATTGACCACGAAAGGTCCTACAATCATAGGTAATTTAAACATAAAGCCTTTCTTCTTGGGAAGAAAGTGTACCTGATCCACATTAAAGCTCTGTCTTATGAATTCCAAGGCGAAGAGCCGCATGGGTACAAAAGTTGGAAGCCTATAGGGTTCGATGCTAGCTCCATACAACCTTATCTCTGAATATTCTTCGAACACAAACCAGTCTCCAAATCTGCAACTTGGTCCTGGCTGTAAGAACTCCCGGGCTTTTGGTAAAAAACATGGAGGAGGAACTCCATTCAAAATTTTATAGGCAATAGACATATAATGACTAGAAAATTCAAATAGCCCTGCTTCATTTCCTTCTTTTCTGGTCATATCAGTCCAAAATAACACAGATTGCTTTTGCCTATTGAAATTAACTATATTCAATCCCAAACTCATAAATTCTTCGTCATTCTGATATAAAAATAAATAGACAAGAAATGATGGGAATCTGAAGAAACCTGTAAGCAGAAAGGCCATCAATTGAGAATTCACAATCTCCTGCCAGAAATACGGAATGTCCAGAATGACCCCTGGCTTCAGCATGAGTACGTACATTCCCAAAACTGATTTATCTACAGTCTGGTCATTGTCTTTGCCCAAAATTTCTGCAATGCAACTTAAAACTGGTCTATACTCAGCATTGAACACTTCCAAACTAAATTGTTCTCCTTCAAACTGAGCTTTTTCTGAATTTGGTTTCAAGTATGACATACACAGACTAAAATCTTCATCTGAAAGGTATTCAAAAGAACGAGCCAATGAATCTTCGAAAAAATGCAATGGTGACTCACTTTCGGGACAACACAATGCCTGTCGAATTAGTTGCGTCGACACCCTGAGAACGTTTTCTCCCAGCGAGTTCATGATGAAAAACTTACCAGGGTACATTGAAGAGACCAACCATGATATGAATTCAGGAAAAAAATGGGCTTTTGGGATACAGGCTGACAAAACACCGGAAGTTCTCATGGTGGAAAACACTGGGGATTTCTCGGCATTGAGGGGGGTCACTTGGTGACACAATAAGGGATGATTGACAGAGGACAAGGTGTCGTGGACGTCTTTTTCGCTGTCCAGGAGGGAACTGAGGTTTGAAATACCAGATAGGGAGACTCGCTTTGCCATGGCTAACAGGGGATAGAAACAATTCGTAGGATAGCAGACAATGCAAAGGTGGCAAGAACACGGTTCAAAGGTAAAAACAACCACAAATAGATGAAAACGGGATAAAAGAACCCTTTTAACAGCTAGGAAAATCTGTAATAAATGCCAACATGATGTGAAAAAACCGTTAGGACAGTTGTCTTCCACCTCACCAGATGACATCACCGCGGGGGGTCCTGGAGTACGGTGGCGAACTTTGACCAGCACCCCCCGCAGTGATTCACAGTCGTCGATCATGGCTCACCCGCGATCTGACCAGTCAACTGCGGGGGTGCCGAATTGTATAATGTACGAGCACTTCATACCCCCGCAATTGATCACTCTACAAGGTTCCTCGGTGATTGCTACTTTCGCTCGGGAAGTTGCTCGAACTTTACGCTTGAAATCAAATCACACTTTCAACTTAGTTGCATCAAGCTTTCAAAATTGCATTGAACTTGCAAAAATACTTTTATTTTTTATGATATAGTATAACGAACTTATACTATAGCATATGTGTTTCTATTTTTTTTTATATTTTTGATAAAAATAAAAATTGAAAAAGGATATGCAAATGATGTACAACAGGTAGGAAGCCTACTTATTTACGGATGCATTCTCTGGGTATCATTAGATCAGGATTGCACTGGAAGACAAGAGCAAGACCACCTTTACCACTGAGTGGGGGTCCTTTCAGGACATTGTCATGCCATTTGGGTTGAAGAACGCGCCAACTATATTTTCCATGGTTGTTTTTTCATCTTTGAAATAATATATCCACATATTCCTATAAGTATATTTTGATGACTAGACAATCTTTGGCCTATTAAAGAAGCACATATCTAGTTTGCGTTTGATGCTGGATACCTGCAGAAAGTACCAGATCTCCTTAAACTTGAAGAAATTCATTTTATTTGTACCATATGGTCTTTTGTTGGGACATATTGTGTGAAAACAGGGATTGATGGTAGACCCTAAGAATATTGTCGTGATTATCAGTTTGGAACCTCCAACAAATGTAAAATAGCTATGCATGACACTCGGACATACATGTTATTACAGGAAGTTCATTAAGGCATACGAGCAAATTACAATGCCCATGGAGAATTTATTGAAGATGGATGTCAAGTTCTGTTTGGATGACAATTTTCAGTAGATTTTTGATATACTAAAGGAAAAAATGGTGACTACACCTTTTCTTGCTTCCTCGATTGGAAGAAGATATTTCATGTACATGTCGATGCATCCTACATAGGCCTAGGAGTTGTGCTAGAGAAACCTAGAGAAGGAGATATTGATTTCCATATAACCTTTCCAAGCACAAATTTGTCTAAAGAAAAGAGTAACCACCCCACTAGAGAGCGCGAAGGGTTGGAAATAGTATATGCACTTCAAAAATACAGGCACTATCTATTGGGGGCACACTTCAAAATGTTCACGGATCATTCTGCTTTGAAGTACCTGGTCAAAAAGTGTGTGTTGGGGGGTATTATTTGCTAATGGATACTGTTGCTCTAAGAATATGATTTTGAGGTAATTATGAAGCTAGGCCATTTGAATGTCAGACCAGACCATCTGTCCAGGATGGAGACCGGGGAGGAACCAACAAATCTTGAGGAAGGATTACCTGATGTGCAATTGTTCGCTATCAATATTGAAGATGAGAATTTCTTGGATATCATTCAATTTCTATCAACGAGAATCACACCTATAGAATACACTATGCAGCAGAAGAAAGAACTAGTCGTAAGGGCAGCAGATTTTACTTTGATTGCAAGACACCTATATAAAATGGGGGCTGATGAAATTATGAAAAGATATGTTCATGAGCATGAACGACATAACATACTGGTTGAAGCACATGGAAAACTTGTTGGTGGTCACTACGCAATAAAATCTACTGCGCAAAATATTATGTGCACCAAATTATGGTGGCCTATGGTACATAAAGATTCAAAGGAGTATTGTATCACATGCGATGTTTGTCAGAGGACTCGAAGACCATTGTGAAGGGATGAAATGGTGTTTCACCCCCAAGTCACGTTGCAATCTTTTGATAAATGGGCGATTGAATTTTTAGGACCAATCTATCATTTTGGAAAGAAAACAGGCATGTAGTACATTATTATTGCAAATTATTACTTTACTCAGTGGGCTAAGGTGCAACAAGTCAAGAATTTTACTACGAGCACAGAAACAAAATTAATTTTTGAGCATATTGTGTCACGATTTGGTTGTCTGAAAATTTTGATGAGTGACCAGGGTACACATTTCCTGAATATCACTATCGAGGCCTTGACTGAATAATTCCAAGTCGGTCACCACAAGATTATGCCATACCACCCCCAAGCGAATGGCACAGTAGTAGATTTCAACAAAATATTGGAGAACACACTAAAAAAATTATGCAACTTTAATAGAAATGACTGGGATCTGTGCATTCCTATTTTGTTATGGGCCTACAAAACTACCTGTAAGAAGCTGACAGGTCAAATCCCCTTCCGACTAGTCTACGGCCAGAAATTAGTGATGTTAATGGAGTGTATCTTACCTAGTATTCGCATCGCAGTAGTGACAAATATGGTTGATAACGACATTATGGAACATATATTGGTGCAAATTCTCAATTTGGAAGAGGATTAGTTCATTTTTGGATTCCATCAACAGGTTCAGAAGGAAAGAGAGAAGGCCTGGAATGATCGACACATTAGGAAAAAGATGTTCAGAGATGGGGATCTAGTGTTTTTGTTTCAAAAAAAAATTGTAAATTTTCCAGTAAAACTGCAAATGCATTGGCTAGGCTCATATATTATCTGATATGTGATGGACAAAGGAAAATTCTAGCTCACCAAGCTGAATGGAGAATTGTTCCCTAGTTTTATTAATGGTAGCCACTTAAATTTATATAAAGATAGCTTCGTCCCTAGTAGTTTTCAATGACTATATGGCCAGTGTATATTCTTGATGCTCCACGTAGCTGGTCTGGGGAATGAGACTTTAGCTAGGTCGCAAACATAAGCGAGCGTGCCTCAAGTGAGCAAGGTTACAGAATATGGAAGAAAATCAGTGCACCGAAGCAATTCCCTAGTTGAAGGATGCCTTGAGTGGCATTAAAGCGAAGATAGATGGCACACTATCTTTGTGACTCAGGGCGAGTCATAATTTTGTGTTGGGGGCTTGTTGGAGCTGGGATCCCCGTCAATTAAGAAAGCAAGAAAAAATTTTGCACATTAAGGATCGGAGCACACAACACTTAGTATATTTTGAGTCATAGGGGATTTAGGGTGGGTCAAAGCCCCTTATTGTGTAATGAGAGGGTATATTTTGTGAATTTTTGGCTCCACCCATGGTTTTGGACCATGGTATTGTAAAGGCCAAAACTATATAAGGAATCTAGATAGAAGTCAAAAGGCAATGGAGAAAAGGATTGAATGATGTATTTGGATGTAATATTGTTTTGAGTCATAATTTTTATTTGGGTTAGAGGGAAAAGATCCTACATCCGTGTGTGTGAAGACCTTAGGAATTTTGTAGTTGTGTATGCAGGGCCTTGCAGTAGTGTGCGCAAGGTGGAAAGTAGATGTAAAGAGAATATATGACTGTTAATGAAATACTATTGAGAAAGATCTGAGTTATATTGATGTGTTTTCTTTTTACTTGTTGTTTTGAATATATATGTTGAATACGGGTTTAGATCTGTAATTTAATAACATAGTCTTTTTAATGGTTATTTACTTTGTTTAATGCATGAATAAGGAAGATCGCACAGTCTGTTAGTCAGTTCAATAGATGTGTTGAACAACGTTGTTATTACTAATAGATCTTACCTATGGAGCTATGTTAAGAAGGAAAAACCCTAAATCCGTAGTCTAGTGTCCCTCTAGATGTAGAAAACTGGTTCTAGCATCCCCCTATATTTCCTCGGGTGAGACTTTGATCTACGAAAGCAGGTTGTTTCCGAAAGGGCCAGTAATAGTGTGTTTTGTTGGACTGCACAATCACATTGAACTTGGATCTAGACCCCATAAACCCAACATCAGTTAACCAGCTAAGCCAAGCTATGGTTAAGCCTACCAAGCTGTTGTGGAAGGCAGGGAATCATGTGTTGAGATATCTCAGAGGCACTACAAAGTATGTATTATGGTACATATGGATAGAGGAAGTGAAGCTTCAAGGCTTCACTGATGCAGATTGGGTAGGGATTTCATCCGATATGAAGAGTACATTAGGGGGCATCTTCAGCATAGAATCAACAATAGTTTCTTCGTACAACAGGAAACAAAGATCAGTTGCACTTAGTTCAATAGAGGTTGAGTACATGGCGCCCAATTTGGTAGCATGCAAAGTCATATGGATGAGGAAGATAATTATTGGTTTTCTTGTTCGATAGATGAATCCAAAGGCGATACATTGTGATAACCATATTTGCATAAAACTCTCGGTTAATCCATTATTCCATGACAGGTCCAAGAATATTGATATCCAACATCAACATCTCATAGATTTCATTTAGAGGAATATTATGTCATTAGAGTACATTCCCACAAAGGAGCAGGATTCAGACATATTTACGAAGGCGCTTGAAAGAAGAAAATTAGAATTCCACAGAGGTAGTATTAAGCTAGCAGATAATCCCTTTCTTGTTGAGATGGAGTGTTGAAATGGCACCCCAAAGGGGGCTTATGATTTAACCCTTAATTAAATTAGAATAGAAATTGTAATTTCATCTCATGATTGTGTGTATTAGTTAACTAAGTCATAATGAATGAGTTAGCTTAGGAAATTCGAGTTGAGGGTCAGAGAGGAGGCATGTTCTCCCATGATTTAAGGGGTTCTAGTTACATTTATTTGTGAGATGCATTTAGTTAACTCAATAAATTGTGTTAAAATCAGTTTAACTAGTTCTAACTAAGAAATGAGCTAGTGAGAAGTCCAATGAATTAAATATGATTTAATTCACAAGTAGTGATCAATCAGTTAACTAAAAATTCACTGAAAATAGTTGTTGAATTTCGTTTTTAAGGAATACCCATTTGAGACTGAGGTTAAAGGGATGATAACTATCAGTTGTATAATTAGAAAATTGTATAGGCATTTATAGAGTCATGTGGAGGCCAAGGATGCATTGTGCAATCAATTCAAGGGAATTTCCCATTTAATAGGGAGACAATGCCTCCAAGAATGTGTGAGCAAGTAAGGATGAGCAGAGGTTGAGAATTGGTTAAGAAATTAAATTATTTTTTCTAGGTCGAGTGAAACAGTTGGTAGAGTTTAGGAATTTCTCTGAGAGAGAAAACATTCTATTATTTCATGATCTTCACTTTGTAAAATATACATATAGTGGGGTTTTAGGAAGTGTGATTTACCCAAACACATCTTGTGTTGTATGATCAATTTTTTATTCATCTTACTTCTTATGTGATTGTGTGACCATGTTTTGTTTCCACAAATTGTAGAAGGATTCAATATCTTATTTTTGTAGATTTTATACACATTTTCCTTCCCGATCACGTCTATTTTTGTAATAGTTGTATCTATTTATTTTTTCTTTTGATCAACTTTAGATACATACCTTTGATTAGATTATTTTATTTTTCTTGCCAATTCCTTCTCTTTTATATATGCTTCCTACACTTGGTATCTCAATAGAGCGACTTCTTTTTTTACTGTGCGATTTCCTTTCTTTGTATTCTTGCATTCTGATTTTTTCAAATTCTCTGGCTTCTTCTAGCTACACCTTAAGGCTATTTAAGATTTTTTTTTATTCTTTGTTCTTATTGTTGAGGCTTCCAACATGTTATTTTGCTATCTTCAGTTGATCTTCCATAAATATGACATTTTTCTTTTTCAGCCTTAAGATTTTTTACAATTTTGATCATCTCGTTCTGAAATGTAATTTTGTCCATTTATTCTTCATCGTCATTGTTTTATTCCTTGATATCAGGATCAACATGATTATCAACATCCTTACCTTGACCTGCATGCTTTTGACGTTCATAGAGTTCTTGAATTTTCTCCCAAAAACATTTGGGAGATGAACATTGTCTTACATTGGATTTCATAGAATCTTGAAAGGAACTTAATATGATACTCATAGCTTTGGAATTGTATTTTCTTGATTCACCAGTGGAGATATTTCCAGAAACAAAAGAATACCATGCATCATATCCTTGAGTTTTCAAATAAGCTTCAACTATATCTCTCAAGATTAAAAAACCTAATTCATTGATCATAGGAATGGGGTAACATGTTTCTCTTCATCAATAGTAATAGATCTGAAATTATTTCAATAACTTGAACTTACTTTGAACAATTGGTAGATTTCTTCATTGATTTTCCCATCTCTACAATCTGATATCTTCCTTCTAGCTATTAATTTGCTACTAAAGGAACCTGATCTGATACTAATTGTTGGAAATATCGAGAAGGGGGTGAATCAATATTTCTTGGCAATTAGAACTTTATTAATATTTTTTAGAGAATCAATTAACCTTCAAAAATGTTATTATTATTATTCAGTATAAAATATCAAAATAAATAAACAACACCATATAACAATGCATAAGGATAGAAACAATGTTTTTAGGTGGAAAACCCTCGCCGGGTCAAAAACCACTCAGCGCTTCTTAGTAATTTTATTCTATCTTAAAAGTAAATAATTACATAAATTTTTTAGGTACAACTAAAGAAGAGCCGATGGAAAACATTTCATAGTTTTAACACTAGATCCCTCTGTGCTTTAAATCAATATAAGAAAGTTGTAAGAAATATATTGTTACATTGTACACACTGCACAAAACTACTCAAACTGACCACTACCAAATCAAGCTACTAGACAAGTTTCACATCATATCTTGTCTATCAATGTTGTCACATCAAGTGACAACTTCTCAACCTAACCATTGCACATCACTGCTCAAAATGACCATTGTATACATTGTCACTGCACTACACTGCTCTCAATGAAATATGAGTTCACTCGTTCATAGAGATCATCAACATAACTATCTAAAGTTGCAAATGTTTCTGCAAATACTAGTCACTCATGGCCACTAATGGTATCTCAAACCAAGATACCTCAAGTCATCCCTATAACTTGCTTCCAATTCTCTCAAAATCTACCCAAGGAGGGTTACTGGAATATGTATTATTACTATTTCTCAGGTAGTTAGTGTGCCATCATCATTTTTTGTTTTCATATTAAATAGATCACTTATCATGCCACAATTCATTGTCATTTTCAAGTCAAGTCACATCATCATATCACAACAATGTCACTATCATCAATGTTGTCAAAATGTCATTGTTTTATATTAGAAGCACCGTATTACTACAACAACCAAAATAGTTTCTTTAGAAACCCTTAATGGATTTCAATTCCAAACTTTCAAACTTACTCAACATTCTTCCAACATAGTTTTCTATTCAAGGTTCACGTAAAAGTTGTAAGTGTCATTGTTAATGAACTGTACAAATCTTAGGTTATGAACTGGTTATATTAAGACAAGGTTACCAAGTCAAATTTTAATAGGTTATTTGGTCAAGTGTCATTGATGTTGTACCAACATCAAGCATGTTGTCATATCAATATTGAGTATACTTCTTTGCACGTTGTGTCTACTATGTATATTACCAAGTGAAGAGATCAAAAACCATTGTCTAACATAAATCAAGTCCAACTCATATAATTAATGTCAAGGTCTAAATGTCACTGTACTTTGGTTCATAATTACAATGAGAGGTTTTGTCAACAAAATTCACATGATATTGTTAGATTAATTAATCAAATTCAAGCTTCTCATCATAGCATGGGTCACTTCAAAAAAATTTGAAGTCAATGATTGACATAGTCCATTTGGTTCTTGAAGTAATTTATCGATACATAATGATATTTTTGTGAGAATTACTACCATATATTGATAATTGTAGGATCTTAGTGGATTTCACTGTAATGTATAATACTATTATACCATTATATTATTAATTTTTGTAGTAGTATTCAATTAATAAGAGTGGAATGAATTATTCTACCAATATTTTTCATAAAGGTCCTAAAATATTGTCAAGCATATGAATTATGACCTTAGTAATATAAGACATACATGCTCAAGATATGATCTTGCAAGTGCTCTTACTTTTTCATTGCATCACACAACCATACCTCAATATATCAATCAATGCTCATCAACTCATATTTCCATTCTAAGTTATTTTCTCCTGTAGATGAAAAATATGATTTATAATCAAATTATCCTAAGTTAAATGACCATAATCTAGAATATTTCACAAGAATACTCTAAACTTTATAAGCACAAAGACCTCATGGTCTTGCCCCAACAATTCTCTACTCTAATTTGTGACAAAGGATGTATGTTGTGACTATAGTTTAATCAATACTTGGACCTTTATAATGAATCCTCTACACAGAGAAATATCAGTAATGTATTAAGGTAATTTCAATGACTTAGGTTTAAAAACACTGAGGTTTCCTTTTTTGTATATAATATGTACTTTATTTCCAAGTGTACCAATGCTTGCGAAAAAATATTAGGAGTTTACATCTCCAGTCAAAACGGCTTAACTCTCCTAGATACACACACATATATATGTCATGGAGCTAGTGGTTATACATTTCTCCATATATCACCATGTAACTGTATAATCCTTGTTCTTTAATGAGGCTACCCTGTAACACATAGTCCATAGTTGTATCCTCCATAAATGAGGCCAAATCAAGGTGTATAAATAGTTCCCTCAAGATCAATATGATTAGGCACAAGACTGATAATTCATACCTGTAATAGGATCCCTAAAGAGGTTCAAGGTATAACAAATATCACACAAAAAATTATGGAAAAATGTGCCCTAAAATCTTCACTATCCAGATCATTTTTTCAAGAGAACGGTCCCAAGGAATCACTTAAACCTAAAAAAACAAAAAAAAACCCTTCCTTCTTAAATTTCCGTTGTCTCCTCAAGTAAATTTCAAATCATAATCATTTGATCATGTGTTAAAATAATACCATTTGGTAAGGATAATTGAATGGCCTTATATAGATTCAAGCATGGATAGGAAGGGTCCTTAGAAGGGATCGGTTGGAGAAAATTAGGAGGACAATGCATTTAATATTTGAATTTTATTTTAAGGTGAAGCCCATGACCCTTTTAGGAATTAGGTTATAGTTATCTTAGAAATCAAAACCTCTTGAGAGAAATGTAAAATAATATTTAAGACCCTTTAGGGAAGGACCAACACCCTTCATTAAATTAATTTACTAGAAAATGGAGGATTTTCAAGTCACCATCCCTTGGGATTTTATCCTAGAAACTGGGGATATTAACTTCAAAATAAAATATCTATCAAACTAGGAGGAACTATGTGGCGTGACGCATACCAATAGAAACATCTTAATGAGGAGAATCCAATGGTGTGGATCTATGGGTAAAAATCAATGATTTTCCACTTAAAACCCCTCAACAAGTTCAGGGAATGGCCTCAAAAGAGGGAACATATAGGGAACACAAACCCTAGGAATAGGGTTTTCAACCATCCAAAAATGGAGCTTCTAACTTGATGTGATCAAGAAAATTATTGAGAAGCATTCATTAACAATTTTACATTAAAGACTAGTGTTTTAGTCCAATTCAAATCCAAGGGTTGAAATTAATGAAAACATCATCCAATAGATGCAACAATAAAATCCAGTTTGTTACCATTTAGAGACATTTTATGATGTTGTTGTTAATTATCCCATTTATGATAAGGATTTGCAAGCTTTGGTGCAAAGCGTCAAGAAATGTAAACATTACTTGATTGGAAAGGAGACTATTATTCATACAAACCATTAGCCCTTACAATACCTCCAATAACAACCCAAGTTATAACAAGCTC
The DNA here is from genome assembly GCA_034641835.2 of Pinus albicaulis. Classification (NCBI taxonomy): domain Eukaryota; kingdom Viridiplantae; phylum Streptophyta; class Pinopsida; order Pinales; family Pinaceae; genus Pinus; species Pinus albicaulis. The sequence continues at coordinate 1,654,975,441 of CM076580.1, forward strand.
GTCATCTCAGGTGGATGGGATTTCTCTAATTGTTTCTCTTGGTAATCAAGTACAAAAAGGTTACAAGCAACAAAGTAGCATATATGCTCTCTAGACCTCCTATTACACATTTATTTTGAAAATACTTCTTTATCTAGAGAAATTTATGTTGAGATATGTTGTTGATGAAGATTTCAAGGAGATTTATGAGAATCTAACCCATGTATCGCACGTATACGAGTACCATTTGTTGGAAATAATGAGATGGGGGCGTGAATCAATATTTATTTTTATAATTGTTATTTTATGCCAATTAATATCACTCAATAAATTAGAACACAAAAATGGACAATAAAGGAATAATTTTATTAACAAGAATGGCAAGGAATATAATCCTCCTTTTACAAAAATTCAAGTACAATAACACTTCAAGGCTCCAACCCTAGATGAAGAATGAAATCTTCAATCAAACCAGGCTCCAACCTGTATTTCAAATCTCCAAGTTTGTGCTCCACCAAGCTCCAACTTGGTCTTCTTGAGGACTCCAATCCTCTCTACAATACAAGCTTCAACCTGATTTTTCCAAGTATCCAACAACTAGGGCTCCAATCATACCTTCCACGAGGCACCAATCTTGTACTTGTGAGGCTCCAATATCTAGGGTTCCAACCCTCTGCTTCAATTACTCAATATGGGTTAGTGCTTCAAGGCTTCCAATATCCTCTTCATCAAGTCCTAAAAATATTTCTTCAACAAGATTCCAAAAGGCATCTTTAAAAGGTCTACAAGATCAACTTCAAAGGGTCTCCAAAAACATCTATAATCAGTTCCACTCGAGTCGTTTTTAATATGGTCTTGTGAAAGTATCTCCAAGTTTTCCTTATCATCTAAAAAAATTAACTCTGTTGTACTTCTTCAATAAGGTCATCAACTATGCTTCACAACGATGTCTTCAAAATTACTTCTCCAAATGTTGCTTCTACAATCTTCAACAAGGTTGCTTAATCTTGCTTCAGATTGTCCTCAACAAGCTTTAGGAAGATACTTCAATTATTCTACAATGTTTCCTCAATAAGTCTTCTAGTATAATTCAATGGATTTCCAAAAGTGCTTTTGCCGATCTTCAAGAATGCCAAGTCTTCAACAATTCTCTAATAGGTTAATAATTCCTTATTTAATGCTCCGGTAAGGTGTCTCCAAATTGTCTTTAGGGGTTTCTCCAAAAAATGCTTCAATACAGTTGCTTCAATAATTCACAATAGGTCCTCTTTAATAGTCTTCTACGGTTGTAAGTGCACCTTCATGGTGTTTAAAATATGTTGCTTCAAAGGTTTCCTTAAGGAATACCCATTTATAAAATAAGAGGTCAACAGTGGTCTAATTATTCCTCAATAGAACTTCAATTAAGGTAAAATATTTTTCCACGTGTTCGAAATACAATAGTATGAGATTCTTTGCCACAAGTCTAGTCTATTATCTACCACAATTCTGAGAAATAAAAAGCTTCCAAAATTCCAAAAAATAAGGTTTGAATTTCTACAATTGTACTAAAAATTCGAGCTAGGAGCCATATTCATAGGATGAAAGGATACCAAACTAGTTTTGAAGTTGTTGTTACTCAATGGTACTAGGCCTCCACAAATTAATAGATAAAAGTTACCACAAATCCAAAGGAATAAGCCTCAGGTAACAACTCCACAATTTCTGCAATAGATCTATAGGTATGAGCTTAAAAATTGGTCAAAGATCTACACCCATAATATGGGATACCCATATCCATTGTATTTGATTGGGACTCTCGATTCCTTTGGGATTTTTGGACAATTTTGGGGAAGATGAAAACAAAACTAAATAGGAGTATGTAATTCCATCCATAGACCGATGGACAGATGGATGTTTTCAACTAAATAGTGGTTCACTTGCTTCGAGTCTATTGTATCAAACATCACAATTTGTGGGATGAGTAGATTTTTTGATGTCGAAACCAAAATATTGGTGAGGTTTTAGTCAAAGAAAAATCAAGTAGTTCCTTATCTCCAACATGGTTTCACCTTTGTTCCTAGGTTCCAAAAACTTCCATGACGTGGGTGCAGTTGTTTCCCTCACACGTTGCATCGTACCTCAAGCCTGGGCACTAGGTGTCAATAGGCATGCTCGAGGATGGGTGTAGTGGGCCATAAAAATCCAATTTGGTGGGAGGTAGGGAACTAATAGAAGCCACACACTTCGTGGGAGGTAGGGAACTAAGAGAAGCCACACACTTCCCATATCCAATGATGGAAGTAGTTGTAGATCATACAACTTGCAGAACCTGACTCGTAGAACCTATGCCATAAATTTGTGTGACATTTAAAGCACGAAGGCCTTACATAGTAGGTCACGTGTTACCACCATAGTCCCTCTGCATGACCTCACAACTTGAAATATCCACCATTTTCCCTACAAAAATTCTAATGCATTCCTTATGCACGTCTCTCATGGCCCATAGTCATGTCACGATGTCTTCACCACCACTCATTACCACACCAGCCTCGCATGGACCTCCACGTTCCTTCCCTCCATGCCCACCTTATGCACCGCGTTAGTATCCACAACCACAACATTGTATCATTTTTATCCATTCAGTACCCTCCACGTGTCTAGAAGTTGCTACCCTGTAAGTCGCCCTAATGTCACAAATATATTGGTAGAGAAGATATCATGCATCCTCGTATAGTGGAGGTAAATGATCATCGGATGGTTTTCAATGGTTTCGTACTGGGAAGATGCCCGATATTTAGTCGAACAAGGGGTTTCAGAGTTGGAAACGTGGTGAATTTTTGTTCCCTTGGCACTACCCCTAGGCCCTCTACAGCTAGGAGATCGAAAATGCGAAGTAATGTAAGGTGGCATCTACCACTATCTCGAGACTGATAAGAGGTGGACACGTGTCCATACCTCACACATGTTTCAAATAATTTTTGTATAAGGACATGAAAGGCTAGATTGTATACTGTTTCATGAGAATTTTTCACTATAAGCCCTCAAGTTAGCTCATCACCTACTTTTAAGCATTAATTCCCCCTGAATTTTAACCAGAGAGCCCTCTTATCTGCCCTTCTCTTGGCCAATTTTCTTTCATTTCTCTCACTTTAAGCTCTGGTAGTGTTGAGTTCAAGTATATAACCCCCAAAATCTACATTATGATAATGGTTCCTCATTGTCACCCCAAATTTTGTGGAAGGAGTTCTCGTCTTGACACCTTAGATCATGCGTGCAATTTGTAGGATTGTGTCATCATTAGTTGGAACCTAGAAAAGGTTTAGGGTTTGGTTATTTTGTCTACAAACCATTAAGTTTCCTTCTCTCACACAATCTCTTCCTGTGTCAATTTGAGTTTCAAGCAGCACACTCACTTTCTATTGTGCCATTCCCTAAGTTTACATGTGGCACTAAGTGTTGGGAAAAACAATTGTTCATTTAAATAAGAGCAACAAATTCACTCTTACATTTAATTATTAATCCGGGTAAGATTAATTTTTACAATACCTCCACACAAATTCTAAGCTAAGGAAAATGATGACCGTTTAAAATAATATCAACCAAAATTCATTGTACACTCACTCTCAGCAATCATTAAAGTTGTTACACACTCCACACAAATTCAATGTAAGTAAATATTGTAGAATAAGCTACTTTTTCACTCAACCATTCACACAACACTCTTCAATACCATCACTCGTTCATTTCACACACGTAAAAGAAAGTGCAATCCAAACTATAACAACAAACCAAGTAATTCACTGCCACACTAATATGAGGGACCAATCCAGGACTTAAGTTGTCACACCTAAATCTTACTGCAATCAATTAAGTTATAGACAAAATTAACTGTAATGAAAACATTAAAAAAAATCACATAACTGAGAAGAATTTATGCAATCAAGTATTCTACACTAAATAACTAGTGATCCCTGCTAAGAAGGAGGGCCCTTCCTCCTCCGTATGGGATGGTGCACTAAAATGAACACGAGCTACTCAAAGGAAATTATTGAACCACAAAGTTGAGATTTTGCATTAATAAAATTATCATGACTAAAAAGCTTTGGTGTTTCCCCCTTCCAATCCTATTATTTTATTCTTCACTCTATCCCTCCTAAGAAAACAATATTATGTTTTATATATCTTAATTACAATGAGAAGATCATCATGAGAATCTTTTGATTTTCATGTGATCTTAAAATAAAAATATATCTGAACAAATACACAACGATTTCCATGGAAGGGGTGAAACTATAACAATTTCCTTTAATTACAAATAAATTTACAATATATCTCAACCAAATGATCTCGATACTCCACAAATAACTCCAAGTGATGAGTTGTTTCTCTTGAATTTGACACACTCCAAGATCTGGTCTTCATAACTTATTAGGAAAGGAAACATGCACTTAGGAAATTTGTATGTGTAACAACAACAACTCACAAAGCTTTTAATCCAAATCGGTAAAGGAACTAAAATGTAATCCTATAACATCAAGCTTCGACAAACCATTCAAACTTGAAATACCACGTATATTAGTTTTATGATAAAAACTAGTATGAGATAGTAATTCTGATGTCAAATTATAATTAGAATTGGAATAAGAAAGTGATAAGTGAAAAAGGACATACTTAGGTGAATAAGGGTTTTTGCAATAATAAGATATGGTCTTGTTGGTAAAAAGGGAGTAAAATAAATAGGAAAATAAGTAGGAAAAAGATGAAAATTCCATGATCCAACATTTCCCCCCATCTTAAACTTATGTGTGTGTCATCATGCAGAGTCATGTCACTAATCTATGACATGTTGAGAGTGAAATTGTGTGAGGTTTTAAGTTCCATTCATGTCTTCACCTTTGGGCCTGTCTCCTTGAGAAATGACCAACTCTGCCTCCCAAATATGAACAGTAATATGGTATGGATGCTGATATTGATAGGTGGGAAACCAAACAAGAGGGAACTTGAATCTAAGTTTTATCAAACTTGAACCACTCCTCTTAATACAATAAACATATTGATAAACTCTAGAGAGTGGTTTCTCAAAATTTTGATAGTAGTAGGCGTCTTCCTCTAATTCTTGTTGGGAAACATCCCATCTCAACTTGCTTCCTTCCAAGGCACTAGTTCTCATCCCTTGTATATTTCTCTAGCATATCCATAGAATTGATTCTCGATGATCCATCAGTAGTGTCTTAGTGACCAAAAACTACTATATTTTATTGTATTTATGTGCTACAGTTTCAAATGAACTAGGTTCTCCTCTAATGCACAGTTCTACCCGTCTGTCATTAGTTGTTACAATATCATAGGAAGATTTCGAGCATTTCTGGTTTTTCATATAAGAAACAAAATCGCTGAGTTTTACATCTCCCACATAGGGTGTCAAATTAAATTAATTATCTCCACAACAACCAATATCATGTAGTTACAGATCGCACACCAAATGTTGTTCTGAGAAATAAGCACTTTGGAAGGTTTCCAAGAAGTCTTATATCTGCCTTGTTTTGTATGGTTGATTTTCCTTAAGGGTTGTTAATTGGAACAGGTAATGTTTCTCTTTCAAATATAAAGGGTTATAATGATAAGGAAGCCTATTGCATAATAAACCATTAATGAGCTCGTAGATGAGCTCCTTTTCTTGTCATAATAGCTCAGCTTCTCCTTGCAACTCCTTCATATGATTTATTGATTGATTCCTCTCCATTTATTTATTTACAAAATCTTCAACTCTTAGTTTCTCACACCACTCCCTCTTAAGCTTATTGACCATTTCCTCATGTTTCTTGAGGAAGATGAATTTTTTTGGTAAATATCATTAATTTCTCCCATTTCTCTACTACCCTCATTAAATATTTAGATTTAAAGTAAGTTGTTTCAGATGTTGTTTCGTCATACTATTTCTAATCCCTTTTCTCTTCCTGTTGCTCTATCTCAATTGTTGGTTCTTGTGTAACAATAGCATTGTTGATAGGTTCTTGTGGAATAACAGTGTTTTTATTTCCAAATTTATCTGTTTCAACTGTTGGTTCTTCTATAACAACTGTTATCATTCCACCGAATCTCTAAGGCTAATAAAGAGTCCAAACAGAGGTAACCACATAACAATATTTTGGCTTGGTATCTAGCTCTACCAAATCAGAGAGGGCTCTCTCCACAAAGTCACAGCTAAGAGGGCTGGATGAATAAGGGTTTTAGGCTAGGTATGAGTACAAGGGTTTGATGTTTGAAATTGGTTTCTGGATGAGGATTAGGTCAAAGAGGCTAGGTCAGGGAAAATAAGATTAGGGTTGCAGAGATTCAATGGGGAAAGGTATGTATGAAGGCTAGCACTTTAGGGTTTCAGGGTGAGGTGGATCAAACTGATGAGGAGCTAGAAAGAGAAAGGCTAAGCATTAATTCTTTCTAAACTGAAGAAAATGAACAAACTATGAATATTTTCCCAAAATAGAGCATGAGAGATGTATTCAAAGAAATCGTTGCAACTCTTCATTGATTTCCTGCCAAATATTAATTACATTAGAGTCTCTTATCAATCCAACAACATCCAAACTATGAAATGAGTAAAAAATTACATGATATAGACCTCAAAAAACCTCTCCCAACCACAGGGGTCGAATTCCAAATTTTAGGAGGTGTTCCACCAAAAACTGAGCTGAATACCTAAAGTGTAGGGAGGTCAAACTGACTCATCCCTCACTTTTTGCAAACTGACTCATTACATGTCATCAAACATATGTATTTATCGGTAGATAAGTCAACCACGTCATAATTACTTTGAAATTAATGATTAAATTGGTAAAAATCTCATTGACCATGGTTAAACTGGAAAAATTTGAAAAAATTGAAAAATATCAGCAAACTGAGAAAATGTGTCATATGTGCAGCGCCACTGTCCTATGCGTAGTCCCATCTTCAACTTCGCCTTTGAGTGGGTTCAATGTGTCCCAATTGAGCTCAGGATAGCTCATTGGAAAGCCTATCCTGTCTAGTTTCTAGATATGTGCCTAGTTTCCATAATGGTCAAGGTTTGACCCTACAAAACTTCAGTCTCCCAATACTATTCAAAAGCGCAACACCAACCTCCAAAACATGGCAAAAATGTCATTTTTTGAGTGTTTTTTGACCTTTTGACTACCTCTTTGACCCAAAAAAGTTTTTTTTAAGTTGTTTTTCTAATTTTAATTGGCCTTATGAATCCAATGGTGGTTTTATTTTATCCATTGGAGGTCCCAAGGAAAAGCGCAGCACCTAGGGCACTGCGCTTTTGCCAGTTTGACTATGTCAAATTGCCAAAAAAAACAAAATTTCCCAAAAATTTCAAAATTTGCCCTATTTTTTTCAAATTTTTTGTTGTGGGATGATGATGAGGTGTACCAGGCTATGAGATATGCCTTGGCAAGAATATCAAGTTTTTCCACTATATTTTTCTTGGTTAGGGTTTCAAGTCTTGATTTGGCCTTTTGTAGTTTTGAGCTTGCAATTTGGTTTTTCTTGAAATAGTGCTTTGAACTCTTTCTCAATATGTAATTATCCTTGTTTTCCTTCTCCACGAGATTCTCAAGATGTTGGCTGTCCCTTTCAAGACATTTCTCCCGGTTCCGGTTCATTCAATGTAAGCTTATTAGGAAGCTCAACCTCCTTTTTCCTCTCTAGTTCTAGAGCTCTTTTCAGCCCTCTATTCCTAGGTCTTCTTCTTGGCACTTGTTATTTTGCCTCATTGGTTTCACCATACCTTTCATAATCCTCATAAAGCAAGGTCTTTGCCTTGTTTTCTTCTCTTTTTTCCTTAAGAAGCTGAATCTCCATGATGGCCTGCTTGGTCTTAAGTTGTTCATTTTCTTGCTCATAGTATGCAATGGAAAACTTAGATCTCTTTAAGTTGGTTTGAAGCTCACTGATTTTGGAATCCTTCTCCTTGATAATCATTTTGGAGGCCTCATCATCATGCTCATCATCATGCTCATCATCTAAATCAACAAGGTCAAATCAGTCTCTGTTTCATGCAAGTCATCCTCATCATGAATGGTTGCCTCATGTACATCTCCCTCTGCCATATTTTCTTTGCAATTTTGTACCATATTTTTTGGTGAAGAAGGCAAGGCCCCTCCCATAATCCATGGGGCAAACACATTCTTATGCCCTCTCTAATATATCTTTTCCATTTTGCTCATTTTATCTTCTTTAGGATTATTGACCTCAACTCTGCTAGGTGACTCATACTGCTCATGAAATGGTGATGATAGTGGTGATGGTGATGGAGTATGTGAAGTTAGTTAAGGTGATGAAATGGTAGGCACTATGGGTTGAGATGGAGGCATATATGTAGTAGAGGGATATGAAGAAGGCACATCTTCAGCATGTGGAACTTGTGGAGTAGTGAAGATGTCATTTGTCATGAATGTGTCCCTTGAAATGTTCAACAAGTTAAGCTAATGGAGGAAAATGATTTTGATCAAGGAGTGGTGGAAAAGACGATTCATATGCTGGTCAAACTCTCTCTTTTGCACAATGTATTCCATTTTGTCTATGCTCTTGAATAAAAAGTATGGGATATTGAGAAATTTAGCTCTTATGAAGTGCATGAGCAATCTAATGTGATAAGTGTAAAGTCTAGAGAACCTACCTTCACAAGAGAAATACTTGATGTTGATATTCATCATGGGGGCATACCTATTAAGAATATAGGTGAAAGTAAAGACCCTCTTCCTCTCATTTCTGTACATTGGTTTGATAAATGGCTCATAGTACTGATCCTCCAAATATTTGGATTTTATCCACCTCTCACCCATGTTTGGAATCCCTATGGCAGTGACAATGATGGATGTAGACACTATGAAAGTCACACTGGCTAGGGTTACTTGATTGTCTTTTAAGTTTACACTGAATAGTCTACTCAAAATAGGGTGATGATGTACCCTTTCAATCATGTTACAAAACTCAAGGCAACCAACATATTGAAAGCATGAAATTATAAATGGTGAAGCTATCAGTTCTCTAGTGTTGGTGGGCTCTAGCCTTATGATTATTCCTCCTTTGTGTGGCCTTCTCTATTGTCTATTCTCCTCCTCCAATATATCTTCCTCCTCTTCCATATAATCTCTATCTTCTTCCATGGTGTCTTGGTCTAGAAACCCTAGGGGAGGAAATGGGAATGGGGATAGGTCTAGGGAGTAGGGATTAAGGTAGGAAAATTTATGGAGATGAGGGAAGGGGTTAGGGAACTTTAGGGGGTGATAGGAGTTCAATATACTTACGGAGTTGAAAATTATAATTGGATTACATATTTGGGGTAGTGGTTGCGTAGGAATTTTAGTGGTCTGGGACTTAGGGTTTTATAGGGAAGGGGTTTAGGGATTAGGAAAGAGTAGTATAGGGTAGGGATGGGTTGAATAGTGATGAAGGAAGGTTTTGTAGGGTTTATGGGCAGTAAATTTAGAGTGAGGGATTGATGCTAGGGTTTTCCACTAGACACTTAGTCAAATTTTATTATGAAGAAAAACACCAAGAAAATGACACTTAGGAAAGCAAGGAGGAAAAAATTTTGTTTTACTTACTTGATAAAGGAGGAAAGAAGCCTTTGCTGAAATTTTGAGAAGGTTTGAGGGTTTTTTTATGCTTCTAGATCTTGCTAGGCATAACTTCAGTGCACTGGGAAAAAGCGCAACACATTGCCCAAGAGCACAATGCCTAAGGTAAAAAATGTAGCGCCAAATGCCCTATGCGCAACACCTCTCTCCTATGTGCAACACCAAGAAAATTGACTTCTTCGGCCTGAGGGAGTGAAAAATCGACCTTTGGATGTGCAAATGAGTTTTAATGGGATGTCTTGGTGGTCTTATACTTCATGAAATTGATGAGTTGGGCCTTGGGTCACACTTTCTTCCTTTGTTATTCACTTAACCTTTTGAAACTTTACCTTTTACTTGACTCTTTTCTTTGACAATTTGATCTTCTGATGACCTTTGAGAACTCTTTGAATTTTACTTTTTGGTGGTTTTTCATCTTTAGAACACTGAGTTAGCAGCTTGGGATGTTGAAATTATTACATTTTGAAAGACATAAAATTACATAATGAAAATATAAAAAATTATATTTTAACTCAAAATTACATGATGAAATAAACATTTCTCTTTACAAATGACCTTCACATGGTGAAGAGATATTTATTGGATCACCCTTTACTTTCTGGTGTTATGCAATGGAGATGAAGTTTTATTGAACCAAGGGAACCCTAATGACCTAATGAAACCTTGAAAAAACCTAAAAGACCTAATGAGACCTTGAAGGACTAAATTTCAAGATTAAATGATTGATATTACTTTATGGATGGTGTACAGTCAGCAAGGTATGAAATTATGCCAAAAAGTGATCAAATTTGAGGAAGAGTGATTTTTTTGGACTGGGGCTACCATCATTGATTAATTTTTTGCATGACCTAGTGGAATGAATAAAAATTTCTGAGTGGGACTCCTAAAATGATATGAAAATAAGATTTTGATCACTGATGGTAGGATGAAAAGACTGACACTAACATTGGCCTTATTGGGGATGATAGCTCTGAAAGAGGTGTCAAGAACCACATAACATTGGGTTTTTCATATCAATGCCTTATCCATTGGGCCAATACGGTCAAAAAATCAAACTAATAAACATGACTGAAAATTTATAACTCATAAGAAATAGAATGACTCAAGACAAACTTAAATTACTGAAACTTGACACAATACTGACTTACTTGACTGAAGTAAAAACTTACTAATATTATTGATGGAAACATATCACCAAGACTTGAGGGCTTCAAATCCTGATGATGACCACCTACCTACTGAAGACATATTTACAATCATGTGAAGTTATCCTTCCAGTGTAACCAATCCAGCAGATGGCTACTTACTGAAATTTTTCTCTCATTTTCCTCGAGCAGGCAGAAAAAATGAAAAACTAGGCCAATCCAAGTGTCTACTAAACATATTATTCTGGTCCATGAAAGTAATAAAATAAATATTCCCTACTAACTGTATCAAATCAGTAAAATTATTTTCAAAAGTCTGAAATGTTACCTTGTCTCGAGATCTAGCAAAAACACAAGCTGTGATGTCCCTTTTTCAGAAATATCACAAGTCTGTGCCAGAGATGGACTGCGGGGGCATTTACCGAATATGTCACCTTCTAAACAAGGGTGAGATCTAGAGGCTTTCTGGCCCTTTTGCAGACTCTTTCTACAGATATGTGAAATTCCCTAGTAGGAATGGCTAGCAACCCTAGCCTGGAAAACGCATTTTCCAGAAGTGGAGGTAGCAAGATTTGATCCCTGGTCTAGAATCCTTCAAATATATATGTTTGGAACTGAAATCCTGAAGTGGACTAAAAAAAAATCTTTCTAGGAGCTTGAGACAAGCCTCCTTCACCTGTTATCCTAAAAAAGGGCCCAATGAAGAGGGCTGCATCAAATCATGAACATATGTTAGCATAGCAGCATTATTTCTGAAAACCAATGTACATGAAAGGATGAATAGTCACCAAATGTATATAGTAGCAAAGAAAATATACAAATACTTGAGGAATCACTCACTCAAGATGAGCAAAGAAACCCTCAATGGCATGCATAAGGAAATAGCTCACAATATTGCTACACAAGAATGCTAGTGACTAAAACAGCGCAATCAATGAGAGGTACTGCTGCAGAAAATACATATACATGAATGATACATCAATGTGAGCTCAAATAAGGAAGGGGGAGAAAGGTATCAACCCCTGAAAATACAATACAACAATCCCTTAAGGGGATTGGATGAAAACTAGACAAAATGGCATTTTTACCAAAATGGCATTTTTACCAAAATGGCGGAGTTGCTGGGCAGTTGCTGCAACTCACTAGAAACTGGAAATGAAAGGATCTTGATGAATGTGATGCCTTTTCTGAAACAACTCCTTTATTCAATCTTCTAGATGAAAGGCTAATCCTTTCATAGAAGATCTCATCACCCATTGAAATACTATACCCCTCATTGCAAATGCTCTCTATGAACTGCGCAGTCAAGTAAGAGGGATGCTCTTCTGCTGATGGAGAATGATTGGCCTGATGCCAAAGATGATGGAATGAAGATCAGAACTCCCTCCACTGATCCCCCAAAGTAATGGAGACTCCCTCCTCTGAAATACAATGATGGAAGTGGTGTTGAGAAACCCTCCCTTGCAACACCTAGAAACACAGCTCAACCACCAATGGAGACTGCGTTAGAGCTAAATGGAATTCCTTGTCCTCAAGCCAGAATATGGGGAAAATGAAGAACAAGCTCTTCCAAGAGCTACTCAATGGAAGAGATGGGATTCCCGCCCGGGAACACCCAGTGCTAGCAGCACTGCATCTCAGCTAAACAACTGGAGAATGCTCTTGTCTGAGAAGACAAGAAAAATGATAATCAAAATCATGAATGAGAATGGCTGCTTCGTTCTCCTTTTAAAAAAATTAAATATTCTTTTCCATGGGCCCCACACCTTAGGGTTTCCTCTCTAGAATGATCTCCTCCTCATGCAAACTGCGCTGGCCCACCAAGGGAATCTTATCTTCTCTATCTGCGTAGTCACTTGGCTTCTTCTAGAATTATCCACCTGCAAATTGTCTCTTTTCACACCTTATTCATATTTTTATTATCAATGGGTTTTCCTACCCATTTATTCTTCTCCTAAAGCAAAAACAAAAGTTTTTAATGTCCCACAAAATTTTGGGACATTACAGTCCTCCCCTCCCAAATTTTGCTTGCCCTCAAGAAACTTGTATGGATAGAACTGTAGGATGTCCTCCTCCTCCAACTGTAGCATCTTCTTATGATAAACTTCCCATGAAGAATGATATGATGTATCGTCATAGAGTCTCCATACTGCTCCTCTCAAGTAATGTAAAATAGCCAATGTGGCTATCATCATGAACATGGAATGTACTCAAGAAGGAAATAAGGTGTTTTCTAGAGGTTTCCTCGAGGCATGGTGTCAAAATGAATTGGGAAAAACATTCCCTTCATGTGAATCCTCCATCCCCAAGCAATCATCCACAAGAATCTAGTCACCTCCAGATAAGGTAACTGCTGAACATCTTCTTTCATCTTGAGCTCCAAAAAATAAGGTGGGCTAAAGATCTGAAATTGGTAGGCATCATAGCCTACCACACGTTGTTCACCTCTCCACTTATAAAAGGTGTAGATTGAAGGCTGCTCTTGGGCTGCAGAAATGTTGCCCTCAAATGGCAAGATGAAGTTTGGATCTCCAAAGATCTTCCCTCCTCCATTGTGAATCAATCTGGACCAATGTCTCTCCTTTGTGATGGGAAGGAGATCAAAACCATCATATGACTCCCCATCACTCTCATGGCTCACCTCAAGAAGAAATAAATGCTAGACTATGGTGGCCACATCATCTCTCATGCTACCCTTAGAGCATGCCTTGCAAAAAGTATGGGAATCTTCTCCCCCAAAGGACACATCCATCCTATATGCCCTTCTTCCAATCATGCTCCCAACAATAGTGTGATCTATAGAAACATAGAGAGCCAAAGTAGAAGTCATAATGGCTGCCATATATATCAAGTGAGTGAGACATTGATCCTTCTCATGCAACCAACGCAGTTTGAGCATAAACTGCAATAGAATATGATAAAAGATGTGGCTCCTCAACCATCTGTTTGATGCTACATTCTCCTCATGTATTTGGAGAAAATGAGTGATGTATGTTGCATGGTGAGCATGTCCTCCAAAATACAAATCTCCCCCAAGTCCATCAAGGGGATGACCATCAACTATGCTCTTGGTCCCAAGTAGACCAAAGAGCCTTTGACAAAGAATGCTCCTCCTTGGAATATCATCATGCATATACATGGTTAAGGAATCAACATGTAAATAAAATAAATGAACAATTTCCTTACCATGTTTTCTGCTCATGCAAAGGGAGCAACTCATAGATTAATCTCTCCTCTTCTTCCCAAGGAAAAGAAGTGACTGTGCCCACTCTTCCAAAGAGTGATGTGCATATACTGCTCCCATGCCAACTGTACAAGTGGGAAGGTTTCTGCCCCTCCCTTGCTTCTCCTGCCACAGCGCAGGTACTGAAAGGAGAGTGGGTAAGAGTGATAGTGAGGGGATGCCACCCTCTGCTTTGATTTTACCCAGAACCCCTAGCGTTGCAACAAGCTGTCCCAAGGCCTCCACACTACTGGTTGATGCCTCACTATTTGAAGCATCTCTCCTCCTCATATGAACCAGTGGCCTCCTTGGTGTGATGTCTCCACTCCATGAGACATTCTCATTTGAATATGACTATATACATGGATGAAAAATCCTGTCCATGCTTCCTCTGCGTAGCTCAATCACCTTCCTACGTGTAATGACCTCCAAAAATGGATAGAGATGGGCCCTCTACATCACACGGTGTTGGGTATCTCCTCTATCTTCTTCCTGAATATTCATGGTTTTACACCTAATCTTCCATGGCACATGTGAATCATGAAGTTTGCCTTGATCTCCATGCATGAGATCCTAGGGACCTTCTTGCAAAGACACAAGAATCCCTCTATTTGGAGAAAAAGCTCCTTCTTCCTCTGCATGAGGCACTAGATGATCTCTAGATCTGGCAGCGCTATTGCCCACTATCTCTGTAATAAATTTGGGCAACATCCCAATAATCTGATCCACCTTTGAAAAAGAGAGCTCTCTGGTTTGTTGCTCAAAGGTGTGGGATGAAAGTTTGGCCCCCAACAAGGCTGAACGCAATTTTTCAGCTCCTCCAATGGTTTCTTGAGGTGGTACTACGTTTCTATGCAAGGGTTTTGTTTGAGTCCCTTGGGTCAACTCCATCTCATGAGTTCCAAGAATTTTCTGATCAAATCCTTTCACCAATAACTTAGTGAAATTCACATAATATGAGGCTTTAACATTCTCAAAAGAAATGGACTCAAGTTTCCACCATGCATGAGCCTTACCTCTCAAATGCAGCGCTACAACTTTGATGATTTCTTCTTCTGAAATGTGGTGTTGTTGTTGGAACGTGTTTGGCTCTTCCGCCCAATCTATGGCTGAATATGAAGGTGAACCTCCAAAAGTGGAGAAATGAAATCCATCTTGTTGCAGCTTCCCTTTCACCTTGCTCTTGCAAAACTCAGAAGAAGTGGGCTGATTTCTGAATCCATGAGTGTGAGACTCATACTCCTTCAAGAAATCACTAAAGGTTTCCTCCTTAGTCACCTTTCCTCCTTCTTTCATTTCCCTCACAGAAATACTGGGCCTTTGAATGTGTTGTTCACCATGGTGTGTGGCTGCATGCTTACCCTCACCATGTGAAAATCTAGGGCTTCCTTCAGTTTCGAACCCTCTTTGAGGTTCTCCATCAATCTCCCTCCTATCCTTTTGAAATATTCATGTGTGCCTTGCATATATTTGGGAAGAAGACTTGTGAGTATTTTCTTCTCCTTTCTTCCAAGAGATGGAGTCTCTCTCCTGCTCAACTCCTTGTTTCCTTCTAGATGAGAATAGGAAGTGCAGGGGTCTTCCTTTTCTATTGGCTCTTCCTCCTTAGGGAGGTTCTTCTTCTTCTCAAAAATGGATGAGATCAATCTCATTCTCTTTCTTGGGCTTTCTAGGCCACAGGCTGAGCCAAGAAAGATGCTCTGATACCACTGTGATGTCCCTTTTTTAGAAATATCACAAGTGTGTGCCAGAGATGGAATGTGGGGGAATTTACCGGATATGTCACCTTCTAAATAAGGGTGAGATCTGGAGGCTTTCTGGCCCTTTTGCATATTTTGTCTATAGATATGTGAAATTCCCTAGTAGGAATGGCTATCAACCCTAGCCTGGAAAACGCATTTTCCAGAAATGGAGGCAGCAGGATTTGATCCCTGGTCTAGAATCCTTCAAATATATCTGTCTAGAGCTAAATTCCTGAATTTGAATCAAAACAAATATTTCTAGGAGCTTGAGACAAGCCTCCTTCACCTGTTATCCTAAAAAAGGGCCCAATGAAGAGGGCTGCACCAACTCATGAACATATGCTAGCATAGCAGCGTTATTCTGAAAACAAATGTACATGAAAGCATGAATAGTCACCAAATGTATATAGCAGCAAATAAAATATACAAATACTTGAGGAATAACTCACTCAAGATGAGCAAAGAAACCCTCAATGGCATGCATAAGGAAATAGCTCACAATACTGCTACACAAGAATGCTAGTGACTAAAACTGCACAGTCAATGAGAGGTACTGCTACAGAAATACATATACATGAATGATACATCAATGTGAGCTCAAATAAGGAAGGGGGAGAAAGGTCTCAACCCCTGAAAATGAAATACAACAATCCCTTAAGGGGATTGGATGAAAACTAGACAAAATGGCATTTTTACCAAAATGCCGGAGTCGTTGGGCAGCTGCTGCAACTCACTAGAAACTGGAAATGAAATGATCTTGTTGAATGTGATGCCTTTGCTAAAACAGCTCCTTTATTCAATCTTCTAGATGAAAGGCCGATCCTTTCATAGAAGATCTCATCACCCACTGAAATACTACAACCCTCACTGCAAATGCTCTCTATGAACTGCGTAGTCAAGTAAGAGGGATGCTCTTCTGTTGATGGAGAATGATTGGCCTGATGCCAAAGATGATGGAATGAAGATCATAAATCCCTCCAATGATCTCCCAAAGGAATGGAGACTCCCTCCTCTGAAATACAATGACGAAAGTGGTGTTGAGAAACCCTCCCCTGCAACACCCAGCAACACAACTCAACCACCAATGGAGACTATGTTGGAGCTGAATGGAATGCCTTGGCCTCAAGCCAGAATATGGGGAAAATGAAGAACAAGCTCTTCCGAGAGCTACTCAATGGAAGAGATGGGATTCCCGCTGGGAACACCCAGTGCTAGCAGCATTGCATCTCAGCTAAACAGCGGGAGAATGCTCTTGTCTGAGAAGACAAGAAAAATGATAATCAAAATCATGAATGAGAATGGCTGCTTCGTTCTCCTTTTAAAAAAATGAAATATTATTTTCCATGGGCCCCATACCTTAAGGTTTCCTCTCTAGAATGATCTCCTCCTCATGCAAACTATGCTGGCCCACCAAGGGAATCTTATCTTCTCTATCTGCACAGTCACTTGGCTTCTTCTAGAATTATCCACCTGCAAATTTTCTCTTTTCACACATGGTGTGTAAAATCCAGCTCTTTATTGACCCATTTTCACCTTACAACGGTTCCTTATTCAGATTTTTATTATCAATGGGTTTTCCTACCCATTTATTCTTCTCCTAAAGAAAAAACAAAATTTTTTAATGTCCCACAAAATTTTTGGACATTACACAAGCACACCCTTCATTCTGATTTGAAAGGAAACTTGGTTGTTGATCGATAGGAAGGCATAGGGGAGTATGAATTTCTGCTAAGTGTTGCCTATAAATTCCTCAAGCATGGGAAAATCTGATTATATCTCTAGCATACTATCTCTCTTAGGTTAATAATCTTCAAATTCATATTCTAAATCATCTTTGAACAAAAAACATTCTTCAAGATTTTTAAATATGACAGCCCTATCCTCTTCATGAAAGACAACAGTCTTTGTTAGCTGATCTATTTGCAGGAGATCATCATCACAAATTGGCTTAATCTCAACAACTTCGTGTATAGTTTCATCAGTTTCATGGTTGTCATCATTTAGACTCAAATTTTCATTTTCAATGATGCAATAAGTTTCACTAACACATTCTTGACTATGCGAACATTGTAAACCTGCATTAGCTTGGGCTGTAACATGAATTTTCAGGAGCTAATCTATCTCATCTTCAGTCAAAGGAGGAATTACTCTTTTTTTTCTTTGGATGAAACAATAGTTGTCTTCTTTCCATCCTAAATATTCACAAGGATGCTGAATATCTTCTTTAATCTCGAGAAAAGGAGCATATAAATTTTCATCAAACTGTTGATTTATTTCATGTGGTTTCATTTTACTATCAAGATGAAAAATTATTTCATCTTCAAGAAAAGGGGAAGCTATTGTATGTTGAATATGATATTGTGTATCAAAGTGACTAGCTTCTTAAGATTTCTGTTGAAGGGAGAAATCATAGAAGGCTTCGATTACCTCTTCATCATTCATGCATTCAATATCATCAATACTCTCAAGATATGTATAAAACCTTCACTATAATCACAACAGATTTGTACGAGAGATAAAGAAAGATTAGACTTCACATAATGTTTGCAGAACATCTTATGGAAATCTTTAAGATAACATAAACTTCCTTCTATTTAACCTTCATACCATTCCCTAGCTTTATCTTTAAGAGTAGCCATAAAAACCTTCATGAGACAATTGTTATGTGGAATTATGAATTACAGATAAAACATTCTTCCCTAAATGTGGTGCTATGCATTTAGAACAACGGGTTAAAGAATTTGCAGATACTTTTCCTAACAGTAAATAGACACATAGAACATTCTCCTTCTGTCACTCTCGTTGTAGCTTCAAATCCAAGCTAGATCGCCAAAATATTTCCTGCAAGAATGAACAGTAAACAGCAAAGAGATAGCAATATATAGATGCCTATTCAATTTATTTAGTTAAATCAATGAAACATGAACCATATACATCATATAAGAATTCATAATATGAAAGAAAAAATATTATACATATACATATGTGGTAAAGTAAACAACCATATTTAATAATGGATAGAAGGGGAGGTTACAACTAGTGATTTATTTGATGTCACCATCTCCAGCATCATCCCAGCCTCATCACAATGAACATCTCTCCAGCGGCATATCACTCAAATCAATTCCTCAATTGAAATTCCACCAGTATTGCTCTACTCAAATTATTCCTTCTCAAGCACTAGGATCTGTGCTCAATTTATAGATGAGATGAAGGTAGTTTCACAATCAATGACTTTATAATAATAGGCAATACATGTTCCCAATCTCAGAGGTATCAAATGGACACATGGATTCAAAATTTGACACATATGTACTCTTCTAGAAGGCACTAGCCAAGTGGATATTCCAGGAAAATGAGAATTTCGCTTCCAATTGACCAACGCACCCATGAGTGTCGAGAAGTGCTTTGCAGAGCAACCTTGAGTGGAGTTGCCTGCATATGAAATGCACTTAGCCCCTTGAGAGAATGTGTTGGTGAGCTCATAGGTGTTATAACATATACCTCAAATCTTAGAAACCTTGCAATGGAAGTCAGGGATGATTTGTCTTTGTTCTTTGTCTTAAGGCATGTAGCAACTGAAATGATAGGGGATGATAGATCCTATTCATTGGTTCTGGGGATGATGTCTAATTTAACTAGTTCATTGGGAATGGTGCCCAAATTGACCTATAACAACAATATTTAGGAAAATCAACTCTAAGTCGTCTACATACATGTACATGAAACTTTACTAAATGAAGATCATCATCATCTTTCTCTTCATCTTTGAATATGGGAAGATGTGTAAACCAATCAACATAAGGCATAGGATTTGTAAATCCATGGATTTGAGATCGATCCATAGGAGCATACATGGGATTTTTTTATTGCAGTAGAACTCATATTAACAACAATGAAGTCACTAAGAATTCTATTCAAATTACTAGTTCTTGAAAATTGGAGTCGCCATGAAAATTTTGAACCTTTGGATTCTTTGACACTGGAGTCGCCAGGTGAATGATGCAAACCTTCTTGTGCTTGAAATTTTTCAACAATAGCAATCGGATCTGATCTTTGTTGTTATTTCCCAAGGAATATTTTTCTTTTCGCTTCCCCGGAAACGACGTCAGTATGTTATTAGTCCACCGGATCTCTAAGGCTAAGAAAGAGTCCAAACAAAGGTAACCACAAACCAATATTTTGGCTTGGTATCTAGCCCTACCAAACTGGATATGGATCTCTCCACAAATTCACAGCTAAGAGGGTTGGATGAATTATGATTTTAGGCTAGGTATGAGTACAGGGGTTTGATGTTTGAAATTGGTTGTTGGATGAGGATTATGTCAAAGAGGCTAGGTCATGGAAAATAAAATTAGGGTTGTAGAGATTCAATGGGGCAAGGTGGGTAGGAAGGCTAGAAATTTATGGTTTTAGGGTGAGGTGGATCAGATTGACGAGGAGCTAGAAAGAGCAAGGCTAAGCATGAAT
The DNA here is from genome assembly GCA_034641835.2 of Pinus albicaulis. Classification (NCBI taxonomy): domain Eukaryota; kingdom Viridiplantae; phylum Streptophyta; class Pinopsida; order Pinales; family Pinaceae; genus Pinus; species Pinus albicaulis. The sequence goes on from CM076580.1 coordinate 1,654,995,608, forward strand.
TCTTTATAAACTAAAGAAAATGAACAAACTATGAAGATTTTCCCAAAACAGAGCATGAGAGATGTATTATGATTATCAACTTGAAAACAAGCATATTATAGAAATGAAATGGATCATGAAACAAAAAATTCATACATAATGAGACACAATAAGAAAAATGCTAAATTTTCATACAATAGGTATTCGAAATAAATAGTTGCAAATCTTCATTAATTTCCTACCAAATACTGAATAAAATAGAGTCTCTGATCAATAAAACAACATCAAACCCATGAAATGAGGCAAAAAGTACATGATATAGACCTCAAAAAAAATCTCCCAACCTCAAGGGTTGAATTCCCAAGTTGAGGAGGTGTTCCACCAAAAACTGAGTTGAATAACTAGAGTGTAGGGAGGTCAAACCGACTCATCCCTCACTTTTTGCAAATAGATTCCTTACATGTCATCAAACTTTTCACATAATTTATTTTCCCTTAGGTAAGTCAACCACATCATAGTTACTTTTAAATTCATGATTTACGTTGGTAAAAATATCATTGACTATGGTCAAACTGGAAAAACCTGAGAAAATTGAAAAATATCATAAAACTGAGAAAATGTGTCTTATGCGCAGCGCCACTGTCCTAAGCGCAGTGCCATCTTCAGGTTCACATTTGAGGGGGTTCGAGGTGTCAAAATTGAGCTCAAGATAGCTCATTTGAATGCCTGGTCTCTCTAGTTTTCATATGTTTTCCTAGTTTCCAAAATGGTCAAGGTTTGAACCTCCAAAACTTCATTCTACCAAGACTGGTCAAAAGCGTAGTGCCAAACTCCAAAACAGGGCAGAAAGGTCATTTTTTTAGTGTGTTTTTCCCTTTTGACTACCTCTTTGACCCAAAAAGAAATTGTAAAGTGGTTTTGAATCCAATGGTGGTTTTAGTTTCTCCATTAGAGGTCCCCAAGAAAAGCACAATGCCTAGGACGTTGTGCTTTTGCCAGTTTGACTGTGTCAAATTGACAAAAACACAAAATTTCCCCAAAAAATAAAAATTTGCTCAAATTTCTTCAATTTTTTTGTTGTGGGATGATGATGAGGTGTAATAGGATGTTCGAGATGCCTTAGCAAGGATATCAAGCTTTTCCCCCTCATTTTTGTTAGTTAGGGTTTCAAGTCTTGATTTGGCCTTTTGTATTTTTGAGCTTGCAATTTGGTTTTTCTTGAAATAGTGCTTAGAACTCTTTCTAAATATCTCATTATCCTTGTTTTCCTTCTCTAGAAGCTTCTCAAGATTTTTTTTGGCCCTTTCAAGCCATTTCTCCCGGTTCTCATTTAAAATCATGGCAAACTATTCATTCAATGTAAGCTCATTAGCAAGCTTAGCCTCCTTTTTCCTCTCTAGTTCTAGAGCACTTTTCAGCTATCTAGTCCTAGGTATTCTTCTTCGAACTTGTTATTATACCTCATTGTTTTCACCATACCTTTCATAGGCCTCATCAAGCAAGGCCTTTGCCTTTTTTTCTTCTCTTTTTTCCTTGAGAAGTTGAATCTCCATGATGGCCTGCTTGGTCTTGAGTTATTCATTTTCTTGCTCATATTATGCAATCACAAACTTTGATCTCTCCAAGTTGGTCCAAAGCTAACTGATTTGGGCATCCTTCTACTTGATAATCATTTTTTAGGCCTCATCATCATGCTCATCATCTAAATCAACACAGTCAAAATCATTCTCTGTTTCATGGAGATCATCCTCATCATGAATGGCTACCTCATGTACATCTTCCTCTGCCATATTTTCTTTTCCCTTATGTGACAGCTTTGTTGTTGAAGAAGGTAGGCCCCCTCCCACAATATGTGGGGAAAACACCTTCCTATGCCATCTCTGATATGTCTTTTCCATTGTGCTCATTTCCGCATCTTTAGGATTACTGACCTCAGCTTTGCTAGGTGACACATTCTACTCATGAAATGGTGATGATGGTGGTGATGGTGATGGACTATGTGAAGTGTAATGAGGTGATGAAATGGTAGGCACTGTGGGATGAGATGGAGGCATAGATGTAGTAGGGTGAGATGAATAAGGCACATCTTTAGCATGTGGAACTTGTGGAGCAGTGAAGATGTTGTTTGCTATGAATGTGTCCCATGAAATGTTCATCTAGTTAAGCCGATGGATGACAATGATTTTGATCAAGGAGTGGTGGAAAAGACTATTCATCTGTTGGTCAAACTCTCTCTTTTTCACAATGTATGACATTTTGTCTATGCTCCTAAATAAAAAGTATGGGATATTGAGAAATTTAACTCTTCTGAAGTGCATGAGCAGTCTAATGTGATAATTTTAAAGTCTAGAGAACCTCCCTTCACAAGAGAAATACTTCATCATGACATTCATCATGGGTGCTACCTATTAAGAATATATGTAAAAGGAAAGAACCTCTTCCTTTCATTTTTGTACATTGGTTTGATAAATGGCTCATAATACTGATCCTCCAAATATTTGGATTTGAACCACCTCCCACCCATGTTTGGAATCCATGTGGTAGCAGCAATGATGGATGTAGGCACTGTGAAAGTCACACCTGCTAGGGTTACTTGATTTTCTTTGAGGTTTACACTGAATAGTCTGCTCAAAACAAAGTGATGTTGTACCCTTTAAATCATGTTAAAAAACTCAACGAAACCAACATAATGAAAGCATGAAATTGTCATTGTTGAAGCTATTAGTTCTCTAGTTTATGTGGGCTCCAACCTTATGATTCTACCTCCTTTGTGTGGCCTTCTCTGTTGTTTATTCTCCTCCTCCAATATATCTTCCTAATCTTGCCTATCTTCCTCCTCTTCCATATAATCTATATCTTCTTCCATGGTGTCTTGGTCTAGAAAACCTAGGGGAGGAAATGTGAATGGGAATAGGTCTAGGGAGTAGGGATTAAGGTAGGAAAATTTAGGGAGATGAGGGAATGGGTTAGGGAATTTTAGGGGGTGATAGGACGTCAAGATACTTAGGGAGTTGAAAATGATAATTGGATTACAAGTTTGGGGTAGTGGTTGCCTAGGAATTTTAGTGGCAAATCCTAAGACTTAAGGTTTTATAGGGAAGGGGTTTAGGGATTAGGAAAGAGTAGTGTAGGGGTAGGGATGGGTTGAATAGTGATGTAGGAAGGTCCTGTAGGGTTTATGGGTAGTAAATTTAGAGTGAGGGAGTGATACTAGGGTTTTCCACTAGACACTTAGTCATTTTTTCTTATGAATAAAACCACCATAAAAATGACGCTTAGGAAAGCAAGGAGGCAAAGATTTTTTTTTAATTACTTGATATAGGAGGAGAGAAGCCTTGCTGAAATTTTGAGAAGGTTCGATGGCGTTTTGATGCTTCTAGAGCTTGTTGGGCATAAGCGTAGTGCACTGGGAAAAAGCGCAACACCTTCCCCAGGAGAGCAATGCCTAAGGTGAAAAAGGAAGCACCAAATGCCCTATGTGCAACACCTCTCTCCTATGTGTAGCGCCACTTGCCTACGTGCAGTGCCAATAAATATTTTTCCTCTAGTTGTGCAAATTTAATTCTTCGAGCTGAGGGAGTGAAAAATCGACCTTTGGATGTGCAAATGAGTTTGAATGGGATGTCTTGGTGGTCTTATAATTCATGAAATTGATGATTTAGGCCTTGGGACCCACTTTCTTCCTTTTTTATTCACTTAACCTTTTGAAATTTTACCTTTTACTTGACTCTTTCCTTTGACAATTTGATATTCTGATGACCTTTGAGAACTCTTTGAATTTGACTTTTTGGTGCTTTGGCATCTTTGGAACACTAATTTAGCAGCTTGGTATGGTGAAATTATTACTTTTTGAAAAACATAAAATTAAATAATGAAAATATAAAAAATTAAATTTGAAATCAAAATTACATGATGAAATAACCATTTCTCTTTACAAATCATCTCACATGGTGAATATATGTTTATTGGATCACCCTTTACTTGTTGGTATTATGTAGTGGATATGAAGTTTAATTGAACCTTAGAAACCTTAATGACCTAATGAAACCTTGAAAAACCCTAAAAGACCTAATGAGACCTTTAAGGAATGAATTTCAAGATGACATGAATGATATTACTTTATTATGGTATACAGCCAGCAAGGTATGAAATTATGCCAACAAGTAATCAAATTTGAAGAAGAGTGATGTTTTTGGACTAGGGCTACCATCAATGACTAATTTTTTGCGTGACCTATTGGAATGAATAAAAAATTTTGAGTGGGACTCCTAAAATTATATGAAAAGAGGATTTTGATCACTGATGGCAGGATGAAAATACTGACACTAACAACAAAACATCATAAAAAAGTTCTTTTGGATTAGTGGAGTGTTTTTCTTCTTCCTGCTCTACTTCGATTGTTGGTTCTTGTGTAACAACAACAACAAAAATGGTTTTTTTGGAATAACAGGTTGAAATTATTCATGTGGTTCCCCCACTTGCACTCCTAGTAAAATAGTAATAGTTTCCATGATTCGCTTCATAAAAAATTTGTTGGAAGCCCTTACAAAATTTCTCTATGAATGTAGATGATTTTATTTATGTAGCCTCTGCCAAAATATCTAATCTAATTTCCTTCTTGAAATGGAGTTATTTTTCAACCAAGGCAAGTTGTTTCTTTAAATCCTTAGTTTCATTTCTTAGATTTTCAATTTGAACGAGAGGATCAATTTTTTTCTTACCTAGTAAAGTAACAACCTCTTATTCTTCTATTTTCTCTTGTGTTATAGGTTCTCCTGTTGGATCTTATTTCTCCTATTGTTTCTTTGGTTCTTCTTCAGGTTTTGGTGTGACAGTTAGGATTTCAAATGAAAAGGGGCCTTCTTTTGTATACTTCTCCTTATTTTCTTTGTCTTATTGTTCCTCAAGCTCATTGGGTTCAACTGTATCAACACATTCCTCCTTAGTTGTACCACTAGCTTTTTTAGATGCCAGAGTTTCTTCTCGTGTAACAGCTACTCGCACCCTTTTCTTGGGTGTTCTCTCACCAATTTTCCTTCTTAATTTCCTTGTATCCATCCTCACCTTTTTTAAGGCTCCCTCATTCCCTTCAAGAGTCTTTACTTCCTTGGCTCCAGTTTCAGGAAAAATTTTCGTCCCACAAATTCTTCCTCTGGCACTTCCTCTTCAACCGGCCACCCACCTTGAATTCCCACTGATGACTCGCTAAAAACCTCCATAGGTTCTTCTATCGGCATATTTTTCCCTTGTGGTGATTAAATATGAGTCGTTCTAATGGAACTCTATATTATATGGTTCCAATGACCAATGCTAAGAGGTGTATTAGTCATGCTCCACTTAGAGGTTGCAGTTGTATTTCTCCTAGAAAAGGTAGAAGTTTTAGAAACACATGTTGTTTCAGTGCTAGGTGTTTCTTCAACACTTTATTCATGCTCCTCAATCGCACAAGTACAAGATCTCATTATCAAACCATGCCACGAGCTTCCTTGTTTTTGTAGAGAATGCATGATAATCAATTTAATGAGCGCATGGTTGGTGAGGCAAGGATTTTGATGTTTCGCCCCTTTCACAGCCTCTACCTTGTTTCCTGTAATGACTTCAACAAGTAGTATGGTATATTAATCAACCACCCCGTCCTTAGATATTCAAGCAATTGGAAGTGATACATGAAAACAATCCCAAAATGACCCTTGCAAGTGATGAATTTTTGGATGAAGAGGGATACATCAACCCAAGGGTGAGGAAGAGATGTTCTATCAAAACCCCTACCCTTAGGCCACAATTATTTTCCTTCTTATAAAAATATTGCCTTGGCTTTGTTGAAAAATGCAGCAAGAAATTCTCAATTTGGTTTTTCCTTGATTAAATTGAGAAAAATCGAATTTCCACATCAGCAGGCAACTTGGATGATGTTAACTTGAGTGACATGGCTTGTGTCACCTAGTTTACTCAATAAATTCGAGTTAGAGGAGTTAGATTTTTGTTAAGCATGTGTGATTTCTAATTTATAACAATCAAGATCAGTTAACTAAGGTTGTTTTCAGTTAAATTAGTTCCAACTGTTGGAAGAACTAGTGGAGGGTCAAGTTGTGCACTAGGACTTCAGTCAAACTCAGTGATCACCTAGTTAACTAATCAGCAAAACCAAAATATCGAGGGCATGCAAATAATTCGAGTTCCTCGGGATTGGTGGAGATTCCAAGGCAGTGTAACATCAGTTGTAGAATAGCATTGAGTGTACGAGTGTTGCACATAGCCAGACGACCAGCCTAAAAAATTGCGAAATTAAATTTGAGGAATTTCCTAAATTATAGGGGCCTAATTCCTCAAAGAACAATGCCAACAAATAGGAGCTCAAACCAAGACATAAATTAAATAAGTAGAGATATAGGTTGTGCACTTGTAGGGTGAGCTCAATTGAACAAAGCATTTGTAACACATCTCTATTCATTTGAGTAATCCAAGATGAATTGGGGTTTTTAGAAGATTGCTTTCCCTAGATAAAAATACTTGTTGCATGTGTGTGATTTCTTATGGCATGTCAGAAATTTTTGTTCTAGATTGTGAATTTATTTCTGCATAGTAGTAGATTTGGTATGTGTGTTGCGTTTTTTATTAAAACTTCATGAGCATTTGAAAATCTACAACATAATTTCTACAGGCTTCAGGGTTGGCCACTTTCCTTGAGAACCACCGATCTCCTTTCTTAGGAACACCATTGCTTTTGCTATAATTTTTTCTGTAACAATAATCCTGGAGCCCCTAACTATAGGGTGTTGTTCGGTTAAGGCTTGGGAAAATTATAAAGTGACCAATTCACTTAAAATCTATAATTTTTCAAAATAGCTCAACCATCCAACCTTTCGAAAATTTTCCAATGCTTCTGATTGTTGTAACAACACATTAATAGAGTCAAGTTCATGTTTGACCATTGCTCCACCCATAGTTACTCACAACCACACTACTCAATACTGTTAGGAACTTGTTATAGAGCTTCTTCAGTGCATGAAAATGCTTTTCTCAGGGGAAAATGTCAAGGTGTCAAAAATTTTGGCAGTTACTCCTGCTTATTACCAAATCCGAGCTTTTAATTCTAAACGAATTTATGCACGATTGCACTGATCTCCACATGTAATGACAAGAATAATAAAGGGAAAATTAATAATGAAAAAGTAATATTGGTACTAACAACGAAAATTACATTTCTTTAATCATAAAAGGTAATAATGTTAAGACGATCTAATCATGTAGTATTATGGTAGGGTGGGGTGTATATTATTGAATGAATAAATTCAAGTGGAATCATCATGAATAATTTTAATGATGCACTCCTTCCCCCCGCTAATTTTAACATCCATCTCTGCTGTGTGTATGTATTGTTATATTGTCACTTATTAAGTACCAAGTCTACAAATAATTGGAAAAAGATACATACATGTCCTTAGCTTACCATTCTGATGTCATGGGACTGTATGATTGAATGTTGTGAAAGTCACTTTGTGGTGCAAATTCAATGATGAAATTTTATTTATGTTGTGATGAAGAATTATTCTACAACAACAAGTACTATATCAACACTAAGAAGTTATATATTATTGTTCATATGTTCAACTATGACAAAAATAAAAAAATAGATCTTAGGCTGAACTAATATATTTCAAAGAAATTCAAAACAAGATTTGTAACAACAAAGAACAAAAATTAGAGAAAGAAAATTATTGGAGTGTTGTCACTGAAAGAAAATAAAAGGGTGTTGATCGCCAAGCTAGTTTTCGATCATCACAATTATTCAATATTACCCCAAAGGGGTTTTCACCATTGAATATTTTATTTACTCTCTCTTTTTTTTAATTCCTTTTTTTTAATTTTTAATTGTTTATATTATTTTTAATTTTATTTTTAAAAAACTATGTAATTGGTAGCACATGAGGATCCTCGTCTACCCCAACAACTTCAAGGTCCTTAACGGTAGGCTTATGATACAACCTGAGCCATTCACTAGAAAGGATATTTGAGAATTATCAATGGTTTTCAATTTTATAGTTTTATTGTCAAAGATTGCTATCTGATAAGGACCTAACCATTTCTTGTGGTAAAACACAACCCATCCATTTTTCACTTATAAATCTCACATGGTTAACCAATCATTTGGTAATATTATTATTGGACTTTGAGAATGAATAAAGGCCTAAATGAGTTGTCTATCTAAATTTGTTTGACCTCATTTGGATTAGTTGTTTATGAATTATACTTGTTTGAAGATTGGATGTGTTTTAGCCGCTTTGGCCTTTTATTTTGTATATTACCCCATTTGTTTTATTTTATCTTTTTTATACTTTGTGAATATTTATCGCATGGACCTTCATTTTTCAACTCCCTTCTTTATTGGCATTTTGGAAATTTTTTGACTTTTTGGATCTTTATCACTTGGATCAGAGTATGGTGTTGGTTTTGATCATATTTTGCACACCTTTTTGTTTGCCATTATGATTGACACTTTTTTATTTTTGGCACCTCCTTGTTGTCTTTTGCCTTCATGGAAACATTTTCATAATGATCAATTGAAGACAAAATGGCACCTTTGGTTGCCACATCACCTCACATTTGACATTTGATTTCATTGATTAACATTTCCTCCAGACAGTTTGGCACAACACCTTAATAATAACATTTATAAATTAATTTAATTATTTTCTTTTATGTAAATATATTTAAATTTAATCTTACAGTTACAATTAATGAATATATGTATACGCTCTACAAATTTAGCCTTTCTGGTTATCGTAATGTTTGGCGGAAATTTGGGATGAAGCTTTCATCAAAATCAAGCCTATGATTAGAATTTGAATCGGATATCTCAAACAGAATTCGTTATGTATGGAAAGACTCGAATTTGATGAACGTACGTGATTCAGCTTCCCTGATGCAATAAATTTTCGTTTTTTACCTTGAGATTGATAGAATTCCAAAACCTGCTGGCAAATTAAAAGACCTTGCTGGAACGCTCAGAGCCAATCGGAAGAAACAAAATATTCACTGTCAAGATTTAAAAAACAGACTTCAAGAAATATCACACGGGAGAAAGCCTACGTAAAAGGCAAGTCTCATACGTCAATATAATAGGTTTAATTTTGGTTTATGTTTTAAATTAATTTTAGTTAACGTTATTTTTAAATACTTTACTCTAGTTTTGTCTTTTTATTTTAAGCTTTTATTGTAACATTATTTTATTGGTTTAGTTACACAATGTTTTATTTTAAATTCAATTTTAAACTTTATTAATCTATTTTCATATAGTAATTTGGTTTTAGATTTTGCTTGTAATTTAGTTTTAGTTTGTAGTTTGTTTTTTCTATTTTCTTTTTAATCTAGAGTTAATGGGATGCATATTGATTTAATTGATAGAGTTGTTTTACTTTAAATTTTACTTCAGATTTTAATGGTTTAGTATTTTGTTCAAATTTTATATTTAAATTTTTTTATTTAAATTTTATTTATATAGTTTCATTTTATTATTTAATTAGATTGGTATAAGTTTTAGTAACAAGTTTTTGGTTAAGATTTTATAGAAATTTTTGGAAACTAAAAATTATGGAATCTAAAAATGAGAGATAATGGCGAATTTGGAGCATGAAATGAAGGAGACAAAATAAATTCTAAAAGACTTATAAAAAAATTAGGAGCACACATTAGAAAGGAGAATCCTTGGAAGAGGAGGCCGTGATCACACATGGGGGCATCTCGATAATATTTCAATTTGTGTTATTACACTAATGTATGGCACATAGGGGTATATTATAGAGAGAACAGAGAAATTTGGTTCTATTTAATTGCTTAGCACTATTGCAAGCAATGCGCTTATGAGTCTGAGCTACTCCGGGATTGTGTATTTTAAGCTTTGGCACTATTTAATGAATTTCCATTTTTGTGTACTATTACCACAATATTGAATTTTTATATCCATGTCAAAGTGTTATAAATGTTTTCGATCTTTATTCTAAATAATATTTCTTGTTGATATCCAAACTATTGTTAATTAAATTCCGATATGTTGTTGAAGCTTTATAGGAGCTATCTCCAAGAAATGTGATCGAATCTATAATGGATTCATTGAAGTATATATGAGATAAATGATAACTATTTATCATTTAATCCCAAATGTATTTTGATTTTTTTTTCATTAATTAATATGAACTATTTCTCTTAGTTAATGAAGTCGCATGGTGGATTCATTCATAAACCAGTCCTTCCCCCTGTTTTATTTAATTTGCTCTTGGATTACAAGAGGGTTATCCCATTATTGTTTGAGATACGATTTTTGTTTTAAATTAGTTTTGTATTTGTAAATTAATTCTACGTTTAGATCTCTTTCAAAAGACAGACTCATTAAGGTGTGGTTTGATCAAACCTTCATATTGATCTAACTCTTTAATTTTTATCATTAATATATCAATAAAAGGACTTGTAATTTATTATATATGTTGTATATATCAGTTTGGTCCTTTTAGTAAATTTAACTATAGAGTTAATTTTGATAGGTTAATGAGAATTAAATAATTTATTTTGACTAATAAAGTTATTAGAGTTAGAAAAGTAATATTTAACTAGACCTAATTTTAATTAGAATATTAATGTTTCCTAGGATTAATATTATAAAATTTGAATAATGAAATCGTTAGATTTATGAATTAACATAAGTTTAATAAAGTAACATAGCTATATTGTAGTCTTTCAATAGATTAAATTAAATATTAGTATATAGTAATATTAATATTAAAAATTAATTGTAATATTAAATACTTTTATAGTAAGGAATTTAGAATGGGTAGGTAGCTATATTTACTTTATAGAATTAAATTAATATTTATTGTCATTAAATTATATCTTAGATAATAAAGTAGTTTATTAATGTAATAGTTTAGTATTGTATTTTATTTTTCTTCAATTTAATTTAGGTCATATTAGCATAATAACATAGATTTAATATAGTTGATATGAATTATAGATTACATTATATTTATGAATTAACATAACTTTAATATTAGGATAACATTAACATAGTTTTACTTTAGAATTAACAACGAAGATTAACCTAAATTAATATAGGGATTATATTAACATTAGTATTAGAAGAAGTATTAACATATATTTAGCATATTTTTCCATTAATACTAACCATTAGTATTAACTTTCACATACTGACATATAGCTTAGGATAAGTAGGATTAGGTTAGACTAACACTTAGATTGACATAGGTTAACTTTAAGGCATAACTTAGTCGTGTCTTGGTTGAACCCCAGATCAACTTAAGGGTCATTCTCTTTCCTGATTAGCAAGAAGAATCGATCTGATTTCCCTACATATTGGTAAATATAGACACATCTCAAACTGATATCAATAGGGAAAAGTAATTGTACCTAGTTTAACCAATTGGAACCACCATTCCAAACAGAAAATGAGTTGATCTAAGGTTTGGACTAGGTGGTCTCCCTTATAATGTTGAGGTATAAAATTTCGAGCCATCAACACCACCTAATTTGCAGCTTGCCTTTAAAACCTTGAATCTTGAATCATAAAGTAAATCTCAATCACCCTTCTGAAATAAATTATTTTTAATACACTTATCATGCCACCTAGATTTTTGTTGTTGAATGATATATGTTCATCGCATAATAGCTAGGAATTTTTCATCCAAATCCATTAGTTATTTTAGCCTATGATCTTGGGTTGTAGTTAAATTTAAGTCTACTTCCAAGGCATTCCTTAATGTTTTAATCTCAAACTAAATGGGGAATATGGGATTCTTATAAAAAACTAGTTCATAATGGGAAAAATTTGTGGTATTCCTCCAAGTTGTCATGTAAGCCCATAATACCTCAACAAGTCTCTCCATCTAATCTTTCCTATGTCCTGCCATTTTTTTTGTATAAATATCTTCAAGTACGCTCTTGGTACTTTCCCCATCTACATTTTATTGAGATGATAAGGTGATGTAACTTTATGATGGGATCCATATTGCTTAACAAGATGCTATATCAACTGAGAGGTGAATTGTGCTCCATCTGTTACTATTTCTCTAGGCACTCCATACCGAGCAAATATTTCTTCAAATAGAAAATATGCAACAACATGATCAGTTGCCCTGGTAATTGCTCTGGATTCCACCCAATTGGTTACATAATCTATATAGATAAGGATGTAAACCTTCTTCTCAGAGGGGGAATTAATTGGTCTCACAAAATATAATACCGATCTCTCAAAAGGTTCCAATATCAGCTAGGGTTGTAATGGAATCTCATATGATTGTACTCGCTGACCCATTTTTTGACAGTTTTCACAATCCTGAACATACCTTCTTGCATCTCGAAATATGGTGGGCCAAAGATATCCAATTTGCCACACCTTATGACATGTCCTCCAATCTAAAAAATCCCCCCCCACAAGGTCCATCATGACAAGCCTTAAGGATCTCGTGGATCTCATACTCCCACACACATATCCTAATTTGTTGATCAAAATTCATGGGAAATATGTTTCCATCCACCCAAAAAAATCTCGCACTTTGTTGTATTATTTTCTTCTTTTCTCTAGGGGAAAAGTGCTGAGGTAGCTTCCTTGCTGCGAGATACTTATAAATATCTGCATACCAAGGTGAATAAGTGGATACTACAAATAGATATTCATCTAGAAGGAATCCTCAATAGACAAATCATCAGTAGGATTAATTAACATAAAAAGAAAATATGCAACAACATTATATTTTCCAAACTTATCTATAATATTAATATAAAATTCATGGAGTAACAACAACCACATCATAGTAATCCTAGCATTTGTAACAGGTTTTTTCATTAAGAACCTGATCACTAAATGGTTTGTATGAAAAAAAAATTGTTAACCAGTGATATAGTGCCGAAATTTATTAATATCATGTATAACAAAACGAAATTATTTCTCTATAATAGTATAATTTACTTCTACAAGGGATAAATTATTAATGATGTAATAGATGGCATATGGCTTATTTCCTTCTTGTTGACCAAGCACAACACTAATGGTTGTATCAAAGGCATAAGTAAAAATGTGGAATAATAGGTTTCAATCCGGCCCTCTCGGAACAGGAATTGGTGTTGCACATTTCTTCAATTATTTGAAATCACTGTCACACTTATCAGTTCTCTCAAAATATTTCTCTTTTTCTAGTAGGGAAAATAATGGTAATGCAATTTCAGCAAATGTTTCTATAAATCATCTACATTAGGGGAATTTTGAGGACTAAAATTGGCCTCCTGAGGAAATTATAAAACAATAGTGGAAATAATAAAATAATATTAGATTGCATCATCAAATTTTATATGGAAAAAGAAAAAAATTATTTTCAACTCGTATTTTCAACTTATCTCCCTATGGATTTACTCAAATATCGAGCAGGAACACTCATTGGATGCAAAATTTGATTCATCATTAAAATATTACCCATGTTCCATATTTTTAATGGACCCTACTACACGAAAAATGACAAATACATGAAAAAACATGATTGCAATCACATTTTTTTATGTATTTCTCATTTTCCATGTAGCATGGTCCATCAAAAGTATACAACATGGGTATTTCTTGGATGAGGAATTAATTTTTTCATCCAACGAGTACTCTTGCTTGAAATTTGAGTAATACCTTAGGGAGATAAGTTGAAAATACAAGTTGAAAAAATAGTTTTATTATTTTATTATTTTTAAATCTTCTTAATTTTTTACCCCAAAAATGACAAATCATCCCGCATGGTTGACATTATTATCTTGACTCCTATTTGTTCTTATAAAGTTTATTTTGGTTGTACATTTTTCTTAGGAGACCCATTTTAGACCTCAAAATATCTCTAATTTAATGCATTGCTTTTCCTAGGAAACTTCGTACCTCTTTTTGTGTTTTAGGAATAGGAACTATTAAGATTACCTCTATCTTTGTCACATATACTTGAACACTTGTAATAGAAAGGTAATGTCCTAGAATAATACCCTTGGTAATCATCATATGGAAATTTTTAGTGTTGAGACAGAGGTTGTTCTGAATGCAATGCGTAAGTAATTTTCTAAGGATTTTCAAGGCTTTATCAAAATCACTCCCATAAGATGTGAAACCATCTACGAAAATTTCTAGAAAATAATTAATCATGTCAAAAATAATTCCATACTCTTCTCTGAAATGTTACAGGTGCATTACATAATCCAAAGGGTAAAACTTTATAAGAATAAGTACTACAAGGTAAAGTAAAGGTAATTAATTTATCTTGGTCTTTAGGGGTGATTTGAATCTGATTATAATTTTTGAATCCATCAAGAAAAGTAAATAACTTTTTATCGGATAAGGTATCCAGGGTCTTTTTCATAAAGGGTAATGGAAGATGGTCCTTTTGAGTGGTTTTATTCAACTCCCTATAATATACACAAATTCTCCACTTCCTATTTTTCTTAGGTACAAAAATTAGTGGAGATACCCACTGACCGTCTAAAATAGGATAAATGAAACATGCATCTAAATTTTTTTGGAGTTGTTCTTTCACAACGCCCTTCAAATATGGATTCATTCTTTGTTAAGGTTTCTTGACAGGTCTGGATCCTCCCTTTAAAAAAATATGATGTGTAAATAGAATATGATGAATTCGCTTCATGTCTTTATGACCCCATGCAAAGGCTTCCTTAAATTTCCCAAGTATCAACACTCATTTTATTTTTATTCAATACATGAATTAGGATTGATGTTAATGGTTTTTCCAGGCTCGATTTCTACTTGTACACTTTCAAAGACGGAGGTAGTAGGTATATCATGTGTAACAATTTCATCAAGAGGTTCCTTCTTTTCACTTTTAAAAGGAACGAGTCAATAATGAAATTATCATGTGTAACGAGTCAATAATGAAATTATTGAGGACATCATCCTTATTTTCACTTTTAAAATGTAAATATTTATTGATAATGAGTACCAGATGAGAAACCATTTATTCCAATTCAAATTCTGATTCTGAAGGGTTTTCAATTTTAACACTTCATTTAGCAGGAGTATATATGACTAGATTCATGGTGTTATACCCATATAAAATAGTCATACACCCAGAACTACATCCTATATAAGTGTCGGTAGTTTCAAACCATGGCCTCCTTAATATCAAGGGGTGTCCACCCAAACATGTCTTAAGTTGAAGCACCATGAAATCAACTAGGTATTTCCAAGATTCAATTGTAATAATGACACCTTCTAATATCCCTTTTGGTTGGATCTTAGACCTATCAACCAATTATAAAATAGTAGGATTTGGTCTTATATTAGTCTTCCCGAGAAGACTTTTGGTTTCCTTATTCATTATATTGATGGAAGCTCCTAAATCAGTTAATGTATTAAGAAGAATCACTCCACCGATGGTAACATTTATAGGGGGGTTCCCAGGGTCTTCATACTTGGTAGGAACATTATTTCTCAATATTAAGTCATATAGCTTGTCAATAACATGCACAGTAGTAGGGTGTCGAGATTTCCTACCTAGATTTTTAACACATAAATTTTTAACTGTCTTCACATAAATAGGATCATCCTGAATTTCTTGAAGCAAAGGAATTCAAACATGCAATATTTTCAACTTAGTTAGAAAGTCAGACTCAATTTGGAGCACATTTTTAGCCTCATTCAATATTTTTGAATAAGTTTGACTCAAATAAGTATAATTTCTAGTAGTTGTTACAAGTTTCACAACGTGAGAAACATTTGTTGACACAATGTATTTTTTTGTTATAGGGATAGTGCTAACTATTACAGGAGCACTGTTGATTGTTACAATCACATCCACGGTTTCAGAACTTTGCATAGTATCGACTGTTACAACATGTTGTTTCCCTATAGAACCTTGAGTCCCATATCCTTCCCCTGGCTAATTTTATTCCTCATTTTATGTTATAGTAGGAATAGGAGTTGGGGTTACTATCGTACCCTAGAAAATTTTGATTTCATTACATTCAATAGGTGAAATTCAGTAAGTAGGAAAAAGTAAATATTCTACCTATTTTACTTCATTATTATTAGGATTAGGATTGGGTTATACAGAGAGCTGAGGGTGTAAAAGAGGGGAACTCATAGGCACATTGGAAGGAATTCAAAGTGGTTACTACACTCGAGGCATTTGTTTTGGGATAGTAGGTCCTCACCAAGGTTGAGGCCATAAAGGAATATGCCACTGAGGTTAAGCCATATAATTTTGAGCATAAGAAGGATTGGGATTTTGCCATGAAATTGTTGGATATTGAAACTCTTGAGGTGTTTTTTGAGCATTATATATATTAGACCAATAATTAAAAGGAAAAAGAGAGAATTGCATCATACCTGGTGGTCAAGATTTTCAAGGTTTCTTGACCCCAAAAAAGTAGTTTGCTTCAACATATTCTCCTACTTCTTTATAAATCACCTTCAACCCAGGTAAATAATAACATTGATCAATAAAATGATTGTATTCACATATGGTGTATCTATTCAGTGGAAATTCCCTAAAGGGATGTTTTTTCCTACATTGAGAGAAAAAAATGGCCAATGCTTGCTCAACTTGTCTCTATTTCTATTTTTCCCATGTCATATCAAGATGAGAAGACATCAAAATCATAATTTCAGTTGTAAAATTTTCTAATAAATTTCCAATTTTTGCATGAGTTGCTCCATTATTTGTTGTCTTCATTATCCTGACCAAGGGATATGATGTTGTGGTATGATTTCTAGCATATCCCCTAGCACACCTTCAACAAAATTTAAGTACTTCATCACAGTGTTCCATAGATATATCTCCTTTCCCCAAGAGTTTAAATGTATTTAGGAAGTCTCCCCTCATCCCTTTAATCAAAATTGTTTTCACCGAATCCACATCCAAATCAATATACTGAAACCTTTGTAAATTATAAAGAAGACACTCCACATATTCTTTTAATTTCTCATATGGAGTTTGGGGAATTATGAATATTCCATCCTTCAAGTCCCTAGACTAAAAACAATATTGTAATTTTTCTAGAAAATCTTTCTTCATTGCATCCTAGGTATTGATAGTTCCCCCACCGAGTCCCACAATGTTGGAAATGTTGTCATTGATGGCAAAGGAGATGAAAAAGGAGGAGCACCTGAAACATCATTCAAGGGGCAGAGAGGCAGCAGAAGAAACAGAGGAATTGAAGAAGAAGAAACAGAGGAATTGAAGCAGAAGAAACAAAGGAATTAGAGACAGAGCAGTGGAGTTGAAAGGGCCTGAAGGAGTGTAATACATAGGTTTATTTATGAATTAGGGGTTTAATACAGTTTGCAGATTAGGCAGCAATTGAACAGTACTTAGAACAGAGGTTTGTTGATAAAATAAATCCATGTAAGTCTACATGTAAATAGAAGAACTCGATCTCTGAGTTAAATTCCATTTTTGAACCGTATGGTATGCAATGAGATTGGATATGCTTTGAATCAGTTGGCATTCATTGTTTGAATTATGTTTGAAATTATCCCCAGTTTTGAACAGAGCACTCGTATTCGATTGACATAATAAACAAGTTCGAGAGATTTAAGGTGGATTTTACAAAGGACTAATATTCAGTTATAGAGTGGATCCTGCATGGAATGTTACGATCATTGATCAAACAGTGAATCCAGATCGGGTCGAAACAAGGTTTTGTTGAAAGAGTTAGTAATACTCTTTCAAGAATTAGTAATACTTTGTTTGCCATATAAATGCGCTATTGTGTTAATGGTTGGCGATGGTAGTGAATTTATCCATAACATCAATGGAGAAAACAAACCGGAGGAATAATCAAAATTCGCGTGGAGATTCGGATGGAACCTTGTGTAAATAAGCGGAACCCAGAACGAGTGTTGTGAACAGTAACGGTGGTTTCTGGTATTCATCGCACCACCCTTATATGAAGAGTGGTATTAGATGAGTTGGGAGCGATTCCATAGATTGATCGACACGTGTCCCTGACCGACATTGCAAAACCACCCTCCACTGCGCACCATCACGCATTATTGTCTATGCAAGTTGGCCAAGCGATATCCATCGGATTGGATGTTGCGGCGCGATGCGATATGAAACCTTCGATCGGGTCGATGGTTAATAGAGGTATGAGTCGTATGTTGGTGTGGGCCAGACTTTAATATATAGTGGTGATTGATAATTAACCAAGGTCCGAATGGTATATGTATACGGTCGGAATTATAAGCGTTGACCTTAATGCGTCGAGTTGGAACCTTAGTTATGAGGTTCTACAATAGAATAAAGTCCAGAATATATTAAAGATGTATTAAGGTTGTGAATTAATATGGTCGAAGGGTAGCACGATAGAATTGTAACCCTTGGATAAGGGCGATAGTTAATATATGTATGATGTGGGTCCAATGTGGTTTTTAAATCTTGATGGTTGACCTTTTATTTAAGGTTTGGGTTATAACCATAGTGCAATTAGAAAGTAAGCCTCCGCAGAGTTTTATAACAGTAGACCAGTAATAAATTACAAGGTTTATTATATGTTTGATGGCTGGTATTTTGGGTTAAAGGAAATTCGAGTAATTAATCTGAATACTCTTAAGAGTAGGCCCTCATATGGTGAAATTGTAAAATCGATATTAATCATGAGGATTGGGAAAAGCTTCTAAAATTGAAACGAACATTGGCTGAGTTTTATTAAAAAGAACATCGTATATGCTTGAGGATTTATAACCTTATTAATGGAAGGTTTTGCACAGTATTGAAATTTTCAATCGAGATTATGGTGAGTTGCCCAGATTGTGCATAGTATTGGAGAATAGACCAACCATTTGGGTTATGGTTTCTAAGGTTCGAATATCAAAATAATAATGCCGAGAAGGAATATTAATTTCTTGAAATTGCATAGAGAGCATATATATTGGATTTATGACCATGGCGATATTAAAGCATCCGAATTCAGTTATTTAAACTGCCAGTGAAGGAAACCAAAGCATTGGAATTTGCCCAAATTTAAAGTCAGCAGTTATATATATATTGTAAGACAGCTATATATATATACAGCAGACACATAATCACTGTGAACAGGAATATGCACAGGAATGAATTTGACAGGTGTATAAGCACAGAAAACTGGGAAATATGCAGAAGACAGTGAGCAAAAGAAGGTAGAACAGTTATCTAATAGCAGCAGAAAAGACAAAGCCAGCAAAGTCAAAAGATAGAATATGGTCTAAGTAAAATTGTCTTTATGTAACCGAAAATGTGACTATTGTAATTGTTTTTTTGTTTGTGATGCATTGGCAAGTCTCCGGAAGAAAACAAAATCCCACTGTAATATTAAAATTAGTACCTACAGTTATATTTTTCTGAGTGAGCTGAAAAGAAATGAGGAGGCAGAAGACCAAGGGGTATGACTATCCATTTCGAATTCGTGGAGGAAAACAAACAGTCATCAAGAAATTTCTATAAGTAATATCATCTTGATATGCATAAAGTGTGAGAGGATTAGAGAGTGAGTGAAGAGAATGCAAAAATGAAGCAGTGAAGCAGAGAAGAAGGAGGAGCTAAGCAGAGAAGAAGGAGAAGCTGATAGAGAATCTGAAAAGATGCAGAGATGATACAGGGCGGATATGAGAATAGATGAACAGCAGAGCAGATGGAACAGAACAGAGCTGATATCCAAGGTAAATCAGCAAGTGTTTCTTTTTGAAAGAGTAAGGAAGTTGGAGCTTCCCTATCAAGTTGTAGATTGATAGATGTCAGTTGTAGCTGACTGAGGTAGGAGCCTCCTGTAGGTTGGTGCCTGCAGAAAATAGATGGGAGTTGGTGCTTCCACATCAAGTTGTAGCTTGATAAAATGTCAATTGTAGCTGACTGAGGTTGGAGCCTCCTGTAGGTTGGTGCCTACAGAAAATTGATGGGAGTTGGAGCTTCCTTGCAAGTTGTAGCTTGCAGAATTGAGGTAGGAGCCTCCTGTAGGTTGGTGCCTACAGAAAATCAGTGGTGAGAGGGAGTTGGAGCTTGCCTTTGCATCACAACAACAATAAGATGTGGTTTTCTCCCTTTATGGGTTTCCACTTATATCTGGTGTCTCTGTGCATGATGTCTATGTGTTGATTTGTTTATCTAATCTGCTTAATACATGTTGCTTACATATTAAGACTGTTGTTACATAAACAAATCTACTTGATACTTTCTTCTCACAAATTAAGATTGCTCACATATTAAGTTGATCATGAAATGAAGGTGTAAATAAATTTTAAGGGAAAAGTTTTAAAAGTCCATGTATGTGTTAAACTGATTCACCCCCCCCCTCTCAGTTTAACTAAGGGTTCAGCAATTGGTATCAGATCTGGTTCCTTTGGTGTAAGCTTAATAGCTTGAAGGAGATCTGGTTGAGTCATGGACTATCAAAATGCACTTGTGTTAAATAAAACAAACTTTCTTGAATGGAGAGATAAGGTTAAAACAGGTTTAATGGCCTATGAACCTGAGGTATGGAAGCTTGTGTGTGATGGTTACTGCAAAGACTCACCCATGGTGAAAGAACAACAGAGGAATGCCAAGGAAAAATGTGCGATATATAACAATATTCATAACGAGGACCTTGAGTTGATAATGGATTTAACCTCTGAAAAAGAAATCTGGGATAGATTGCACTCCATGCATGGAGTAAACACTAAGGACTGAACTGATAAGAAGGATAAGAGAATTAAGAAGAAGAAAAATTCATGTCAACAGGAAAATATTCAATCAAATGAAGTACCTGCTAGTGTGAATGGAGATAAGAACCATGAAGAAATTACAGCTGAAGAAAAAGCCAAGCTTGACACTGCTTTGACTGAAATAGAAAAATAGAAAAATGAAAACAAAGACCTTAAGACAGTGGTGCAAATATGTGATGAGAGAGAATATGAAGATAGGAAAGAAATTATTGACCTGAAGACACAGCTTGAAGAGGCAAAGAAAGCAGAAGACACTCTGCTGCAACAAATGAGAGAGAAAAGTCAAGAATGTGAAAGATTGGAAGAAGAAGTAGTGAGCCTAAGAAAGAACGTAGAAAAAGCCCAAAGAGAACTATTAATGAATACACCTCTAATGAAAGGCTCTAGACAGTTGGACCAGATTCTAAAGGCTCAAAGGTCACCTCTCATAAAGGCTGGGATAGGATATGAAGGTGAAACTAGTAAGTCCAAGGTTTAAGATAATAGGAAAATCATTTTTGTAAAAGCTGTAAAGAACAGTGAAGCATCTCAGCAAATTTCTCCAGAAGCAGAAACTAGCAGGAACATGAGTTGCAGAGAAACAAAAAAAACAAGCAGCAACATGAGAGGATAGAGAATGAAGGGATGAAACAGTCAGCAGAAAAATGCTCATACACTCATGAGGATGAAATGAATAAATTTGGAAGATGTCAAAGAAGGTTCTTTCCTCCTATGAAAAATAGCACAAGTTTCTCTTGTCATAAACCAGGACATAATGTAGCATATTGTAAGACAAATCCAATCTAGTCTAACCAGCTAAGGATGAAGCAAAAGAGTAGAACCCCTCAAGCAAGCAAATGGAAAAGACAATCCTTCACCAGGTACACAAATTACTTCCATGGCTACTGTTTTGCATGCAATAATTTTGGACATAAATCTGTTGAATGTAAATTGTATTCAAAAAGGGGAACAAAGTATTGTACATCAGCTCAAACATACCTTGGTAGAATAAGATGTTATGTGTGCCTCAAGATTGGTCACAAAGAAAAAGACTGAAAACTTCCATATACATTAAAGAACTCTAGACAGATGATAGAAACAAAGAAAATCAATCAAAACTATGAATCTAAAAGAAGTGCAGACATTATGAAGAACCCGAATAAAGTATGGAAGGAAAAGAGAAAGGGGGAAGCTATCATCACAATAACATAATGAATCTAGCATAGTCTCAGGGGGAGCTACTCTAGAAAACAAAAAAAATATCCAATCAGTGATAAATATGGAGCAACATCTCAAGGGGAGAGCAGTTCATATATAGACCCCATGAAAGTAGTCTGAGAAGAGCTCCTAGGAATGAAAACAGTTATAAGATCAGGAAGGGAAAGAAAATTTCTCTAAAAGAAGACTATAGAGGAAGAAGATCATCTGAAGCATTAAGTAGCAGACAGATTGATGAAAGAAGAGAAGACAGTAAGAATCCTTAGTGGTAGAGAGAACATCAGCTATGAACATGTAAGCTTGGAAGACATCAACACATTAAGTGATGATCACAGTGTGTATCATTCTACTAGAATTAACAATGAATCACATTAAGAATATTAAGTAAGAAAAGAGTCTACTATCTTGATGTTAGTACATAATTGATCTATGAAAAGTCCCCTTGGAGGAATGAAGTCAAATAAGTGAAAAATCTCTGAGTCATCAGCCCATGAAGATTCATAGTATAGAAATTTAAGATGTCCTTCTAAAGATCATTATGTCAGAACAGTTGAAAGTGTATATAAAGCAACAATGATTCTGGAGCAGTCCTAGAAAAGAAAATGTTGTGACTTCCTCTGAAAAAAATGACAGAAAAAGCAAAAGATTAATGAGGCCAAGATCAGATTCAGTATATTGATGATTGTTGTTGAAAATAGTGGAGAGCTCAATAATAGAATTTATGAAGGATGTCTTAATTATGGGTAAATGTGCAAGCTAAAGTGAAAGCTCTACATATTTTATCAAGGTAATATCAATTGGTACTAAGTACAGGTAGCATGTTTATCAACAGAATATCAAGAGTTATCATGGAGCAGCAATGTGGCATAGGTCCTCAGGATCAAAGGTTATGGCAAGAGTACATCCAGCATGAAAAGTTCAGTAGAAATACTAAAGGATCAGTATTTTGTTCACACTTGAAGCATTATATTGAACTTTGAAGTAGTATCCTTCTCTATATATAAATGCATTCCTTCCGCAAGTCAGCACTTATATATCTTAAAGGCCTCTTCCTTAAGATTAGTTATAACACCATGTGAAGTCTGTTTACAAAGATATCAATTAAACATCATGAAAATTCTTTGTGGAAGATCATCATGACACAATAGTTAAAGTATCTGAAGTTTAAAGGAATAGTTGTGATTACCATTGAAGCTCAAAAGTATTTTATTAGCTCATCCAAGCATACTTCAACACAAAGTATTTTCTAGTAATTCATCTTTAAAGAGAGATTGATTATTGACATACATACTCCATTATGTCATTAATAAATCTGCATGGTTGATAAGTGAAACTGACTAGTACATTGAAGGGTTTATTTTGAAAATACAGTGTGCAAGAAGTAAAAGTCATTTGGCCTCTCATATTGAAAGATATTGCCTAATCTCACAGTAAGTTGTAAACTATGGATTGATTCATTGTTCACATCAACAACGAGAACCTCTCAGTCTTTAAAAGTAATATCTTTGTCAGCAACCTAGCTCATATCATCACCAATAGGCAGGAAAGGTGTACCACAACAATAAAAGATATATTGGGATCATTATCATAATTGAACAAGTGTGGTACTGCAGGTGAGTATTGCAGAAGAAGACATATTCTATCCACAATCTGCCCCAACAGAAATGTATTGGCACACTACATCAAATAGAGACTGAAGTATATTTGAAGCATTCTCAGTATTTTAGGTTAATACAATGATGCATCCCTGATTAGATAAAGCTGGTACATTGTGTTCTATGAAGTGTCATTATACTCACTTTTAGCCTTATTCTAGTGAAAGGAGATTGTACTTTGGATTGTACCAATTAACAGTGTATATTCAAGTCCAATAATCCTCAAAGTGTTCTCTCAACAAGTCTTGTACATCAGTCTTGAGCAGCATGGTATCAAAGTCAGCAGAAGAGGGCCTAAACATAACTCAGAGAGAGGAAATGCAGAAAGAAAACTAGGAAATGAGCAACCCTTTGCCATTTATGTCAAAGGGGGAGGAAAAACAAAAAGGGGCTTTTAAAAGGCAAGCAGAGGAAGTATGTTGCCATCAATGCCAAAGGGGGAGACTGTTGGAAATGTTGTCATTGATGGCAAAGGAGATGACAAAGGAGGAGCACCTGAAACATCATTCAAGGGGTAGAGAGGCAGCAGAAGAAATATAGGAATTGAAGCAGAAGCAAAAAATTAATTAGAGACAGAGCAGTGGAGTTGAAAGGGCCTGAAGGAGTGTAATACAGAGGTTTATTTATGAATTAGGGGTTTAATATAGTTTGCAGATTAGGCAGCAATTGAACAGTACTTAGAACCGGGGTTTGTTGATAAAATAAATCCATGTAAGTCTACATGTAAATAGAAGAACTCGATCTCTGAGTTAAATTCCATCTTTGAACCGTATGGTATGCAATGAGATTGGATATGCTTTGAATCAGTTGGCATTCATTGTTTGAATTATGTTTGAATTTATCCCCAGTTTTGAACAGAGTACTCGTATTCGATTGACATAATAAACAAGTTCGAGAGATTTAAGGTGGCTTTTACAAAGGACTAATATTTAGTTATAGAGTGGATCTTGCATGGACTGTTATGATCATTGATCGAACAGTGAATCCAGATTGGGTCGAAACAAGGTTTTGTTGAAAGAGTTAGTAATACTCTTTCAAGAATTAGTAATACTTTTTTTGTCGTATAAATGCGTTGTTTTGTTAATGGTTGGCGATGGTAGTGAAGTTATCCATAACATAAACGAAGAAAACAAACCGGAGGAATAATCAAAATTCGTGTGGATATTCGGATGGAACCTTGTGTAAATAAGCGGAACCCAGAAGGAGCGCTGTGAACAGTAACGGTGGTTTCTAGTATTCATCGCACCACCCTTATACGGAGATCGGTATTAGAGGAGTTGGGAGCGATTACATAGATTTATCGACACGTGTCCCCGACCCAAATTGCAAAACCACTCTCCACTGCACGCCATCGCGCATTACTGTCCGTGCAAGTTGGTCGAGCGATATCTGTTGGATTGGATGTTGTGGCGCGATGGGATATGAACCCTCCGATCGGGTCGACGGCTAATAGAGGTATGAGTCGTATGTTGGTGTGGGCCAAACTTTAATATATAGTGGTGATTGATAATTAACCAAGGTCTGAATGGTATATGTATATGGTCAGAATTATAAGCGTTGACCTTAATGCGTCGGGTTGGAACCTTAGTTATGAGGTTCTACGACAGAATAAAGTCCAGAATATATTAAATATGTATTAAGGTTGTGAATTAATATGGTCAAAGGGTAGCGCGATAGACTTGTAGCCCTTGGATGAGGGTGATAGTTAATATATGTATGATGTGGGTCCAATGTTGTTTTTAAATGTTGATGGTTGACCTTTTATTTAAGGTTTGGGTTATAACCATAGTGCAATTAGAAAGTAAGCCTCCGCAGAGTTTTATAACAGTAGATCAGTAATAAATTACAAGGTTTATTATATGTTTGATGGCTGGTATTTTGGGTTAAAGGAAATTCGAGTAATTAATCTAAATACTCTTAAGAGTAGGTCCTCATATGGGGAAATTGTAAAATCGATATTAATCATGAGGATTGGGAAAAGCTTCTAAAATTGAAATGAACATTGGCTAAGTTTTATTAAAAAGAACATCGTATATTCTTGAGGGTTTATAACCTTATTAATGGAAGGTTCTGCACAGTATTGAAATTTTCAATCGAGATTATGGTGAGTTGCCCAGATTGTGCATAGTATTGGAGAATAGACCAACCATTTGGGTTATGGTTTCTAAGGTTCAAATATCAAATAATAATGCCGAGAAGGAACATTAATTGCTTGAAATTGCATAGAGAGAATATATATTGGATTTATGACCATGGCGATATTAAAGCATCCGCATTCAGTTATTTAAACTTCCAGTGAAGGAAACCAAAGCATCAGAATTTGCCCAGATTTAAAGTCAGTAGTTATATATATATATATATATATATATATATATATATATATATATATATATATATTGTAAGACAACTATATACATATATATACAGCAGACACACAATCACTGTGAACAGGAATATGCACAGGAATGAATTTGACAAGTGTATAAGCACAGAAAACTGGAAAATATGCAAAAGACAGTGAGCAGAAGAAGGCAGAACAGTTATCTAACAGCAGCAGAAAAGACAAAGACAGAATATGGGCTAAGTAAAATTATATTTATGTAACCAAAAATGTGAATGTTGTAATTGTTTTTTTTGTTTGTGATGCATTGGCAAGTCTCTGGAAGAAAACAAAATCCCACTGTAATATTAAAATTAGTACCTACAGTTATATTTTTCTGAGTGAGCTGAAAATAAATGAGGAGGTAGAAGACCAAGGGGTATGACTATCCATTTCGAATTCCTGGAGGAAAATAAACAGTCATC
Source organism: Pinus albicaulis (assembly GCA_034641835.2). Lineage (NCBI taxonomy): Eukaryota > Viridiplantae > Streptophyta > Pinopsida > Pinales > Pinaceae > Pinus > Pinus albicaulis. The sequence goes on from CM076580.1 coordinate 1,655,021,969, forward strand.
AAGAAATTTCTATAAGTAATATCATCTTGATATGCATAAAGGGTTAGAGGATTAGAGAGTGAGTGAAGAGAATGCAGAAATGAAGCAGTGAAGGAGAGATGAAGGAGGAGCTGAGTAGAGAAGAAGGAGAAGCTGATAGAGAATCTGAAAAGATGCAGAGATTATACAGGGCAGATATGAGAATAGATGAACAACAGAGCAGATGGAACAGAACAGAGCTGATATCCAAGGTAAATCAGCAAGTGTTTCTTTTTTTTTGAAAGAGTAAGGAAGTTGGAGCTTCCCTATCAAGTTGTAGCTTGATAGATGTCAGTTGGAGCTGACTGAGGTTGGAGCCTTCTATAGGTTGGTGGCTGCAGAAAATAGATGGGAGTTGGTGCTTCCACATCAAGTTGTAGCTTGATAAAATGTTAGTTGTAGCTGACTAAGGTTGGAGCCTCCTGTAGGTTGGTGCCTGCAGAAAATTGATGGGAGTTGGAGCTTCCTTGCAAGTTTTAGCTTGCAGAATTGAGGTAGGAGCCTCCTGTAGGTTGGTGCCTGCAGAAAAACAGTGGTGAGAGGGATTTGGAGCTTGCCTTTGGATCACAACAATAATAATATGTGGTTTTCTCCCTTTATGGGTTTCCACTTATATCTGGTGTCTCTGTGCATGTGTTGATGTGATTTATCTAATCTGCTGAATACTTTTTGCTCACATATTAAGACTGTTTTTACATTAACAAATCTGTTTGATACTTGCTGCTCACTAATAAAGATTGCTCACATATTAAGTTGATTATGATTTCAAGGTGTAAATTTTTGGGAAAAATACCGAGAGGGGGGGGTGAATCAGTATTTAGGGCATACTCAAGACTTTTTACTTTTTCTTACTTGAAAACACATACGCGACTTTCATGTAGCCAAATCGCGTATACACGCGGATATACTTAATAAAACATGCGTATGTCCAACAATCTTATTATGCAGATAATTCTTCACTTATATCATTCCATCATTCATTCATTAGATGTTCAATAAACAGTAAGCATGAGCAGTAATAATAGAATAAACCATCACACATAAGCAACACACATGAACACTAGGATTTTAGGTGGAAACCCAAGTCGGGAGAAAACCACCACTGTCGTTGTCTCAGCCTTCTGTTAGGTCTCTGTAACAAGCAAGATTGGAAAAGTCCGATCACAGAGTTAACATCATTTCAACCAAATTTGGGATTCTAGGATCTAGCCCTCCTGAATCCGGAGAGGGATCTCTCCAATATGTACAAAGATGGATATTGTCTTTGAAGTTTGGGGTGATGATATGAGGCTAGTTATGAAGGCCAAGGGTTTTGTTTGGTTTTCTCGGATGGTTGAACATAGTTGCTGTCTGAGGTGGAAAAATCTATATGCAAATAGGTTCAAAGGTGAGAAGTTGCAAGCAAACAGAGTAAGCTTTGATTATAAAGAAAGATGATGGCAAGTTTTCAATCCATTGGGCTATGGAGTCATAAGAGAATTTAATTGAAACATTCAAGTTCAAGAGTAATCTATGGGGAAAGTCATCTATGCCTAAGGATCTCTTTAAAGTTTGATTTATGGAATGGGGTGATACAATAAGAAAGGGAAATAACAGATGCAGAACAAAGAGTAGCCCAGGATCTGGTAAGTACTTTGAAACTAGCCAGCCTTTGACCAGGCACTTAAGGAAAACATAGAAGCAAACTAGGATCTGGTAAGTACTTTGAAACTATCCAGCCTTTGATACACTTCTAATAGAACACAGATTAAAAACGAAGGGAAACTTGAAGGCAACCTTTGGAGCAGAAACTAGTGGGCTGGGACTCACCCTGATCCTCTCCTATTTCTTCTTTACTTAGTTACTTCCAAGACAATGACAAAGATAACATGGAATGGCCTAAGATCCGATAAGTGCTTTGAAACTAGTCATCTTTTGACACATCCTAAGGGAAACAATCAAATAGTTGAGCAAACAAGAAAGGGACTCAGGGCTAACCTTTGATTTCCTCAATTCATTCTTTACACAACATATATGAAAGTAACATTTAAAAATAACATTCAGCAGTGACAAAAGGATGAGGGAACGCCAGCATCCATGTACTTAGACTGAATTAAATCATTCTCAAATAACACAGCAAAAAGAAAACGTTTAAATAAAGATTTCTCAGCCAGAGAAGGTTACTGATATACAGTAGGCCCTAACACTGTTTAAACTGTTCTTTACAGTGGAAAATGAAACAAATTGAAAACAGAAACAAAACACAAGTTACAGTGAGAATAACATCACCATCAGCATAGACCAGGATCCCATAAATCAGCTTGTATTGATTGCTTCAAACCGGTTACAATCTTCAGATCCAATATTTTAATCCATCTCTCTTCACAACCTAACCTATCTGTTACAAGCAGAGCTCCAAGAGCCAATGAAACCACTATTTACAGTCAAGAGTTTTCCACTCAGAAACAGCTACAACACTTCAGCAATTACATTGACAACCAACTAATCCAACCCCTCACTCATCTTCTTCTAGAGTATTTATAGAAGGATGAGGAGGTGAGATCTAATAAAAAGATCTCAAATACAATTAATGCAGAATTAATGTCTTCCTGGCCTGGGAGGCTCGATGAAGAATTTATACAGGTGTTCTACTGCATTTATGCGCTTATACTTATGAAGTAAGCTCGGAAGGAGCTTTTGTTGACATTTGAGGCTCTGCGTACTATTAGGGTTACTCTGCAAACATTCTGTCATTAAATCTGGTGCAGAAATAACTTCTTTGGTTGTTCCGAGGCATAATATCTGATCCTGTTCAATAAATTCATCCTCTGATTGAGCATTCTGAGGCAATAGGTGGCACTGCGGTGGTTGAGGAATCAATTCGCCTCAAAGTATGGCGGTGGAAGCGATGTATCTGATGAACACTTTTAGGTTTTCCTTTAATCTGTGTTCTGAGTCGGGGATTAGGCTTTTGATAACCGTCTTAGCCGTAATCCCCGCCAATATATCCACTGATCTGCTGCTCTGGTTCACTGGGGTCTTCAATACCCGATACTCTTTCTCTGCGTCGATTTTTCCGGTATTTTTTGCTGTGCAGGGCTGTGCAGGTAGAAAAAGGCATCAATGCCGTTGAAAACGCTGATGAGACGTGAAAAATGGCTTTGTAGGTGATTTCCACGGAGGAATCGAGACATAAAGGATCGTCACCCTCCAGGTCTGAGAACCCTGTTTAAAACACGAACAAATGACTTCTTCCCTGCAAAATACAAAAAACATGTAAAAAATATTGTTTATAGGTCAATCTGCTTTGGAGGGCATGCGGGAAAATGGAGCAATCGGAGCCGTTGATCGTATTGCAATCAACGGTCGGGGGAGTTCTGAAAAGTCAGCGGAGGAAAAAGGGGATTGTATGATGGAATCGAGCAGTTGCATGAGAACCATCGATCTGCGAAGATCGACGGTGAAGATCGGTTTTCGAACGCGCCGGGGGAAATTTAACAGGCGGGCAAGTCCGCTAAAGGCCAGACAGAAGAAGTGATCGGCAACCGTTGGATGGGAGGGCCCAAATCCGACGGTGGAGGTGGATCCCGCTGCGGAGCTTTGGTACGAAAGATAATGCGCGAGCGAAGCGGAAGGACGGCGATTTTGGGAATGAGGTGGAGGACACGTGTCGGCCAGCGTGTGGAATCGCTGGCCGATGGGATAAAACCGCTACTCGACGAAAGGTGGTGCGGGATATATACCATGGTTTTTGGAAAAGAGAGCGGGGGAGGGGGTCCACCAGGTGAGGGGTAATCCGCATCGTTGATCCATGGGGCAGATCGACGGTCGAGTTTTTAACATAATTTATTTGGCGGAAAATAAAATAAACCCGACTTTTGTGTTTTACGAAGGTTTTTCAATGTTTCGGGTAAAAAATAAATTCCAAGAGTTAAGCGCCTGTCGGACCTAGCATGTGGTTCTGGCGTCGGGGCATATGGAGGAAGAAAAGGCAGGGGCTTAGCCTGAGGGGTATAAGCCTAACGCATAGAAACGTGTGTTTTCTATGGTTTTTTCAAAGAATTCCAAAAGGAAATATAATTCTGATAAGGTTAAAACATGGGTTTTTTAACCTTGGGGAAAGAGATTAATGGAGGGACGAGGAATAACACATGGTTTGGTGGGGTTTTCACGAATAAAGGGAAATGGAAGAATGAAGTTAAAACGGAAGCAAGGGAGGGAAAAGAAAAAGGGATGCAGCAGTACTTGACTAGGATTTTCCTGGAATATCAGAGGCTGAGAGAAGGAAAAGTATGAAGAACCAACCAGCAGTTCATGATCTTACCAACAGACTTTAAGCACCAACAACTTAAGGACTTAATTTTTTTCTTAAAGGCTGCAAAGAATATTTAGCCACCAGCTGACATAATTGAAAAATATAGGTGGCTAACAGTGGCTCCACTTGGGGATGGTGCCTTCTTGAAGGCATCAAGAATTCAGACTTGATTTCTCTGGGATGCTGACCGGTGCCTGACCCATTCCTTGCTCTTGCTTTTCCTTTGAAAAAATAATATCAGTTCTGAAAGAAAGATGAATTTCATCAATACAACTTCTACCTACCCCAATCCTACTGATCTAACATTTTTTTTTTCTTTTTTTTTTTTTTTATCAGAGTGCACTTGGATTGGCAAACTCTATTCTCAACATTTTATTCTTTTGAAAGCAGGAAATCTAATCTATTTCTACTCCTTATTTCTCCCTGAACTCAGATTAAACAGTTGAGCTCAGATGTTTCTCTACCTAGTCTACTGTCTGTTGGGATTAAACAGTCCAACAAACTTTCATTCTCTAAATTCTATAATAGAAATTTAAAAATAGTCAAGTCAAGATTGAGCTGTTTGACTTGCTATGATCCATGGCATAAAGACAAGCTGCACATAGATTATTATTTGCAGAAAATTTTAAATCAAAATAGAAGGCTTAAGATCTGAAAATTTCTTATTATGGCCTTCTCTTATATTCACAGCTCTGTCTTTTCCTTTTTGGTGAGCTATCTTTGCTTCTCTTCTAGTTCAAGTTTTGAGCGAATTAGAACCAGGTCTTCTCTCCTATGACTTGGAAAATAAAACAGTTTGAGTCATTTTTCTCTTGGGAACTTTGGTTCATATTTTGAGTTTCTTTGAACCTTAATTTCTATTCTAAACTATCTACTGATAAGCCAAGATTAAACAGTTTGGCAAATGAAATTTGCTACCCTATCAGCAGAAAATTGAAAGCTAATTAGTCAAGATTAAACAGTTTGACCAATTAGAAGTGTGTTTCAAGGAGTGGAATTTAAGCTTGCACACTTTCAGATTTATTTTTCTTTTTGGCATGGGGCTTTGCCTTTCTTGTTTTCATTTCTGCCCTCTTTTCTTTCTTTCTTTGTTTTTGTATTTTTTTATTTTTCATAACTTTAAATGCAATGGTGGATGAAATATTTACAGTGGAAAAAAGGTAAAAAAGGCTTCAAACATGAAATAATTTAAGAAAGGTAATGCTTAAGCATCCTGCCATTGACAGGACCCCCAAACAATTATGTTCCATTCAGCTCTTGTAAGAAGAATGCATTGTTTCCAGCAACTGAATGAATGGAGTAAGGGCCAAGCCATAGATTGTCAAATTTACCATGCTTTCCCTTGTCCTCCCTCTTTGAGTCCCACTTTAAAACTTTGTCCCCAATCTTGAAATTGCTGGCCTTTGTCCTTCTATCAAATATCTTCTTGATATTATCTTGCTTCCGTAATGCTTTGTTGTACACTTCCTCTCTGGTTTGCTGAAGATGAATGGTCTGATTTATTCTTCTGATTATGTCATTTTCTTCAGTCTGGAGCTCTTGAATTAACTTCATAACTGGTACACCAAGGCTATTAGGAAAAATTGCATCTGTACCATACACAAGCTGGAAGGTGACATACCAATGGATTTCTTCAATGTTAATCTGTTAGCCCAAAGCGCGTGGATTAGCTTTGGGTGCCAAGACTTTTTGTTGTCCTCCAACAGTTTCTTTATTATGTTCACTAAGCTTTTGTTGGAAGACTCTGCAAGTCCGTTACCCTGAGGATAATAGGCTGTGGAGTGTCCCAATGTTATCTGGTACTTGTGACAGAATTCCACCATTTTCTTTGACCCAAATGCTGCTACATTATCTATGATGATCTTGGTAGGACAGCCAAATCTGGAAAGAATATTGGTTTCTATGAATTTAATGATAACCGAATCATTGGCCTGTCTACAAGGAATGGCTTCTATCCACTTAGTGAAATAGTCTCTGGCGGTAAGGATCCACCTGTGTTGGGCAGAGGATGGTGGATGGATTTCTCCTATGAAGTCAAGTCCCCACTGTTGAAAAGGGGCTTCAACAGTAATTGGATGCAGAGGAAGGGGTAATAACTTTCTGTTGCCCTCAAACAATTGGCATTTATGGCAAGTAGTTGTCATTTTGTGTACATCAGGAAAAAGAGTAGGCCAATAGAAACCAACCCTCAAAATTTTGTTGGCTGTTGACTTCCAGTACAAATGGCCTCCACACTCTCCTTCATGGAACTCCTGCTTAACTTTTTCTGCATCAAACTCAGGCAAACATTTAAGAAATATACCACTTGCATTTTTCCAATAAAGACATTTATCAATAATGCAATAGTTTACGGCTTTTAACTTTAGGAATCTTGCCTTTGTTTTGGATAAACCAGGAGGTGTATTTAGATTAAGTAAAACATAAACAATATCAGTATACCAAGGAGAATTCGCAAAATGATCTCCAACAATGGGAGTTGAGAATTCTTCTTGGTCATCCAAAGCATTAATCATATTAATATCAAGAACTTCACAATTTGATTCAGCCATTAACCTAGCTAGACCCTGGCCTTTGATGAGCTTAGTGGGTTTTATCTCTAAATCATATTCAAGAATAACAGAAATCCACTTACCTCTCTTACCATCTGGATCCTATGTTAGAATGTCCTTTACAACCGAATTTGGGACAAAGGCAATGATGTGTGAGTGAAGGATGTATACTCTGAAGTCTTTCAAAGCCTTTACCAAAGCAAAAGCCTGTTTTTCCATAATGTTATACCTCAAAGGGGCATCCCTCAATGCCTTGCTAAAGAATGAAATGGGCTGCTCTTGTCCTTGTGGATTTTTCTGTAAAAGGACAGCAGCTATAGTATGTTCTGATGCAAATGAGAAGATATAAAAATCTTTTGAAAAATCAGGACTTATGAGAACCGGTGCTTTGGTTAACGCTTGTTTCACCAGCTCAAAGGATGTCTTTGCTTCCGAGGTCCATTTTACCCCTTGCTCCTTTTTCAACATGTTTGTGATATTCCTAAGGAGCTCAGCCAAGTTGGGAATGAACCTTCTCAAAAAGTTAATCTTTCCAATGAAAGACTACAACTCTTTGATGTTTCGAGGATGAGAGATTTGCAATATAGCCTCAATCCTCATGGGATCTATCTTTATGCCCTCTTCTGAAATGATGTGTCCAAGAAGTTTACCTTCTTGGAGACCAAATAAAGTCTTCTTAGGGTTCAAAGATATCCCAAACCTTCTGCACTTCTCGAAAACTTTTCTCAAATGTTCTAAGTGTTCTTCATCCGTTTTTGAAAACACAGTTACATCATCAAGATAGATAATGATGAAGAAGCCCAATTCTTCCGAGAATGCTATGTCCATGGCTCTCTGAAAGGTTGCTCCAGCATTCATTAGACCAAAAGGAATTTTCACATACATGAAGGTGCCCCATGGTGTAGTAAAGGTTGTCTTTAATTGATCAGCAGGGTAAACCAAGATCTGATTGTACCCCGAATAGCCATCCAACAAAGAAATTCTTCTAGACCCTACCACCCTTTGTAGAATGTGATCCATCTTTGGTAAAGGGTAGTTGTCTTTTAATGAAGCTTTGTTTAAGTCTCTAAAGTCTATACAAAGCCCGATTTCTCCAGTTTTCTTCCTAACAGACACCAGATTAGATACCCATTCAGAATATCTAACAGGGACAATAATACCAGCATCATACATTTTCATGATCTCCTTCTAAACCAATGGCAACTGGGCAAGGTTTATTCTGCACAGTTTCTGTTTGAATGGTTTTTGGTTTTCTTTAAGAGGGATTTTGTGCTGTATTATTTCAGTGTCATAGGATTTAAGATCTTCGTAAATCCATGCAAAAACATCAGAAAATTCTTTGAACAACTCTATGTATTTGAGTTTAATGTGAGCTGGCAAAGTTTTGGACAGTTTGATCATTTTCGATTTTTCCTCACTGCCTATATTGCACTCCTCTACTTCAGTCTCTACAGGTTCCAGTTTTGGTTTATTGGCCACATCGTTAAAATCAAACAATTCTTCTAGAGGGGCCAAACCCTTGGGCAAACTATCATCCTTAGAATGCAGAGTTTCCAATTCCTCTGTTTCAGATTTTGCACTTGATTCTGTTTGGTTTCTAGATTTGATAGTCTGAAGGTTTATATCTACCAGCTGCGGAGATGGCTCTTCTTCACCAAGAAAATTTTCTTCACTGCAGTCTGTATCATAGTCTGAATCTGAACTATGGGGTTCAAACTCATTTCTGAATTGCATGAAGTCTTCTATTTGTTTATCTCCATCAAATACCTGCCAATATTTCTTGTTATCAGGGATAGCTGGTCTGAATTTTATCTGAGAGGTGTCATCATACAGCACTGGGCAGGTTCTAGCAGCAAAGGCTAAATTGTGGGCTGCAATATTTCTTTTCCTTGGGACAAAAGACAATGTGGACTCCTCAAATGTTTTCAAAAGATCTATGACATCATTCCTATAGGCCCTAAGTCTGGGGTGATTAGCATTATACTCCCCATTAACTTGCCTAATGATTAGTTCAGAATCCCCATATACATTGATTCTCTTGGCATCTAACTTTTTCAAGAGATGCAAGCCTAAGAGAAGGGATTCATATTCTGCTATGTTGTTGGAACAATGAAAATTTAATTTGCATGAGATACATTCTGTATGATTGTTTTCAGTGTTGGTAATCCAGACACCTGCACCAGCATTTGTTTTGGTGCATGACCCATCAAAATACATAGTCCAGAGAGGAACATTTTTAGTTTGATGAATGGGCTTTGTATCTCTTGATTCCTCAAGTTTTTCATCGGGTTGAGGGTTGTCCTGCTGACTATCAAGTTTTAAATTCGAAGGATTGAAAACTTGCAGTTCCAGACCTGTGTTTAGTTTGCTAGGATCTTGAGACACAATAGACTGTTCCGGCATTTTAGCGTTGTGTTCCTCTCCCTCCGTTTCAGCCATTGATTCTGTTGAAATGATGTGTCCTGTAAGTGTTTCATCATTGAACATGATAAAAGAATCAAGGCTCGTGTTTATAGCATAGAGAGGGGAGTTTTGAGGCCGATCTTGACTTGTCACTGTGTACTGCATGTGGGATTCCCTGTAAAGTCTTCTAGTCTGATTAAAAACAGGGATAGTCGCATAGGTCATGTCCATTTGCATGGTCCCCTGTAACTTAGCACCCCAAGACCTTGATAAAATCATTCCATACTTTGGGGGTACATCAGCCACAACAACATCCATGACTAAACATTTGGCTGGAATCTGGGCTAAGTTAACACAAAGATCTTTTATCAATCCTAGACATTTAACTCTGCTTGAGTCAAAGGAGTACAAGTCTTTGTAAGGTCTGGTAATTTCAAGACCTAGGCTTTCCATTACAGCTTTTGGCATTAAATTATGGGAAGCGCCCGAGTCATGCATAGCATTGTGCAGAATTTTGTCATGAATGTTTAAGCTTACGTAAAAGGGAGGGACAGGACCCTCTTGGAACTTTCCTTCAATCTTTGGACCAAAAATAAGCTCTGGTTGGTCATCATTAAGATTGAGTGAATCTTCATTATCTTCTAAGTTCAAAGCTTTCAAAATTTTGGACCTATATACATGTTGGGCAGCTAACTCAGTCAAAGGAACAGAAATTTTGATCTTTGATATTTCCTGTTCTAGGCTAAAAAGGTTTTGACTCTTTAAAACATTGATTTCAGCCTTGTTTGCTGCCACTTTATCAGCAATAACAGCTTGCTGATTCAGTTTATCTACAGTTGAAACAGTTGTCTTTCCAGGGGTACTAACCGAGGTGCTAGTACTGCTAATGTTTGCACTCTGTTTTTCAACATTTTGAGTGCCTTTCCCTTTACCACTACCAGAATTTATAGCCACTGTTGTGTCCTTTTGTTTGATTGTTTTAGACTTATTTGCAGTGTTGTTTTGAGAAGGCTTGTCAGAGGTTTTATTGTTGGGGGTTTGTTGATTAGACCTACTTCTGAGTTCGTATCCCTTGAAGGCTCTATGACAGCGTTTTCCATGTTTTGATAGTAATTCTCATTGTCATCTCTTCTGTCATCGTAAGGTGTATAAAGACCTTGATTTTTATCATAATGAACCTCAAAGTCATCATCATCTACCCAAAATAAGTTTATATCATTATCCTCTGTTATTTCATCCATTTTTTCAACCTCACTTAAAAAGTTTTGATGAAAGGGAGGAGTGATGTGTTGATCATCTTCCCTAAGTCTGTTTGGAGGCTGATTTCTTCTAATATTCTGATTATGGTTTTGGTTTCTGTTTTGAGGAGCGTTTTGATTTAGACTTGCTTGCACTCTCTCTAGAATGCTCATTTTCTTCATCATTTCTTCCATCATTCTTTCCATCTTTGAGCTTGAGGTGGAAGGGGTGGATTCCTCTCTAAAAGATACTCTCTTTTCAGCTTTCATCCTTGCTCTCTTCTCCATGAGGTTAACTTCCACAGAAAGATCACCTCTTTGCATATCTTCGAGGGTTGCAAAGACTCTTTCTCTGAGTGAATATGTCATGTCAGGATCAAACCCTTCAGGAAATTTGTTTAAAGCTGAGCCCTGCAGAGGTTTCAGTTTAGGGGAGAGTGCATTATACACACTGTTAAATCTGGTACAATAAGCTTGTACACTTTCCCCAGGGTTCCTATGGAGATTGTTGTAATCAGCAAGGACTTGGAGAGGATTCTTTCTCACTTCCCACTTGTGTAAGAATGTTTGATGGAAGGCTTGGAGATCGTTAATACTATGGGGGGTTAAACCTTTAAACCATTTTCTCACTTCTCCCCCCAAACTTTGAGCAAACAGTCTGATTTTGACAGACTCATTATCAATTTCATTTATGTCAAAGTAGTCATTCATCTTGTCCACATGTTGAGATGCTGTTATAGTATTGTTAGCATCATACAATGGAATTTTGGACTGATAGTCCTGTGGAAGATTGACTAATGGTACAGGAAGGACTAAGGGAGCATACCATGCTGCCATGATATGTGGTGGGGGTGGATTTACAAGAGGGGGTGTGGGTTGAAGTGGAGTGGTTTGAACAGTGGATGAAGGATGAACAGAAGTGGATGAAACAACAATAGATTTCTGAGTTGATCTTGGATGAGGGACACCTAGATTATGTAAGAAATGTAAATCAGGAGGTGTTGATTCTCTATTCCCAAGGGTTTCACTTGTTTCGGGAGATGAAAGTGAAGGCTCAGAATCTAACTGATCTAAATCACCAAATGACCTAGTCCTAAATGGGTTCACTAAGTCAGTTTGTGATCGTTGCAGAGCTGAGAGGTTTTCAGGGACTGAATTAGCTCTTAGGGATGATCTGAAAACAGTTGAAAATTGTATCTTAGGAGACTTCCTAAGAATTATTTCTGGGTTATCAACTATTTCAGGTGGATCGGGGTCAGGATGAGATCTAGTGTGAATCTTTTTAGGAGCCACAATGTTTATATGTTTAGACCCAACTAAACATGAAAAGTTCAACCAGATATGACAATCTTTAGGAGGTTAACCAATCTGTTTTTACAATTTTTAAATCCCACAGTCCTCTAACTAAGTTTGAATGATTTTATAATGATAAGGGTTCTTCCCAGTGGAGTCTTAAGGTCTGTTCAGGATTTTGGAGTCGCCAGGTGGAAAGTTGAGAGTGTTTTCAAAGGAGTACATTGTCCACCATAGTGATTGTGAAACATTCCTTTTCAAGGATATGTCAAAACACAATAAACTCTAACCACAGATTGACTGGAAGGGCATTCACCAGATATGTCACCTCCAAAAGAGGATGAGATCCGGAGGCTACCTGGCCCTTTCCAGACTCTGTCTAAGAGTATAGGGTAAAACACATCAAAGACGTATACAAGATATCAAAACTAGTGTTTTACTACCAATCTGAAATGTTTTTGGTATTTTCTGAATTGCTTTTATTTGTGGTTCAGAAGAATATGCTAACTATGCCTCAAAACTTAGTTACGGTTATGAAACAAAGACAGTCTATCCTTATGGCTAAGCTAGCTGATTTTCCAAGGTTAGATACAAACTTAAAAGAATCCTAGGATTGACCTAGTTTGTCATTGATTCAATTGAGCTTCATCATGATTACCATTTCTTGGTAGTGCTTGAAAAGGCTGCTTTTTACTCTCAAGGTCTTATAAAGCTTCTGAGTTTATTCCCCAGCGGAGTCGCCAGAAATGTTAGGTTCTGGTGGCTCAGCTGCAAAATAGAACAATTGTCATGGAACCAGAGATTCTGGGTTAAAATTTCCCCAGCGGAGTCGCCAGAAATGTTAGGCTGATTTTTACTCTCAAGGTCTTATAAAGCTTCTGAGTTTATTCCCCAGCGGAGTCGCCATAAATGTTAGGTTCTGGTGGCTCAGCTACAAAATAGAACAATTGTCATGGAACCAGATATTCTGGGTTAAAATTTCCCCAGCGGAGTCGCCAGAAATGTTAGGTCTCTCTAACAAGCAAGATTGGAAAAGTCCGATCACAGAGTTAACATCATTTCAACCAACTTTGGGATTCTAGGATCTAGCCCTCCTGAATCCGGAGAGGGATCTCTCCAATATGTACAAAGATGGATATTGCCTTTGAAGTTTAGGGTGATGATATTAGGCTAGTTATGAAGGCCAAGGGTTTTGTTTGGTTTTCTCAGATGGTTGAACATAGTTGCTGTCTGAGACGGAAAGATCTATATGCAAATAGGTTCAAAGGTGAGAAGTTGCAAGTGAACAAAATAAGCTTTGATTCTAAAGAAATATGATGGCAAGTTTTCAATCCATTGGGCTATGGAGTCATAAGAGAATTTAATTGAAACAACCAGGTTCAAGAGTAATCTATGGGGCAAGTCATCTAGGCCTAAGGATCTCTTTGAAGTTTGATTTATGGAATGGGTTGATTACAAAAAGAAGGGGAATTAACAGATGCAGAACAAAGAGCAGCCCAGGATCTGGTAAGTACTTTGAAACTAGCCAGCCTTTGACCAGGAACTTAAGAAAAACATAGAAGCAAACTAGGATCTGGTAAGTACTTTGAAACTATCCAGCCTTTGATACACTTCTAATAGAACACAGATTAAAAACGAAGGGAAAATTGAAGGCAAACTTTGGAGCAGAAACTAGTGGGCTGGGACTCACCTTGATCCTCTCCTAGTTCTTCTTTACTTAGTTACTTCCAAGACAATCACAAAGATAACACAGAATGGCCTAAGATCTGATAAGTACTTTGAAACTAGTCAGCTTTTGACACATCCTAAGGGAAACAATCAAATAGTTGAGCAAACAAGAAAGGGACTCAGGGCTAACCTTTGATTTCCTCAATTCATTCCTTACACAACATATATTGAAAGTAACATTTAAAAAATAACATTCAGCTGTGACAAAAAGATGAGGGAACGCCAGCATCCCTGTACTTAGACTGAATTAAATTATTCCCAAATAACACAGTTGAAAGAAAACATTTAAATAAAGATTTCTCAGCCAGAGAAGGTTACTGATATACAGTAGGTCCTAACCCTGTTTAAACTGTTCTTTACAGTGGAAAATGAAACAAATTGAAAACAGTAACAAAATACAAGTTACAGTGAGAATAACATCACCATCAGCATAGACCAGGATCCCATAAATCAGCTTGTATTGATGCTTCAAACCGGTTACAATCTTCAGATCCAATGTTTTAATCCATCTCTCTTCACAACCTAACCTATCTGTTACAAGCAGAGCTCCAAGAGCCCATGAAACCACTATTTACAGTCAAGAGTTTTCCACTCATAAACAGCTACAACACTTCAGCAATTACATTGACAACCAACTAATCCAACCCCTCACTCATCTTCTTCTAGAGTATTTATAGAAGGATGACGAGGTGAGATCTAATAAAAATATCTCAAATACAATTAATGCGGAATTAATGTCTTCCTGGCCCTTGGAGGCTCGATGAATAAATCATACAGGTGTTGCACTGCATTAATGTGTTTACACTTATGAAGTAGGCTCAAAGGGAGCTTTTGTTGACCTTTGAGGCTCTGCATACTATTAGGGTTACTCTACAAACATTCTGTCATTAAATCTGGTGCAGAAATAACTTCTTTGGCTGTTTTGAGGCACAATATCTGATCCTGTTCAATAAATTTGGCCTCTGATTGAGCATTTTGAGGCAATAGGTGGCACTGCGGTGGTTGAGGAATCAATTTGCCTCAAAGTATGGCGGTGGAAGCGATGTATCTGATGAACACTTTTAGGTTTTCCTTTAATCTGTGTTCTGAGTCGGGGATTAGGCTTTTGATAACCGTCTTAGCCGTAATCCCTGCCAATATATCCACTGATCTGCTGCTCTGGTTCACTGGGGTCTTCAATACCCGATACTCTTTCTCTGCGTCGATTTTTCCGGTATTTTTTGCTGTGCAGGGCTGTGCAGGTAGAAAAAGGCATCAATGTCGTTGAAAACGGTGATGAGACGTGAAAAATGGCTTTGTAGATGATTTCCACGGAGGAATCGAGACATAAAGGATCGTCACCCTCCAGGTCTGAGAACCCTGTTTAAAACACGAACAAATGACTTCTTCCCTGCAAAATACAAAAAACACGTAAAAAATCTAGTTTATAGGTCAATCTGCTTTGGAGGGCGTGCGGGAAAATGGAGCAATCGGAGCCGTTGATTGTATTTCGATCAACGGTCGGGGGAGTTCTGAAAAGTCAGCGGAGGAAAAAGGGGATTGTACGATGGAATCGAGTGGTTTCATGAGAACCGTCGATCTGCGAAGATCGACGGTGAAGATCGGCTTTCGAACGCGCCGGGGGAAATTTAACAGGCGAGCAAGTCCGCTAAAGGCTGGACAGAAGAAGTGATCGACAACCGTCGGATGGGAGGGCCCAAATCCGACGGTGGAGGTGGATCCCGCCGCGGGGCTTTGGTACGAAAGATAATGCGCGGGCGAAGCGGAAGGACGACGGTTTTGGGAACGAGGTGGAGGACACGTGTCGGCCAGCGTGTGGAATCGTTGGCCGATGGGATAAAACTGCTACTCGACGAAAGGTGGTGCGGGATATATACCATGGTTTTTGGAAAAGAGAGCGGGGGAGGGGGTCCACCAGGTGATGGGTACTCCGCACCGTTGATCCATGGGGAAGATCGACGGTCGAGTTTTTAACATAATTTCTTTGGCGGAAAATAAAATAAACCCGACTTTTGTGTTTTACGAAGGTTTTTCAATGTTTCGGGTAAAAAATAAATTCCAAGAGTTAAGCGCCTGTCGGACCTAGCACGTGGTTCTGGCGTCGGGGCATATGGAGGAAGAAAAGGCAGGGGCTTAGCCTGAGGGGTCTAAGCCTAACGCATAGAAACGTGTGTTTTCTATGGTTTTTTCAAAGAATTCCAAAAGGAAATATAATTTCGATAAGGTTAAAACATGGGTTTTTTAACCTTGGGGAAAGAGATTAATGGAGGGACGAGGAATAACACATGGTTTGGTGGGGTTTTCACGAATAAAGGGAAATGGAAGAATGAAGGTAAAACGGAAGCAAGGGAGGGAAAATAAAAAGGGATGCAGCAGTACTTGACTAGGATTTTCCTGGAATATCAGAGGCTGAGAGAAGGAAAAGTATGAAGAACCAACCAGCAGTTCATGATCTTACCAACAGAATTTAAGCACCAACAACTTCAGGACTGAATTTGTTTCTTAAAGGCTGCAAAGAATATTTAGCCACCAGCTGACATAATTGAAAAATATATGTGGCTAACACCTTCAATATTTTATTATAGAGAAAACATCTTACAACCATGTACTGGCTCAGACTCATACCAGCACGTAGGCACCCACCTGCAGAAGGCTACAACCTTCTCTCGTTTACCAGCCTCTCCTGGAAGGGAGCTACAACCCCCTTCTCTCGTTTACCAGCCTCTCCTGGAAGGGAGCTACGACCCCCTGCTCTCGTTTACCAGCCTCACCTGGAAGGGAGCTACAACCCCCTGACTAAAGGCTACAACCCTCTGCATCACCGTGGACCACGTTTCATCAATTTTCACACTGGATCCAACAGCTTCCATACAACATATCTTGTAGGCCACTTTTCATCAGATTTTCAGACTGGAGCCACTCCACACATTTAAGCTCAACATTCATCAAACTGAAACTTATAACCCCATCAATTCATTCATTGAATCATCAACCAATCAACCAACAACTTGATCTTCAATTAACATAATCAGCAACATATTCATCATTCAAACAACCCAGTTTTGTATGAATACATCATTGACAGATAGCAGTAAAATAGCAGAACAGATCATATATTCCATACCACATACTTCAGTAAAACCATAGATTCCATACGCGCTTTTACTTCACTGAACCTGCGTATGTACGTGCTTTCATATAGACCAACCTGCGTATACTTCAGTGCATTCTTCAGAAAATCCTTTCTGCCCATACACGCTTTTCCTTAAGCAGACCCGCGTATACACGCACTTTTGCTGAAGCGAACCTGCGTATACATCTGTAACTTTTTAGGACTGTGCAGCTCTTCAGATCAGATAAACAACTTAGATTTGATCCCTTACTTCAGAGAGTATTTCACCTCATCTCAGATCTAAACAATCCATAATCAGATCTAGAAAATACATATACATTTCAGATCTAGAGATCCCTCTTCATCATTTTCTTCATAGGTTCATCATAGATTCATATCTATCAATCAAGAACAAAGTTCATCCATGCAGATATTCCTTAGAGAGATTTATTCATTCACAACCCTTACTCATGCACACACTTGCACTATGATATTCTTTTCCTTAAATAGATTTGGCCTTTATCAATACCATGAGCCAAAACCACACAACTTCCGATGGTATTCCTAGACGTGATCAAATAGATAATCCAGCACTCAATACAATGGGTCAATACCATGGTAATTCCCCTAGGTATCATATTTTTTAGAGCGCAAAAGGCATACGTGACTTTGAGCGTGCATATTCGCGTGTATACGCAAATTTGCCTCATAAAAACTGCGTATATGCTAACCCTAAATGTATACACGGGTTCCCTTCACAAAAGTAGAGTATACACGTGGGTTGACTTCACAAAAGTAGCGTATACATTGTGACATATTATATTTATCATTTTTCTGGCACTTACTGCTAATTTTTTCTCTGTCACATCTGAACTGATCTGTAGATACATCATTCTTACATCTTTATCACATAGGTTGCTTATCATAGGCAACTCATCAAGTAGGTTTCCATCAAGGACAACTTCATTAAGAAGATTTTCATTATCTTCATCAAGTGGGTTGCCATCAAGGACAACACTCTGCATTATATTGCCAACAATCTCCCCCTTTGGACTTGATGGCAACCACGATGGTGTTTGATCACAACAGATATATACATTAAGAATAATGATATTCTCCCCCTATTCAAACACCATGTCATTCTCCCCCTTTGACATCAAGGGAAAAGGGCGGATCAAAAACCAACACAAGGTTTTTCTGCTCATGTAGAAAGAAGAGCGTTGTAGATCTAATGTGCACTGAAGTTACCATGCTCCCTCCTGAGTTCATGCTGAATGTTCAAAAATATTTTTCAATGAAGTACATGACTCTATGAACTTTCCTATCACCAAGGACTCATACTTACATCAATAATCCAACCAAGTGGATTTACATAAGAGACTCAAGTACCCAACCAAGTGGGTTTACACATTTTGACTCAACTTCCCAACCAAGTGGGTTTACACATTTTGACTCAACTACCCAACCAAGTGGGTTTACAAAATGAAGAAGTCCTTACATGACTGAATATTACAATTTTACATCATAGATCTCATCATGACCTTTTCATCAAATTAGAAATATGACCTTTTATGACCACTACCAAGAAGACCTCAAAAGAGATCATGTTTCAGAACCATCATAATGCCAACAATGCATTATACTCAGCAAGTCTAATGCTCCCCCTGAAAAATGTACATCCAAGCATCTTTTCCATATGACCAAGGCTCCTCCTTAGCTTGTGCATCCTGAACACTTTCAACAACAAGTCATCAGCAACAATCTCTGCATGATCTGTCCTTATCTCTGAATCATAAGACTTCTATCTCATCCATGTGTGAAAGCAAGGAATACTCTTCAGCAAAAAGCAAACAGGGCTCATTCATATTCTCATCATAAGAAACCATGTATCATTTCATCATCATTTAGAACTGAATAATAAGTATATACAGTGCCAATAATACAATCATTAATAGTCAGACTGATGCTCCCCCTGAACCTGTGCTCCTGATCTTCAGCTGTCATACAAATTTTCTTGTCACAAGTGCATACGCGACTGTCTCCACTGTAACGTGCGTGTATATGTGGATTTAGTTCACTGAAACCGCATATGGTAAGTGAAACAGTGAAAGCTTCACATTCCTTCATCTCCCCCTGAAGTTGTACCACCTGTACCTGTCTTCTTCACATCAGATGCTCTATCAGAAATAAATATAAACAGAATAATGAGAATCATCATACATTGCTCCCCCTGTGATGATACATTACTAATCTCTATAATGTATCTCACATCATTCATGCAGTCATTATGAGAAATAAGCTTTAGAAGCGGATGACTGCAGTAGGGTCAATATTCCCTATGTTTCTGACCGGTCTTCCTTCCTTTTCCAACTTTGCTTGAAGTTTCTTATTGTGTGCTGGAAATTGTTCAATTTCTCAGATCTGTTCATCCTGCATTATTTTTCTACATGTCCATACTTGTTACAGGCATAACATCTTGCATGACCAGAAAAGTAATCATATGGATCATAATGTGTTTTTCTATACTTTCTTCTATTGCAATCAGCTGCTTTATGACCATACTTGTTGCATGAAAAAAAATATCCCTTAAAGAACCCAGAGTACCTTTCTGTATAGAATCTATTTGTTTGTGACTGAAACAATCTGCTTCTGCAATTTTCTACAACATGCCCATAATTATGACATTTAAAGCATTCAACATTATTGATCAAAGGAGGGAATGATTTCTTTTGAGAGTTCATGATTGTCAGTTGACCTTTTGCTTCTTTCAACACTTCAGGCTTTGCATTGATATCCTTCGAATATTTAGCACTTCCTTGTGAACTAGATTATCCTTTAACAGTTTCATGAAAACCAAGACCAAGTTTAACAGAAGGAGACCTTTGACTACTAAGAATATTGTCTAGAATCTTAGTACTATCTTGAAACCTCAAGAGTTTATTCTTTTCTTCTAATTTACCTTTGAGAATGTTTACCTCAACCTCCAATTTTTGGCATTGCTTCATCATGCTTTCTTCAACCCTTTTTCCTTCTTCTACTTGATCATTCAAATTTAAGATCTCTTCTTTCAACCCATTTTATTGCTCTTAAAAGATTTGTAAAAGTTCTTCATTCTTCTTATTTGATTTTTCCAAATTTGTTTTGAGCGAGATGATTTCTGCTTCATGTCCTTCCTTTTCAAATGATTGTAGAAGTTCTTCATTCTTCTTATTTGATGCTTCAAGGTCTGCTTTCAGAGAGATGATTTCTGCTTCAAGTCCTTCACTGTGATTGGTTACTTTGTCCTGCAGTCTTTGATACATTTCTATCTGTCCCTTCATTGTTTCTATTTGTTCATTCAATCTAGAGATCACATCCTTGAGAATAGATTCCCTCATTTTAAATTGATCCAAAAAATTACTTTCATCATTGATCTTGAGATTTTCTTCTAGACTTATACTATTACTTTCACTATGTTTATCATTGCATGCACAAGTGAGTGGATTACAAGAACAACAATCAATACCTGTTTCCTCTTCTTCATTTTCTACTGCACATGTTTTATGAGATATCTTCTTTTCTTGAGTAGCCTTCTTCCTTTGCTTCTTTTCCATGAGCACTAGCAGAACTTGGTCAGAATCTTCTTCATCTTCACTTGACATTTCATTATTATCTTCATTTGCATAACAACTCTTTCCCTTTTCAAATTGTTTATAAGGAAATTTAGCAGCATAATGACCCACTCTTCCAGAATCAAAACATTTGAAGGGAAGCTTACCTCTGAATCTTCCAGTACCTGGTTGGAGTCTTCTCACAAAATTTGCTTCTTCTTCTTATGATATATAACTTGATTCCTTGACAACTTCCTTTTCTTCTCCTTTTGCACACGCCTTAAAGGCAGATTCTTTGATTTGAGAGGGACCTCCTTGTCTCATTTCATAAGTAGTCAGAATACCATGTAGTTGAACAATAGTAAGAGTTTTCAGATCTTGCCTTTCTTCAATAGCTGATATTTTTGACTCAAATTTTGAAGTTAAATATCTTAAGACTTTTTCCACCAGAGTAGTATCAGTTATGGTTTCACCCAAACTTCTCATACGATTTACAATATCATCTAGACGTAAAAAGAAACTGGAAATACTCTCATCACTATGCATCCTGAAATTTTCATATTCAATTCTGAGAGTTTGGAGTTTTGCACTTTTTACCTTTGTATCTCCTTCATAGCTCAGAATGATTTTGTCCCATATTTATTTTTTTGAATTTAGCTGCATCACTTTAGCAAATTCTGGTTCAGACAAGCTTCCTAATAGGACATTGATGACTTTGGCATTGATTTCATATTTCTTACTTTCTGTTGCATCAGTAGGAATACTTGTCGGATACTAATAACCTCCTTCCACGATTGTCCATACTTCTGCACCAAGACTTTGCAGATATGCTTTTGTTCATATCTTCCAGAATAACATATTATTTCCATTGAATAGAGGTGGCCTGATAGACATTAACCCTTCATGACTTCCCATTTAGACGGATCTCCTTCAAGCGATCAAGATTCTGCAGAAGGACCAGCTCTGATACCAATTGTTGGGAAAAATACTGAGAGGGGGGGGGGGGGGTGAATCAGTATTTAGGGCATACACAAGACTTTTTACTTTTTCTTACTTGAAAACACATACGTGACTTTCATGTAGCCAACTCGCGTATACACGCGGATATACTTAATAAAACATGGGTATGTCCAACAATCTTATTATGCAGATAATTCTTCACTTATATCATTCCATCATTCATTCATTAGATGTTCAATAAATAGTAAGCATGAGTAGTAATAACTGAATAAACCATCACACATAAGCAACACACATGAACACCAGGATTTTAGGTGGAAACCCAAGTCGAGAGAAAACCACCACTGCCATTGTCTCAGCCTTCAATATTTTATTATAGAGAAAACATCTTACAACCATGTGCTGGCACAGACTCATACCAGCATGCAGGCACCCACCTGTAGAAGGCTACAACCTTCTCTCATTTACCAGCCTCTCCTGGAAGGGAGCTACAACCCCCTACTCTCATTTACCAGCCTCTCCTGGAAGGGAGCTACGACCCCCTGCTCTCGTTTACCAGCCTCACCTGGAAGGGAGCTACAACCCCCTGACTGAAGGATACAACCCTCAGCACCACCATGGACCACGTTTCATCAATTTTCACACTGGATCCAACAGCTTCCATACAACATATCTTGTAGGCCACTTTTCATCAGATTTTCATACTGGACCCACTCCACACATTTAAGCTCAACATTCATCAAACTGAAACTTATAACCCCATCAATTCATTCATTGAATCATCAACCAATCAACCAACAACTTGATCTTCAATTAACATAATCAGCAGCATATTCATCATTCAAACACCCCAGTTCTATATGAATACATTATTGACAGATAGCAGTAAAACAACAGAACAGATCAGATATTTCATACCACATACTTCAGTAAAACCTTAGATTCCATACGCACTTTTTCTTCACTGAACCTGCGTATGTACGCGCTTTCATATAGACCAACCCGCGTATACTTCAGTGCATTCTTCAGAAAATCCTTTTTTCCCATACGCGCTTTTCTTTAAGCAGACCCGCGTATACACGCGCTTTTGCTGAAGCGAACCTGCGTATACATCTGTAACTTTTCAGGACTGTGCAGCTCTTCAGATCAAATAAACAACTCAGATTTCATCCCTTACTTCAGAGAGTATTTCGCCTCATCTCAGATCTAAAAAATCCATAATCAGATCTAGAAAATACATATATATTTCAGATCTAGAGATCCCTCTTCATCATTTTCTTCATAGGTGCATCATAGATTCAGATCTATCAATCAAGAACAGAGTTCATCCAAGCAGATATTCCTTAGAGAGATTTATTCATTCACAACCCTTACTCATGCACACTCTTGCACTATGATTTTCTTCTCCTTAAATAGATTTGGCCTTTATCAATACCATGAGCCAAAACCACACAAATTCCGATGGTATTCCTGGATGGGATCAAATAGATAATCCAACGCTCAATACAATGGGTCAATACCATGGTAATACCCCTAGGTATCATAGTTTTTACAGCGCAAAAGGCATACGTGACTTTGGGCGTGCGTATTCGCGTGTATACGCAACTTGGCCTCATAAAAACTGTGTATATGCTAACCCTGAATGTATACGCGGGTTCCCTTCACAAAAGTAGAGTATATACGTGGGTTTCCTTCACAAAAGTAGCGTATACATTGTGACATATTATATTTATCATTTTTCTGGCACTTACTGGAAATGTTTTCTCTGTCACATCTGAACTGATCTGTAGATACATCATTCTTACATCTTTAGCACATAGGTTGCTTATCATAGGAAACTCATCAAGTAGGTTTCCATCAAGGAAAACTTGGCTTGCTGCATTGCCATTATCTTCATCAAGTGGGTTGCCATCAAGGACAACACTCTGCATTATATTGCCAACATAAATAAGTTTTAAAGAGAAAAGTTTTAAAAGTCCATGTATGTGTTAAACTGATTCACCCCCCCCCCCCCCCTCTCAGTTTAACTAAGATTTCAACACACAAACCATCTTAATGTTGCTCCTTTCAATGTGGCAGAAAACAACTTAAATTTTTGTTTATATGTGGTGTAGTCATAGCTTCTACAAAGGACATTAAATTCAAATAGGAATATATCAGGGTATTTTGAGACCATATCCTGGAAATTTGAAAGTATAGACATAGATATATTCTTCATTGGAGCTTTCCCTTGAAGATCCCCAATTGGGAAATCAAAGGTATTAATTGAACTTCTTGCCATGGGATTCTTTGGGAAATTTATAACAGTTGTTATAGGTGTTTCCCTTAGTCAAGGAGAATGTTCTTCCCTTTGTGATAAGAGATGCTCGGGTTGATTTTATGATCTTAAAGAGGCCTAGGTACCCTCTCTAACAACAATTTTCTTCATTCTACTTCCCAATTCCAAAGAAAGATGAAAAATAAACTATTCTTCCAAAATCATTCCTTGGTCATTTAAATCAATATCCCTATATCCTTCCTTGAGAATTTGATCTTCATCTCTGGTTGTTACCAAAAGGATAGAAATCCTAGGGCTCACCTCTCAAGAATCCTTGAATTCCTCCTCCTTAGTTATAACAAATGTATCAAGAGTTTATGGCTTATGTGGAGTAATATTAACTGATCTCTTTTTGTTTATTTCCTTCCCTTGAGTGGAATCTTCTACTTCAACCCTCGAAATTATTTCTTGTATATAAGTTTTCTTTCCTAGATCTTGGTTCTTATTTTTCCTTACACATATTCTACCTCTTGCATGATTAGTAGAGTTGGGGGCACTGTGTTTATGATATTCACTACTCATGCAATGAAATCCCATGTGCCTTGATCCAAAAATAGCTAAGCCCCACTTTAGTATGTTTAAGGGATGTGTAGGTTCTTACCTTTTGTCTTACCACCCATAAAAATCAGGATCAAGAACACATCTATCACACCTTCAAATCATGCACATCAATGAACTAGTCCAACTTGCACCTCTAACAGCCTTCCCCGGCAACAAAACCAGAAATATTAGGTGAAACAATTGTTCCTTTAAATAAGAGAAGCAAATCCGCTCTTACATTTTATTATTGATCTATGTAGGTTTAATTTTTACAAGACTCTCGCGCAAAGTATATGATAAATAGTTAAAATAATCTCAACCAAAATTCATTGCACACTCACTCTCATAAATCATCAAAGCTATTACACACTGCATACAAATTCAATGCGAGGAAATGTTGTAGAATAAGCTACTCTATCACTCAATGATTTTCACAACAATTCTGAAAACCATCTCTCATTCATTCCCCGCACATAAAATAAAATGAAACAAAAAATGTAACAACAAATCAAATAATTCACTGCCACACTAATATGAGGGAATGGTCTAGGACTTAAGTTGTCACACCATCAGCTTACTTGAATCAATTAAATTACACATAGAATTAACTGTAATAGAAAAGTAAAAACAATCACATAATTGGGAAGAATTTATGCAATTAGTTATTCTACTCTAACTAACGAGTGATCCCTACTAAGAAAGAGGGCCATTTGTCCTCAGTACGGGTTGGTGCACTAAAAATCACATGGGAAACTTAGAGGAAATTATTGAACCACAAATTTAATATTTTGCATTAATAAAAGTACCAAGATTACAAATCTTTTGTGTTTCCCCCTTCCAAACTTATTCTCTGATTCTTCGCTCTATCCCTCTTGGGAAAATAGTCTTCTATTTTATAGATCTTAATTACAATGATAATTTCAACATGAGAATATTTCGATTCTCATGTGATATTAAAATAAAAATATATCTTAATAGTTACATGATTTCCATAGAAGGCACGAAACTATAACAATTTCCTTTAATTACACATAAAGTTACAAAATATCTTAACCAAATGATCTGGATGCTCCACAAATATCTTCAAGTGATGATTTGTTTCTCTTGAATTTGACATGCTCCAAGATCTAGTCTTCATAATTGATTAGGAAAGGAAACACGAGCTTAGTAAAAATGTATGTGTAACAACAAGAACTCGTGCAACTTTTAATCCAAATGGGTAAAGGAAATAAAATGCAATCTTGTAACTACAAGCTTCAACATACCATTCAAAACTAAAACAACCCATATATTATTTTTAAGATAGAAAATAGCCTAAGACTATAGTTCTATTCTCAAATTATAAGTAGAATTGGACTAAGAAAGAGACAAGTGAAAAAGGACATACTTAGGTGAATAAGGGTTGTTATAGTAACAAGATATGGTCCTGTTGGTAAAAAATGAGTAAAATAAATAAGAAAATAAGTAGGAAAAGGATGAAAATTTTGTGACCCAACACTCCACCTTGTGTCTCCAAAATTCTGATATTAATTCATAAAATGACTTCTTTTACTCCCGGCGAGGATTATGTAAATAATAAAGGCAAAGGTGAGAATGTTCACCATGTTAGCATCTCCATTAGGGCTAGGAGACTTCCCACTTCACTTCTTGAGATTGGGAAATGTCCCCATGGATCAAATTAATGAATATATATTCCATTTTTGTATGCAGAGTTCAAAGGGAGCCAACCATCGTCTCTGGAATTGATGCAAGATCTTATGAGAGAAGAATTAAAGCTCTGTTGGATGAAATAATCTGTCAAAAGGCTACAAGTTCTTTTATACCTATAGGAAAGGGAGAATGTGGGAAATTTATCTTTAAAAAGGGAAAAAGGAATGATACTTGAGAATTTTATTAAGCTAATAGAAATGAATTGGGAACAA
Source organism: Pinus albicaulis (assembly GCA_034641835.2). Classification (NCBI taxonomy): domain Eukaryota; kingdom Viridiplantae; phylum Streptophyta; class Pinopsida; order Pinales; family Pinaceae; genus Pinus; species Pinus albicaulis. Next base: position 1,655,047,933 of record CM076580.1, read on the forward strand.
TTATAGCTGGTGTAGGAAAACATCAAAATGATTAAGATGACTAATAAAGAAGTAGAGATGCTCGATGCACAGGTCGGGGAAACCTTGCGTAAAATCAAAGTAATAGACAACTTATCAAATCACATGACCAAAGAATAAGTTAGGAAAGAAAACTTTAATCACTCCCACTTGGTCGCTAAAGCAGCCTAGGTGGAGAGGAAACACAAGAGGATGGCAGAAATAGAAGAGAAAGTCAGTATCATGGATGAAGGGTGGAGAATTTTAAAGGGAAATGTGAAGAATTGCATAAAAGGGGTTTACCATCATTCTTTAATGATCACAGAACCCTATTTCCAAAGTATTTTATCCTGGAAAGTTTGCATCACACTAAGGATAACCAAAGTAGTTCCAAAGATGGGGGAAAAAGATCGCAAGAAGAGGATCCGACGGGGACTCTTTACAAGTAGTACTTCAAACCATTGTTTAGAGGTCTTTACAAAATCATGGTTGGGAAACATGCTAATAGAAGAAGGGTGGGATAGTATGTGGGAGGTATATAGATTGGTTGTATATACAGAGGCCACAACAAGACCAAAGGTGTAGTGTCCCTTATTAGTGAGATAGCTTTGATGACACTTAGAGATGGTGATTTTGATACAATATTATGTATGAAAGACTTATGTACATGCTTATATGCTATGACCTGGTTTGGGTCACTTGGTTGTTGTGTGCTTATGATAATATCTATGGTTGCGTGCACAAGGATTGATTTTGGTTAAGAGAATATTAGCGATGTTTTCTCTTTTGGTATCCTATTTTGGACATAGGTGTATGACGTGAATGGTAATTTAGAATTGAGACATAGATCCATGGACGATCATGGTTATGTGGAACATATGGTTAATTATGATTTATGGATGATACATGATTTGTATGATTATATGTGCATAATCTCGTACTAAGCATGATGTGGCAGGGGACTTGGTCATTACCAATAGGGATGCTCAAGTTATAAATGACCGCGGAAGTCATTTCTCCAAAACCAAAATGACTGTGGAAGTCATGCACAATATTTGGTAAAATTTGAATAAGTTAATTATGAAATTCATTTGATTGATTTGATCATTGAGATTGTGATGTGTGCAGGTCTTAGAAGAAGACCTTACCAACGAACCATCAGATGGGTAAAAGCTCACAATCAGTACCTTAAGGTGAAACGCGGAGTTTCAAAGAAGAATAGATGAGAAGCCATGGAAATTAGGGCGTGGAGTCCTAAATCCATGAAATATAAAGACGTGGAGTCTTGGATATATGATAAAAGGATTAGGACGCGGAGTCCTAAATCCATGAAATATAAAGACGCGGAGTCTTGAATCTATAATGAAATTTTTGGGGCGCGGAGTCCTGAATATTTAAAAAAAATATCAAGGTGTGGAATCTTGGATCTTTAGAGTAGATCAGGGCGCAGAGTCCTCAATATACTAAGGCACAAAGATGCATACAATAGGGGTGCGGAATCCCTATTATCCGGAAGAAAAATACCGCTCATGGACAACTCGTAGATGAATTTCCTTAATAATCTAATTCCTAACAATTTTGGAGTGACTTTCTAAAAATAGAAAGTCATGTCTACCATTTCAAGTATGACTTTCCAAAAATAGTAAATCACCTCCAATCAATGGGTAAACAAGTATACTTGAAGGAAAATCACTTAAATTATGATTAATCAATTGTAATTACTAATAGTTCAATCTCGACTTAATCCTCAATATTATTAATATTATTAATATTATTATTATTTTTTATGAGACTATGATATTATTATTAAAAGGAAATTATATCTCCTCAATCACTTCACACCTCTCTCCTTCATGACTCTCATGGCTCTATGTAACTCTCTCTATTTTAAATATTACATTACACTCTCTTTTGTGCACTCATCAAGGAATGACATATTCCTCTTACACTCATTAAATATATGTCATAAAATATTCCTACACTCATTAAATATGTGTCATAAAATATTCCTCTTACACTCACTTTAATGCATATGTTACACTCTCCTTAAATAAGGCATGCATACCTCTCCTTAATGGCATAAGTTACACTCCTATAAAAGGAATACAATGCATGCATATTAATCCTCCTTTATGACATGAATTTGTTGCTCCTCCTATATATGAGTCTCATGTATTCTCATTTGGGGGGGAGAGGGGGTAATGGCAAGAGTGGAAGAGACTTGAGGAATATTGTGAAAGGGAGAGATATGGAGAGTATCCAATTACTTCCAAAAAAAAAAAAATCTGAATTTCTTACTAATCTATTAAGTATCTATTGAGGTTGAACATGAGTGGTATTTAGAGGAAGTGAAAACTATCTTCATGAGTTTTCCTTGCATCTCTCTCTCTATTGCTGTATTTTGGTACTGGTTGTGAGCTTTTACAGCTCGAGGGTTCCAGGGGGAGGAGTTCTCCCTGGATATGGTTGGGTGGAAAACCGGATGGTTCAAATGAGTTGGTTAAGGGATCAAAGGTGGATCATATTCTCAACGATTGGAGCTGAATATCTCTTCAGGTATAATTTCCATTGTCCTAAAATTATAGTATATATTTAGCATAAAATAAAAGGTAGACATTTAAATTGTTGTAAGCATCTCATTTTGGTTTAGGCTTATGTTATCTAAAATATTATTGATTAGTTAAAAATGAAGACTAGATCAATCTATATGTATGGACGTTTAGATCTCAATATTGGAGTTATTATTGGTATATTTTATGGTACTAATCTTGGTATTGTAGCATTTGAGAAAGGAAAGCCAAATATTGTTGAAGGTAATTTCAATAAATAAATTCCAAAGGACTTGGGTAAGCATTTCATGATTTATGGTTCTGTTTCAAGTAATTAATAGATGCATGTTTTATAAATGGTTTTAGGATAGTTTGCAAAGTGTTTGATAAAATCTGTGAATGAGTAATGTTATAAATTTATTTATGCACAAATAAGTGCTAACTTGCAGAAGTAAGAAAATGGACATGTACCCAAAATATGCTTGGAGGAATTACAAAATCAACCCTTAAAAGAAAATGCAAAAATAATGGCAACTAAAGTATAGTTTGGAAAATCAAATGCTTGAGGTAAGTTGGAGATAAATTTTAGTTATGGCTTATGTTTCATATTCTTCAATGGTTTGTTATTCAAGCTGTTGTAATAGTACTATCAGAATTTTGATAGAAAGCCTTAATGGCTGTAGCATTCAGGGCTTCCATGTGTTTTTAAATTGTAGCAATTGGTGCAAAAAGCTTGTCACTCATGTCAAATGAATTAGCTTGTGGGTGGTAAAATGTTTCAAGAACTCATATGGTGGATTTAGAAATGTGTGATTTCAATAAGCATATATTAGTAGCTAACTCTGGTTTGTTTTTCCTCATGTAGAGGTGTAGCTGTAAGTTTTCATTCCATATGTTTGACAAAAGTCATAAATGAAACATTTAGGCTATAAATTTTGTTGTTTTAAAGAATCGCATTTCTGGGCCTCCCTGTTGCGATTCAGCTCCACTTCAGGGGGTATCCATACCAATAGGCCATTTCACCCCACGTTTGATTCCAAAAATCAAGGTTTCGGACATCAATTCCCAAATCTGCTCTGTTTTGCAGATTTGCTGTTGCATGTAGAACCGCCTGTTGTTTTGTCTTGCTGTTTGGTTCTTTTTATATTGGAGCTGCCTGATAATTTATAGTGATGAATCTGATTTAGGCTAACCACTTGGAAATTGTTTTTAAAGTATAAATGGTTAATAATTTGAAAATTTAAATAACCATATGGCAACTTGTTTTATGACTGCCAACTATTTGTCAAAATTCCTCAATGGCTATACCTTACAACATTGTGAGCTATGTTTGAAATTTCTAAATATTTATATTCATTGGTATAGATTCAACAATGAATATGGCTGATAGTCTACTAATATCTTAAGTTCAATTATTGGCACTACTTACAAAAAAAAGAAGAAGTCATGCAACTTTGGATTCATGTTAGCTAATTATTGTGAAAACACCTTAAAGAGATAATGGTTGTAAGTGTTTGACGAAATGCCTCAATGGCTGTACATTTCATGATTGTAAATTGGTTTTCATAATGTTCAATGGTTGCATCTAGTTATGTTTATGAACCGTCCATAAAACAAAAGGCTTAAGTTAATTTAAGATTTGCAATCATGGTATTTCTAGTATAATAAGTCATTGAGTTAAAGGGTCTTGCTGAAAATTCAAAATTGCAGTAAGTAATTTGTTGCAATATCAGCTCACATATGAATTCCTAAATTATGAGATGCCAACTCGATATAATTTAAATTATCCTTTTAAGAAAATAATTCATAAGCATGTTATTAGTCACTCTTGAACACATTTAATTACAACGGAATTAACAATTAGTTTATTGTAAATTGTGGTTCATAAAGGTTGACATTTATTCATCCCACTAAATAATTTATATTTTAAAGGTGATTTTTATGGTTGTATTTTTTGGATCTTGATAAACCTTGAACTTTGTAGCTTTGAAGATAAGTTGGTAGAATTTAGGGTGTAGTGTAAAGGACACCAATAACTTCTATATAATAATAATAATAATAATAATAATAATAATAATAAATAATAAATAAAAAATAAAATATATATATATATATATATATATATATATATATATATATATATATATATATATATATATCACATTTTGATTTAATATTTCTCTATAATAATTATGGTAGGTAAGGTGGGACCTTACAAAAGGCAACATAGATTTTGGCAAGAAATAATGTGGTGCCTTCAATCATCCCAAGGCATACAAAACAATGTAGAAACTTGAATCAACCAACAACTAAGAGTTAAGAGAGGGGGCCACTCCACAATCAACAGATTTTCAAAGAAACTTTTAGAAGTTAGTTAAAATACAACTAGAAATTTTGTGACAAAATTGAGTGGTTTAGAGTAGGGCCAAGCTCTTTGAGTTCCTATATATAGGCCTCAATTTGAAATGTAGAGGGAGGGGGGGAGGGAATTCTTGGTTGCAGGGGAAACTCTTCCAAAATTACCCACCACAATTATACTTAAATAGAGCCATTCCATACGACGGGGAGGGGGTTGGCAAATGAGATGGGAACCATGACTCTTGGAACCTCATGTGGGGTGGAACCGCGTGGCGCACATACTAATATGAGAATATATACTAGGGGAATATTCTCTAAAATATGCTAGAAATATTATCCCAAAAAATCAACATGGAATCTTTTAGATTCTCTAAGGGACCATAGTTGTAGGTGATAAAATATAGTCAAGTTTGTACTCATTTTACTCAGAATTTCGAGAGGATTTCACTGGTGCAATATATTTTGGGATATGAGAATCCCATTTTCATGTCACTCCTAGGAGTGGAGGTATAATGATGTATTTTTCCATGTACTCCTTTTTTTTTATGATATTAATGAAGATTCATCCCCATTATTGAAGCAGGGCTTGGAAACATAGTCCACACTGGACGAACTCCATTATCAATTTTTTTTGTGCATTTTCTTTATGGTCTCTTTTATGTTTCCTCTTATTTAAGTGTATGCGTATATGGTTTTTCATGCTCTTTTCCATGCAATTATGTAAACATAAATGAAGTAAATATCATAAACCATTTTAATTAGTGTCTATGCATTATATATAATAGCAATAATAAGTCAAAAATATATTTGAAATCACAAGTGTGTCATCAAAGGATTGAGCATCAAATAGAAAAAAAATCTTTAAGTCAAAGATAGAGAGATCCATATTTAACTGTAAATCCCTAAAGGGAGACGACCATTAATAAACATACATTATGAAATTGTGATAGATTGTTGAAATTTCAAACCTAGATAGGGTTGGGACATAGATACACAATAACACAATATAAATTATTAAAATACTTGAGATGATGATGATGAATTTTACCTCTTTTATATGGATTTGAGATGTCATAATTGTTAAAAAATATAAGCACTAAAATAATTGATAATTCTAACACCACAATGACTTTATTACACATGTAAACCTTATATCTAAACACTCTCACTTAAAAATTATGATATTGAATAGAAGACTTATTGAAAGAAATTTTTTTTTGACTATAATATATTTACTAAAAATTAAGAACATAATAAAAAATGATTAAAGCACTTACTCTTTCAAAATAGAGCTTGAACTAATAACAATCCTTCAAGATACTCCATATTCCTTCGAAATTTGTAGTCTCCTAATTGTAATAGAAGATCCCAACATCATCAAACACCATTTACACATGAAATGTCTTATAACCCTTGTAAAGGCATGTTATTAAACTTCAAGATCTTGGATCTCTCGTGAACTTTAGAACAACGAACAATATGTATGTTTCATAACACTAATGAGACATAGTTTCTTTGATCTACAAGCATCCTCGGTTATTGAACAACTATCTCCCTCACTTGCATCACTCCTTATATTCAATGTGTATACTCTCAAACTACAAATAGTGCTAATTATTTAGTAAGGCCATCTTTGTTATTAGCATTCAAGGGACCTTGAATAATTACTTTGTTGGCATGGGTTTGCAACTAATCGTTGTATGACTTATTTTTCGAAGATAGCAGCACTAATTACCACTTTTACATGTCATTATCTAGTCTATCTTCATCTTTGACTATGGCATTGTCTCTAGTTGAAAATTCCTTTCCAAGTCTCTTATAGTTCTCTTTTTTCAGCTAAGAAAGATGAAATCATGTCCTCTAAAGTATGTGAACACATTTAACTAAGAATTAATATGACATTGTTTAATTGAGAAGGTAGAGTATTTATCGAAATGGCTTTTCCATCCTCTTCCTCTATTATGGTTTTGACTTTAGTTAGCACTTTGATGATAGGAGTAAAATTGTTTATGTGGCTAGAAAATGATTTCAATATACATTTTGAATGTGAATAATTATAACTTTAGAGAAAACTTTATATTTTCTACTTTTGATCCAAATAAGTTTTTTAGATTTATTTATATTATCTCATATTTCTTAGATGATTTTTCTAGCTCTAAATTATACAAATTGGAATTCGAAAGAGCAAGGCCAATAATAGATTTGTATTTATCATGTTTGTTCTATCATTACAGTAATTTATTGGATCAGTTAGATTATTTTTCATGCCTTTTTACTATTCAACATATATTTTTGTTCATTAATTGAATTTGAATTTGAATTTTCCAAGTACAAGAATTTTGACTATTGAATTTTTCTAAATAAGTTTCCATTTGAGAAATTGTGTGTAAATCATTTTGGAAATAAACATAAATGAATCAATTAACTCATGAATGATGTGCAATTATTTATATGACATGTCACCTTATATATAGACCTTTGGTAGAAATTAACCCTTGGCAATCACATATATCTTTATTAGGGAAACTCCCTTTATCTAAATATTTAAAAAATGGTAGTTGAGAATTAAATCATATGTAGGGTAACTCCTTTAGCCAATAGATATAGTAGAAATATTTGTGGGATCCTATATTTTAAATTATGCATGTTGTCTTTATTCATAATGAATTGATGGATCTTTTAAAGGTAGTTAGGTGACTTTCATATTTTAAATGACAACTCCATTTCAAATATGACACATTGAATTACTCTCCATCAATGTTCCGTGAACTCTACTATATAGGAAACTCTATAATCAATTGATATGCTTTTATGATGCCCTCGCATTTGATGTCTAGTGAGGTTGATGATGAACTTGCTTTAATACCATATTACAAATTGAGATATTTTAGTAGTATATATTGAAATATTAGATAAGGTTGACATGGATATATACATCATAACACAATATTATATCATGAAAGAAGTTAAGATCATTACAGTTAGACTCAAATATTTTACGTAGTGTTTGATAGGCCATAATTCTCCAAAAACTAATAATGATTAGAAAACCTAAATTTTATATCAATTCACTATGGTGACTTGATTACACATATAAAACTTATATTTTAATAACATAATTTTTTTTGAACTATTTCTCAAGAAAAGAAAGATTACATCTAGTTTAATACTTTTTTGTTGGTCACACTAAACCACTGATCATTCATGTTCTTTAAATAAATATTTTGGACATATCATGAGATATAACACATATATACTATTAAGAATCGTTATATCATCTAAGCATATTACGAAAAAATTGTGTTGATCAGATAAAGCACACTAAACAAGTGCACTAAATGTTAATGTTTCATAAAGAAGCGTTGTTCTTTACTTTGATATTTACATTTTACCATTAACATGATGCATTCACCCAAAATAAATATTCCATTGTACAGATCTGAATTATTAAGCATCAAAATATATAAATATGCAGAAAGAAAAATACCACCACCATCATCATCATCTAAGCATCCAAAAATAAAATATCAAAGAAAGAGAAGCATGAACACATAAGACACCAAGATTGGTCTGAGACCAAGGAAAAACCCACTGTGGGTAAAACCCTTGGAAATTCTTCTTCTTATATCTTCATTGAATGATTCAACAAAAATAGTACAATTATCCATGAGTACATATATTTACGATGTAGAAAGCAAATATAATATGAGAATTGAAATTATACCCATACTTCTACCTGAAGGAAACTGAAATGCACTCACACTGGTTGTATCAAACTGATGAACATGACTGATACTAAAAGTGGAGTGAAGATACACCTGCAGTGGAAAAAATCATATATGATATAAATATATACAAATATGTACTGCCAAAACATGGATTTGAGAGATCACTAAGTGATCTCAACTTTGAAGTCCTAGATATGAATCCAGGAGATTTCAATGATCACTCTGAAATTGTTGTGACTGAATGACTGATGTCTGGAAGCACTATACAATCAAATGAAGGTGAACCAAATAAGACCTTCCCATTAATTCTTTGAGTTGCGACCTTAAAATTCTCAACTCGCGGCTTTGGGGTACTGAGTCGCTACCACAACACCCTGTGTCTGCGGCTCTGCTTCAAATCATCCTGATATGACTTCTGAGAAAATTTTGTGCCCTTAACAAGACATGGCAGTAGCTTTGGCTCCTTGGCCATAGAAAAAATACACCCTGCCTATGGCTCTACTAACCTAGGCCGCTACCTAGGTCCAACCTGCCCGTGACTTCAGCCTAATAGACCCAGATCTGAAATATGATCTTGATCCACTGTGTGCCACTACGTGAGCTCCTTCCAACATACCTATGCAAGCCAAGACATAAACATAGACGAAATAAACTAATGGAATCAAATCATATATATATTGAGAAAGTGTAAAAATTACCTTGAGGGCCCCTCTATTTTTAACTTTGTGAGGGACCAATTAGGGCTTTGAATGAATGAACATGCAGTTAGGCCAACCCATAAAATGTTAAATTAATTCATTACTTCAATTCTTCTTAACCGATTGGGGTGATATATAGGTCTATTTTGATCCTCTCAAAGATAGGAATCTAATTAAATTATTATCTTGATAATCTAAGTTGTCTTATGTGGAATTTGAGCTCATTTTAAAAAATTAACACTCCCTCTCAACTAGAAAGAATTCCACTTTGCAATATTTGTTTGTAGTTCTCTACATCATGGCATCATCACGACTCAATCATTCTATTGATATTTTTTCATCGATCAATATTCCATTCTGATATTCATGTATCATCACATGTCATCACTAAAAATCTCTGACATGTATTTTTCATGTTGTGATACCTTCTCGTTACAAATCATCAATGTACTCTTCATGATTATTTATGTTTATCTCTTGATTGTTTCTTCTTGTATGATGAACATTATCGGATATATAAGAATAATTTTTCACCAGAGGAGGAGCTTGGGCTACCACCCTTCATTCATTATGTTTTCATTTTGGAATCTTTGCCATCAGGTTGCTACCTTATTTATCATCAAGGAAGAGCATAACAACAGGGAGTGCATGTCAATCTGTAACCGCATCGGGGAGCGCATATCAACCTAGAATCTCATGAGGGAGCTATACCTCTACGACCCCATATCTATAAAATAGGATACCCATTCATGCAGGGGATATCATCTTGACCCTGGTGTCACATCGGGGAGCTCACACTCAACTCATAATCACATAGGGTTATTTCACATTAGGGAGTTCACTCTCAACCCAGAATCACATAGGGTTATCCCAACCCATCCTATTTCCTACTTATCTTCTCATAGGGTAATGCTAATGGACATCTCATCCAAGATATCATGGAAAATCTCATACTAAGGAAACATCCAAATGTGCTCATCAATACTAGTCCAAAACATCAATAGTTCATTCATGCAGCTACATATCATGGGAGGAATATCTCGACCAAACATATGTTTGGTGGAAATTATAAGTGAAGAAACTCAATCATGAATTCAATCATGTTCTATACACATCATATACGAACGAATGTTCACAACGAAACATAAATGCTTTAACCAATTAACATATGCCATATCACGTTCAATCGAAAATTGAACTTTAAATCAGAGTATCCAAGGATTTATATTATACAAAGACATTTCAACAATCTTTCTATATGGAATTTATTTCCCCAATTCCATAAATCAATTTATCAGTCCATAATACATCATTACAATATTCAAAATTCATTTCCCTCTTAGTTATATTTTTCAGAGGCTCATCACCTGAAAAGGATAAAATATCAATATGTATAGTAAAATCCATAGTAAAAAATCAAGGCCATACCTTGGAACTCATTATCCTGACTTCACCAGGTAATATCCACATATAAACTAATCTGAATCAAGGAATTTACATCACACAACACTCTCTATGAGCCTAAGGCCTTATCATGCCAACATGTTCAACCTTTCTCAAATCAATGTTGTGTCAACAAAATCAGCTCATTAGAAGTCAATTACAATTATTATCAAAGGCATTGATTTCATAGTTATCAATTATTTCAACCAAAGAAAGGTATCGCACATATCAAGTCTTTACTTAATTTCATGTCAAGCTCTCAATTCTATCATTTAACATGTCATTATAGGCCATTTCCAGCATTAGATGCAAGTTCATACACATCAAGATTAAGTCATGCATGTTCATACTACGTCACAACAACAATTGTGCTAGGAACAAGGAGGCCAATATAGAACCATACGTTTTTATACTCACATCTGACATTGAAGGTCACTATGCCCACATAGCATAATCATCTGGGAAAATCAACCATCACCACATCAAATCATGCCAACTCCAAATGTGCAATCATGGTAATATATATAAATCTAGGCATGTCTCAATCATTAAGAATCATGTCAAAAGTACCAAAAATTTTTTATCAATATAAATCACCCAAAAATGATGCACAATCCTTAAACACAATGACATATGAATATGAATGTCTCGGTCACCTGCACACACAAGTTCAAATCATACCTATGAAATTTCCAAGCTAACAGATATTACTGGCATCTGCAATACATATGCATAAATGACATATTCCAAGTGACTATATGATTTCTTGCTCAATCCCAACAATTCCATAAATTAGTTCACAATGACAAGACAAATCTGAGATCCATGGATTCAGAGTATAGACCGAATTCATTATAAAAAAAATTCAATTATGCGTCTCTCAGGAAAAGTCACATCTATGAGCCTTCCTTTGCATAAATGAGGCCTAGACCTTTGTTTTGGATTAACTAATGTCAAACGCTCATAAATCATATTTCAATAGAAATCATGAGTAAGAATATTTTAGGAGAGAAGCTCTCCCTCTGAATAAGAATCCACATTGTTCATATCATGAACCTATATTTACAGCGATTATGCACTAGAAAATATATTAGATCATAAACACATATATATCATGATCATCAATATCATTTTATCAACCTTTCATCAAGGGATGGACTTGAAAGATCAGGGCAGCAGGCTAATGTGAATATCCAATAATATTAAATCAAGTTGGAGCATTTAATTTCACCGCATGCTATAACCACATATAGTCATCAATCTCATAGTTATGCCTTTATCATCACAATTTCCAATATCATCATAGTCAATATGATAAAGTTAGGTTAATAAATAAACCAACAAGGTGCAATCACTCTTTTCTAAGAGCTTTCATCATGATTATAAATACCATATCGATGAGGTAACCTTCTATAAGAGATCCAACAGATCTTACGTGTATCAATAATCAAGAGTACCATCCACTAAAATAAGAATCAGTATCTCAAAACAATAGATGTTAGCCATATGTTAGGTTATGCCACTATATCCAAGATCAAAAATCACATCAAGTACTCTTGCAGAATTAAGCAAAACATAATGATCAAACCATTCAATACCAGGTGCACTATTTCATCAATATAAATTCCAATCACTCTTATATGTGCATGCATGAGCCATTTCGAGAAGTATAAATTCTCAATATACTGAAGGGCTTTCCAAGCCATCCAATGTTGTATCTAATTCATAACATTAAAACAATATACCCTGCATGCCTTACGGTATTATATGTGCACCTTTACATAGGTATATTGTAGTGCGGAGGTGCATCTTTACCTTTTCCATATCTAACCATATTTCCCTTTCCAGATCTAGTTGCATTTCCGGATCTAGCCAAATTTTCTGCATTTCCCAATATAGCCATTTTTCCTAAATTTCCAAAGATCCTCAAGAGGGATCCATCCATCACATCCCATCATAGATTTTAGATATATCCAGGTGCTCAAATATACATGCAAGAAGTAATGACTAGAAACAACAATCATAGAAATCAGATCCATAAGCGTAAACAAGAGTAAGGGTTATAAGTCAAGGAATACTTATCTTCACTAAGAGATGATCCTCTCCCTCTTGAACTAGCCTTCAAGAGTCAGCCATAAATCATAAAGAATTTTTTTTTTCAATTAACAACTATAAAATCAATCCCAAGTACTTGAGAATCTCCTCATAGACCATGGGAGGGTTTCATATACACATCTCAAGATTTTACTATAAACTTTCTCTCAAGCCATTATCCACTAACTTCCTAGCGTTTTCTTCATACCCTAGAATTATTTTATATCTCTACCATCCTCTGCTTGCTTCCATAGAAGCTGTATCCTTGGGGTGATCTCCATGAATTTTCTTCAACCATCTATGATACCATGCTAATTTTTCATAAAGTAGCATTGTTCTTTACTTTGATAGTTACATTTCACCATTAATGATGCATTCGTCCCAAATAAATACTCCATTTTACAGTCCTGAATTATTAAGCATAAAAATATATAACTATGTAGAAATAACAACACCATCATCATCATCATCTAAGCATTGGAAAATAAAATATCAAAGGAAGAGAATCATGAACACACAGAGACACCAAGATTGGGCTGAGACCAGGGAAAAACCCACTATGGAGAAAAACTTGGAAATTATTCATCTTAGATCTTCATTGAATGATTCAAGAAAAAAAATATAATGATCCATGAGTACATATATTTACGATGCATAAAAAAATAGCATACAAGCACAGCCATACCCATAATTTTGCATGAAGGAAATTTAATCTAAGAACTAAAATTCATTGACACTGGATGTTGCAAATAGATGAACACGACTTATATTGAATGAGGACTGAAGATACATATGTAGCATAAACAAATAGATCTGATTTACATATCTACAGATCTACTAAAACACAGATCTAAGAGTCCAAGTGATCTCAACTATGAATTCCTAGAACTAAATTCAGGAGACACCAATGATCACTCTGACACAGTCGTGACTAAATGATTGATGTCTAGAAGCATTGTCCAACCAACTAAAGGTGAACCAAATTAGATCTGCCTATTAATTCTCTAAGTTGCGGCCTTAACACACTCATAATACGGCTTTGGGGCGCTGAGCTGCTACCACAACACCATGTGCTAACGGCTTTGCTTCAGATTAGCATGATCTAAATTCTGATACAAGCTCACATCCTTAACAAGCCATGCCAACAACTTTGTCTCCTTGGCCACGGGCACAAAATACCCTGCATGCGTCTATACTAACCTATGCCGCTACCTAGCCATGACTTCAACCCAATAGACCCATATTTGAAATCTGATCCCGATCCAGTGTGTGCCACTGTGAAAGCTACTTCTGACATACCTATGCAAGCTAAGACATAAACATAGACAAAATAAAATAATGGATGCAAATCATAGATCACTTGAGCAAGTGTACACATGAGATTGAGGTCGCCTCTATTTATAACTGCGTGATAGATCACTTGGGGCTTTGACCAAATCAACATGTGGTTAGGCCGACCCATAAAGTATTAAATTAATTCATAATTAACTTCTTCGTAACCGATTGGGGAGAATGTAATGTTCCTAAATTAGCTTCAGCTAATTTGAACATTAATTTTTCCTTATTTATTCTGTATTTCATGATTAATGAATAAATTGTGAAGGAGGACATGTAAAACTCCTAAACACTAAGAATAAATCAACGCCTATGTGAACAGAGACATATCTGGGCTATTTAAATTATATCTTGCAGGTGTGAGGGGCTAAATAACAAGAGGGGATCCTATTTGACCAAGTCAAACAACACAATCTAGATGCATTGAACCTCTTTGAGGGACAACATTGTTCTAGAAGGAGGTTGTAATGTGAAAGGGGTTAAGTGATTCAAGGTGGTTTAGGGTTTGGCAAGATTCCTAAGTTATAAAAAGAAGAGGAGGGCAACAAGGAAAAGTTTGTTGAAGACATTATTTCTGAAGGTCTGTCTGCTTAGACATCCCTTGTTGGGCTTTCCTGTTCAGGAATCCCACCTCCTTCCTTGAGTAGCTCTTGGAGGATAATTGTGCTAAACTTCTCCACTATCAGACTTGGGCCAAGTTTCACCTTACATTACAGCGTTTCTCATGATTGAGGGTTTATTTGTCTTGTGAGTTGCAGCAAGTGGGGATCTATATTTGCTCAAATCTAGATGATAGCAGTGGCTCTTTTTCAGTGAGAGTGTCATTTAACCTCTTGAAAGTGTTCATTTTCTGATTATACTTCAGATCCACATCTTGGCATCAGGCCAAATCATCTTCAGAAGCTACAACGTTGTCTCTCTCTCTAAGACAACGTTATTTGCAGATCTACAACTACAGGGTGCCTCGCTTTCATTTTGGAGGAGAGATCTCCAGTGTTTGGATTCTTCCTTCACTGAGGTGATCCATAGATTGGCCAACCAATCTATGTTCTATTTCAGATCTGATCTTCTATGTACTAGTATTATTCAGAATTTCTGAATCATTCTGCAGATCTGAAGTTTTAGATCTCAGATTTACTCCCAGTGTTTCATGTTTTGAACAAATCCACAAGGGGAATGTATAGATCAGCTTTTATTGTGCATGGATCTGTATTAGATCTATATTTTTATGTACTGATCTGGTATATATCTGAAGAATCAATAAAATTCTGCTTCATCCCTGAAAATTACGGTGTCACTGTTATGCAGTCTTTTTACATGGTTGTAGCACCTCTTTATTGAAGATTTCTTCTGTATTCTTTCATTATTCTTCTGTAAAATGTATGAGTTATGTCCCTGATATTATTTTTGAATTTTCAGACCTTATTTTAGTCATACCATTCAGAAAACCACGCTCACATGCTTCAGTAAATTTCTGCATAATTCTAGTCTTGGGAAATCAGGGTTTTCTAGCCTAGTTAGGAAAGGAGGAATTGTTTAACTTAGAAAAAAATAATTTTTTTGCTGAAATTTGACATGAGAGTCCCTCATAACCCTATATATCATATCAAACTACTTTCCCATCTTATTTTTGTGCAAATATCTTAGTACACTCGTTTTCGGGCCAAAATCCTCACTTTTCCCCACCTTTTGCCTTGTAAAACGCTGTATAAATTTTATGCTGTATATTTTACTGAATTTTAAGTTTTTTTAAATCTTTATGAATCATATTTATGTAGCTCCACATTGGTAATAACTCATATTATTCCCAATCTACAACTGCTCCTGAAAAAGGAACATTACAGTGGTATCGGAGCAAGATCTTAGGCTCAGCCTGTGGCTTCAAGCCAAAGTGTTGAATCCTTGATGGAGGAATACTTCAAGCTCTATAGATAGAGTCTTTATATTTCCAGGTAGCCTCTGTATCTCATCCCTTTTTCAAAGGTGACATATCCAGTAAATGCCCCTGCAAACAATCTCTAAAATAGAATTTTGATATTCCTGAGAAGGGAAATTTTTAGTGGTATTCCAACAAGGATGAAGGTCAGAATTATGAATAATATGGGTTTATTCTCATCATATTTTAGTTCTAAGAATAACCTCTCCAAGGAGGTTGAACAAGAGGAAGAAAGAAGAAGCAGTGAAACTCCTAAAGAGTTTCAAGAGCAGAAATATCTTCCGATCAGATCTACAAGATCTATACATGAGGAACATTCTAAATCCTCATCTCATGGATATGTGCACTCATCCATATCACCTAAGCTTCAATTTTATGTCAGTAATTTCTTCATGGAGAGGAAGAAAGAAGGTGTGAGTTTTTTTTATGCCTTGCCTAGGGCAAGCTCTCCTTTGAATGAAGGGAAATATTCTCAAGAAGGAAGCATGGAGATTCCTCCTTCACTATATGACCAAGATCTAAGGTCTCTTGTTGATGATGAGGCAATTTCGATTATTGGAGAGGAGAAGGAGAAGGCAGGAGACAACGCAGTCATGACAATGACACCTCAAGCACGTCATGAAGATGAAGTTGGAGCACCTGCTCCAAGGGAAGAAAATCTTGCATTCTTGTAAGGAGTTCCAAAATATCTCACACATGGAGATCTTGATACAACACATGAGCAGCATGCATCATCATTTTCAAATGATGAAGTATTGAAGATAGAAGGAGAAATAGAGGAGGAAGAGCATCTCAAGAAGAAGAGCATATAACCTTCTATGTTTCAAGGGTTGGAAGACCAAAGAAGGCAAGAGGATCCATGCAGCAATGGTAGGGGCAAATATGTCCACCTACATTCACATTCTTCTCTATGCCTTGACGCCTATTTGCAAGGGGGCATTCCACCAGGAAGACCTCCTGATTGGAGGAAAACTAAAGTGTTCTCTCAACTATGGGCAACATTTGGATACTTGGCTAATGAAGGAGCCTTGGGAGAAGCAAGCACAGGGCAGAGGATCTTTCATGAATTCAGAAGAGGTAAGTAATTTTCTAAATAGGACATTGTTATCTTCCATTCATTCATCTACACTGAGGAATGAAGGATCAGGATATGAGGATACATGGAAAAACCATATCTTTGGGGCAGCCCATGGTCTTCTCACTTACAAAAGAGATTTCTAAACATGACAAGAGGATCTTAATATTCTTGCATGCATGGGCCAAATTGAGGAAGTATTGGGGGATAAGAACTTTCCAAGGGGAAGTTGATTCCACATGCTTCAATCTTGTCTTGAGCAAGATCAGCTGCAAGGGAGGTAGAAAAATACAGTTTATGGGACTCCAACATGTGACCTTGGCATCAATTATGTCAAAGAGGAGAGTCATGATATGATAGGGGCTGCATTTCAGACCTCTACAACGCTGTCATTTTTGGGGAGTCTAGAGCCTTGTTGGGACTCCCAGCTTATGATGGAATACTACCAAGACCCTTTCACATGTGAGGTTCTTGATGGGAAGGTAATGGATGAGAGGTATAAGGTAGTTGTAGGGGTCATCTACTTTCATGATCAGATTTATTTGGTTAAAGGCTCCAAGCTCAAGGATAAACTACTGAATGCAACCTATGAGATCCTGCTTTCCAAACCCACTGGTTTCATTAGAGCATATCATATTATCTTGGATGGATTCATGTGGGAGAATTTCAAAGAGGAGGTGCACTCTCATATGAAGAAGTGCATGGACCATTTTTTAGATGAGGAGGAACATAGCTCTTTGGAAGAATTATCATCTACACCTCTGTATTCATTGAGTGTGAGAGGAGGCTCATCCATGAGCAACCTTGCTAATTTTAAACAAGTGTATGAAAAATATTATATTGCTGAATCTCATGATGTATACTTGTATTTTTCTAACACTCATTTGCAGGGATTTTCTCCAAGAGGGAGCACTATTTATTATGGGCTTCATGGGCCACTTGAGGCCATGAACTTTATTGATGATGATCATCCTTTAGAGGATCTTGGAGGGGAGATACACTTCCTATGGTGTGACTCCTTTATGCCAATCATAAAACACCTTCTCCAAGCATGCAAGAAGGATGGAGTAGCAAGCAAGTGTTGGAGGAAACACTTGTCATCTCCTATTCTATGGCAGTTGATGGAAAAATTGCGTTGGTTGCACATGAGGAGGCATCTTCCTTCTCCTTTATCATATATGGAAGCTAGCATGATCTTAATCATGATTCAACATGCTGAAGATGTTCTTATTCTTGGGAACATGGTTGGAGGAGAGACACATTTGTGGAATGTGTCCTTGGGGAAAGAAGTTTCCCACATTGTTTTCACTACATGTTCTAAGGGGATCATGGGAGACCATTTGGCCACTATAGCACATCACTTGTCTCTTTATGATGTGGACCATATGATTGTATGTATCACTTGGAGCATGCCTATCATGGGCATTTGGGAGTAACTTCACTATGAATTACCATGCTGGAAGGTAATTCATTTCATTTGGATGATAGCATGGAGGTGGAAGACCTTCATTGATGGTGAAATTCCCCATTATGACCATCACTTCTATATTGATGAGGCCATGTATCAACAAGAAGGTTTTCATATATACCTTCCTTTACTTCATGATAAGAGCTATTTGGTTTATCTACCAAAGGCCACTTTTCACACTTGGGAGGAACCATTGGGAGATGGAATTATTGCAGAAAATTTGAAGAAATGGTGGAGACTGTTGAAGGAGGAGGCCACAAGAAGAAGGGGGGAGATTTTACAGCACCCTTGTAGTTGCTTGAGGACAAGCAACATTTGGGAGGGGGAGGCTATAATGTTCCTAAATTAGCTTCAGCTAATTGGAACATAAATTTTGCCTTATTTATTTTGTATTTCATGATTAATGAATAAATTGTGAAGGAGTACATGTAAAAATCCTAAAAACTAAGAGTAAATCAATGCCTATGTGAATAGAGACATATCTGGGCTATTTAAATTATATCTTGCAGGTGTGAAAGGGGCTAAATCACAAGAGGGGATCCTATTTGACCAAGTCAAACAGCGCAGTCTAGATGCATTGAACCTCTTTGAGGGACAGCGCAGTACTAGAAGGAGGTTGTAATATGAAAGGGGTTAAGTGATTCAAGGTGGTTTACGGTTTGGAAAGATTCCTATCTTATAAAAGGAAGATGAGGGAAACAAGGAAATTTTTTTTGAAGATATTACTTTTGAAGGTCTGTCTGCTTAGACATCCCTTGTTGGGCTTTCCTGTTCAGGAATCCCACCTCCTTCCTTGAGCAGCTCTTGGAAGAGAATTGTGATAAAATTCTCCACTATCAGGCTTGGGCCAAGTTTCACCTTACATTACAGTGTTGCTCATGATTGAGGGTTTATTTGTCTTGTGAGTTGCAACAAGTGGAGATCTAGATCTGCTCAGATCTAGATGATAGTAGTGGCTCTTTTCAGTGAGAGTTTCATTTAACCTGCTGAAAGTGTTCATTTTCTGATTATATTTCAAATCCACATCTTGGCATCAGGCCAAATCAACTTCATAATATGTTAGTTCCCAAATCCACCTTAGGCTGAAGGAAGGCGGGATTCAGGGTAACACCAAACCACGCTCAGCCTCGTATCTAGCCCTACGAGGACAGGAGAGGGCTCTCTCCGGGTCAATCTCAATGAAAATATTCAAAGGGGGTTTGAGATGACAAAAAAACAACTGATCTTAGGCTAGATAAACAAATAGGAGGGTTTTATTTTTATTTTTAGGGGTTTTTTGTTGGAAAAAGGGAAAAACAATTTTCGGGCTTGGGGATGAGGCCAATTTCTTGCAGAGTTCAAATTGGGGCGAGGTAGGTAGTGGATTTGATGTCTTAGATAAAATGAATGGATTGAAAATATTGTTGAGGAGCTGAAGAGGGCAATAGAGTGCAAGGATCCTCTTCAAACTGACGAAAAACATATAAAACTAAACAAAAGTCTAAGGCAGAGCACCAGCAAATCAATGAATTCTACCTCAATTACTCATTTGTTTAATTCAGAAGCATAGAGA
Organism: Pinus albicaulis; assembly: GCA_034641835.2. Classification (NCBI taxonomy): domain Eukaryota; kingdom Viridiplantae; phylum Streptophyta; class Pinopsida; order Pinales; family Pinaceae; genus Pinus; species Pinus albicaulis. The sequence continues at coordinate 1,655,068,166 of CM076580.1, forward strand.
AGGATGGAATACATATAACATTAATGAAACTTAAAATAACATGAGAAGAACATCATCAAAACTCAGAAGCCACAACGATCCCAACAAGTGCTGCAAAACTCTGGTCTTTCCTTTGCCAAAAATCTGAAATGAATGTACAATGAGGTGCCAAACTTTTCCCAAGTATCCAACCAGTTCCACCCTGAAAATGAATCAGAAAATACATGATATAGACCAGCCCAACCCATTCCCATGCCTCTAGGGGTCGATCTCATCCTTCTAGGAGCTGTTTCAACCAATTCTAAACATGGAGCTAAAATCTAGGCAGCCAAACAACTTGCCTCTATATGCTAGGAAACTGATCCATTCACTCAATTTTCACTTTTTAGTTAATGAATCCTCTAGAACAAGTAAAAACATGCCAAATTTACATCATAGTCATCAAATTACATCATTGTAGGTCAATCATCACATGAAAAAGCAAAACTAGTCAAAACTGGGCGAATTTCTGAGCTAAAGAGTGAAAATGAGGCAAAATTTCTCTATGTGCCACGCTCAAATTCTCTATGCGTCGTGCCATTTTTGAGGTGATTTTGAGGCACTTCCCGAAGTCAAAATTGAGCTCATGATAGCTTGTTATAAAGCCCTGGATGTCTGCTATCCAACCCAAGTGAAATTTTTCAATTTGGATGTCATTTACCCCTCCAAAACTGCAATCTCCCAATACTGGTTTCTGCTGGTGCAAAAAGTGGCAGAAAGGCCATTTTCAAGGTGTTTTTGGCCCTTTAGGCAGCCCATAATTTGATGAAATGCTTCGCCCATTCCTGAACATACATAATATATCATGAAAAACATAAAAATGCAAATTTTTCCTCTAGGAGATGTCCCAAATGTAAGTGCGCGCCGGATGGCGCGACGCGTCGGGCAGCGCAACGCGTCGGGTGAAAAAACCTGTTTTGCAACCAAAATTTTCAAAAATGAAAAAATCCTCTCCAAATTTGCTGAAATTTGGAGTGAATGTCTCCCATCATGTCTCATGCTCATCCAAGGAAGCTTCGGCCAAGATTCGGAGTGGATCTGGCCTTTTCCGACGTTTCAGTGCTTTTCTCAGCCTTGCCTTCAAGATCTTCATTTTTGCTTTGCAAATGTGTGTGCGGGCCCAATTGTGGTTTTTCATATGTCTAAGCATGTATTTTTCCCTATTAGCCTTCTCCAAGAGCTTCTCCAGATGAATTTTAACATGCGTAAGGCAAGTCTCTCGCTCAAATGGTGTCATGTCACCTGGTCTCTTCCGAGCCATTATACGGTCTTCATGGATTTTCCGCAACTCTATAAGTGTGTGCTGATCCTCCAGTTGTTTATTATGTTGCTCCAAATAATATATAACCCACTTATCTCTCTGAAACTTCACATTCAAAGTATCAATCTTAGCCTTTTGTTCCTGGATGATCTCTTTCAGCTTTGAGCTAGGAGAGCTCGCATCAACATCGATCAAAATAAAATCAGTAGCTTGGCCTCCCGAGGGGCCCTCATCGTGCATAAGCTTCTTTCCTCTGTCCTATACCTGTGATGATGTAGAAGGTGAGACCCCTTCCATGTCATGTGGAGATAGTACTCGCGCTGCTGATGAAGATAACGAGACCCCTTCCACCCTGGGTGGAGATAGTACTCGTCGTGCTGCTGCAAATAAGGCTCTGTGGCCTCTCTGATATGTCACACACCCTGGATCACTGATAGGCTCAGTCTCAGGAACATCAAACTAATGTGAAGGCTCTGCCTCATCATGAACAATCTTGGGAGGAGGCTGGGGGGCTGCAAAGAAGTCCCGGGAAATGAACTCATCCCATGTGATGCCCTGCAAACCAAGATGATGTACCACAATGATTTTGATGAGCGCATAATGATAAATGTTGTTATGTTGCTGCTCCGGATTCTTCTTCTGCATGAGGGTAGTCATCCGCTCTATGTTTCGGCACATGAAGTATGGAATGTTCATCATTCACACTCTCATGAAATGCATCAAAAGTTTGATATGATATGCATAAAGGCGCGATAATCTACCCTCACAGCTGAAATATCTAATGATGAGCTTCATTAATGGTGCATAGGACTCCTTCAGAAATTGGAATGGAAATACCCTGCTCAACTGCCTCAAATATCCAGGTCTGATGTAAGGCTCATAATATGCTCTATCTAGCTATTGTCTCTTATTCCACTCCTTACCAATGTTCGGTATCCCAGTCGCATCATAAATGGTCCCTGGTGTCAAAGTGAAGTCCACTCCAGCAAGATTTACATGACCATCACGCAAATGTAGGACAAATAAGCGAACCAACTTTGGATGGTTTTGAATCTAAGATATCATCTCGTAATACCGAAAACATGAATATTGCTGAAAGCATGTCATTGCAAGCGGGAAGGCCTGCAATTGAGCCAAAGAAGTGGGCTCCTCCCTGACGTTCCTGCCACTCTTATGAGACCTCCTCGGTACATTTAGCTCTGCGGTCGGATCACTATCCTACTCATATCCCTGCTCATATGATGAATTTTTTTCTGACATGATGCTGAAAACAAGGTGCTTGAAAAGTATATGCTGATATATGTGTGGTGAAAACAAGATTTAGGTGTATGTTTCAATGCCAAATCTGCTAAATATGAAATAGGGGAGTGTGAGGAAATATCACAAGGAATACAATAGACTGCCAAGTGAATTTGGAGTGGCAGGACAGTCACTTATTGCTTGAGGGGATTCGGGATTTGGGGATTTTATAAGTGATATGGGAGTGGGAGATAGTGATCGGGGTAGTTTTTAGGAATAAGAGTAAATGGAATGGAAAAATATAAGTGAAATCAAGGATACAGAGGTAGTCCTTGAATGTTGTGGAAATTAGGATTTTGTCAATAGAGGGAAGTGATAGCAGGTGATAGGGTTTGAGGATTTAGAATATGGGAAAAAATAGGTATAAGGGATATAGGATATGAAAGAAAAGGGAAAGACTTTGATAACAGTGTAACAATAATGGGAATGGAAAAAGGGTGGCAAATGACAAGAGTTTCAACACCAAAACTCAATTTCAAACTTCACTCATAAGCCCTAGGAGCAGATTTTGGTATAAATGTAGGGTTGTATTTTCACCAATTAAATTCTTGATATTTGGCCTCTAAACACACCAAAAACGACTTTCAAATCAATATACAGGAGTTTCTACTTACTTGGAGCAGGAAAAAATTGTTTGATTTTGAAAAATTGAGAAGCAATTGATGAATTTCGGGCTTTGGGCTCAGTGCGCCGCGCACACACCCAGTGTGCCGTGTTGATTTTGTGCGCTGCGCCCGTGCAATTTAACACTGTCAATTTCGGCCCAATGCGCCGCGTAGTGTGGATGCACTGCGCCCTATGCCAATGCGCCGCGTTCAATTCCAAGACACAGTCACGGCTTAAAACACTATTTCGTCCTTCCACAACTGAACTTCGACCTTCAATGAATCTCTTGGATGCAAATGGCTATTCAAACGATGAAAATATCTTATATAGTGGTGGATTTGGTTTTTGTTTCACAAAGACCCACTTTTATGATGTTTCAAAATTGGCATTTCTTCACCTTTAATACAACTCTGTTCTTCAAGTTTTCATTTTTTATTTTTTGGCTAAAACGATGAATTCTTGGTTGATTTTTGCAGGGATGGTGGCATTTAGACTTCAGCAAGGAAGACCAGGGTCTGCATGAGAAGTATTTCATGGCGGAAACTTTAAAATACATATTTTTACAAACAAAACAAATTCGATGATTTCTTCCTCAAAACAGAGTTTTGAAGAAGAAATATCCTCGCGCATATTTGATGATGAAGATTTTGGAATGAAACTTATTGAAGACATCCTCATGGCCTACGGGTATTATTCGTCATTTTGAAGACCAATGCCTAGACCTAGAAACTGAAAGCAACTCTTTTTGACCAAAACATCATCTAATGACAGTAAATGACTGAAATCAACTTTGATGAGCTTTGTGAGATTTTGACCAACCCAGCAGGTACAATCATGAGGGAAACAAGCGAAGAAACCCTTCCGTCAGATATTGGCATGCCCCTAGTGGAATGCACATGAAAAAGCTAAATGAGACACCTAAAAATGAAATGCAAAAAGAGAAATGATCTCTGACGGAGGACTGAACAGACTGACTCTAACACTGGCTCCAATGGGGATGGTAGCTCCCTGGAGGTGCCAAGAACTACAGATCTCTGGGAGAGCTAGACAGTGCCTTTCATCCATTGGGCTATGAAGTCCATTATTTTGACAAATCGACACAAGACCTTTGACTAATTTATTGACTGAAAATATGACTCATACTAGCTTAACTGACTCACAAATGACTCATGACTGACTTAGCTAAAACAAGAACTTACAAATCTTATTGAAGGGAAGCAGTCCATCAAGATTTCAAATCCTGATGACAACCACCTGAATACTAATGAAATATGTACAATCATGTGTAATGAGCTTTCCAATGTAACCAATCAAGCAGATGCCTTCCTGACTGATTCTCCCAATCAGATCTCCTGGTCAACAATAAATACTGGTAACTGGGCATCAAAAAACATAATTGACCATGATCTCCTTCATCACTGAATACTGCAATAATCACTTTCACCTGACTGCAACAGATTTTCCAGTGGATCCTGAAAAACATGAAGATTTACCTTTTTCTTAAAAAAAAGGTGTCTTCCTCTTTTGATTCTGATCTTCCTTTATAATGTACTTTAGTAAAATTCTATTCCTGGTCCTCAAAAAATTCTGAACAAGTGTATGAGCAGATCTCCTCTTCAAAGAACATTTCAAAACATGAAACATAGGAAGAAGAATCTGAAAGGCAGTCCTGAATGCTCTGACCTTCTGTAATCTGAATATATTGTAGGTCATCTTCATATGATATAACAGCCAGATTATCATGTTCCTCATTACATTCATCAATCATAAGAAAAGAAACTTTAGATGATTCTTGATACTCAAACATGACATTTCTATCATCTACCAATGTTTCATCTGTTAGCCCCCCTATGAAATTCTTGATAAGCAAGCTGGGGGCTGGATTGTTCTGGAGCCTCCAAGGAATGCCTTTCCCCTAAAAATTCATCCCCCTTGGAGTCTCTTTGTGCCAGGCCTAATATACATCCTCTCTGCTGATCCATTCCTCAAAATGGGCCTTCTTACCCCTATATCCTACAAACTTCCCCATCTCAACCTCTGCTTTCCCTTTGTCAAAATCCCTCCTTCCTATGCTTGAATTCCTCGAAACCCCCTTGAAATCCTTTCCCTGCCCCTAGTTTGGACTTTCCTACCCTTCATTGTTCTATCGTTACCCCTGGCTGGCCCCAAATTGCATTGAAAATGAGTAAAAATCCATACAATTCACATATGAGGCCTTAGCCCCCTTCCCCATTAGTCTCCGCACCCTTTCCATCCATATGCCCAAGCGCCGGGACCACTCGCTAAACTCGTTGGGCGCTTATCCCCTCCAACCCTTTTTTCTGCCTGAAACACTAAAAGAAAAACCTTTTTGAATTATGAAATTCAATTTTTTAATCTGTTTCTAAGGTTTGCCACCGGTCTGATCCTTCAATGAATCTCCGCCGTCCGTTAAACTTGAAATCGATGATCGTTATTCACTATGGGGGGTCGCTCCAAAATCTCATGGTCGTACACCTTGGTCCCCTCGTAGTCCATCTCCACCATCCAATTAATATATGATCCAACGGCACGGAGCGCGCCCGAAATAGTGGTCCCCGCTCCACGCACTGTTTTCCGAAACCCGACGGTAAATTCCGCACCACCCATCTGTAACAGGCGGTTTTCCCCGGAGAGCCAACAATTCCACTCAGTAATCGCCATGTGTCCTCTGTACGAACCTGAAACTGATTTCATTTCGCGCATTAATCTTTGGTTCAAAGTCGGGTAGCGGAATAAATGATAGCCGTCAGATCTTGGAGCCCTCATCCAACGGCCATTGTACTCTGGAGATGCACGTGTTTTAACTCGAGCCTCCGCTCTCCCCGCGCATTAAATTTCGGCCAAAGATATGCAGCGGAATCAATCACTGCCGTCCGATCCTACGCGCTTAATCCAACGGCTGTCATCTCCCGAAGCTGCACACCATTTAACACCCATCCATCGTACCCGCGGGCCCGCCTTCCGTCGTTCTCCGCCGTTGATTTTCGCCCGATCGACGGTCCAGATCTGTCTGTTCATTGTCAACCATTCCGTTTCCCTGGGACCTCCACGTCACCCCCACATGTTTCATCCGTACTTTCTCCCATTCCATCGTGTATATTTGATTCTTTTCGTGTTCTTTAATGTTTTCTCATTCGTTTTTGTTCTGTGTTCCGTCAATTACCTACCTGAGCAGTTTTTCACCATTCTTCTGTGTTTTCTTCTGCCATGTCACTGATTGCACGTCCAATTCTCCCATCTACATCACCCGCCACCCTTGTCCATAGATTTCTTCACGGTCTTTGTGTCTCCTGCAGGCTTATAAAGAAATAATGGCCACTGTGATACACTTCTATGCTACCAGGACAACTAAATCCGAGGAAGATCATCCACAGCGGCTGAATTTATGAACGAAGGCCCGGGAAGGTGGAGATGAGATGTTCATTAAAGGAATAGAGTTCGAACTCTGTAGAAAATATCCCATCACCATTAAACCCGAGCTAACCTGTCAGAGATGGAATTGAAGCAGCAGAGCATTCCAGTACAGAGCAAAAGGGAGGTTAAGGCATGCTAACAAAGATCCAGGGCCTTAAATCAGTGTTTTCAAAGGAAGAAAAACAGATCAGAGATCCCGAGGATTGATCGAAGGATCCTGAGCACAGGCAAAAGGTAATATCAGAGTTTTCGTCAGCAGAATGTTTTTCTTTTTCAGGCCTTTTAGTAGTTTATTTTATTCAAGATACCAGGAGTACTTCAGCCAAAAGATGTCAAGATCAAATCTGGAGTAGATCATTCTCTCACAAAGAAGGTGACAGAGATTAAATATACAGCATGTCAAGCAGAATGGGTTTCGGCCCTGCATTCATTGTTGTGTTTAAAGATACATTTAATTTTCACCTACTCCTTCAGTCGATCTTAGGCTCACCCTTTGCTATAAAGCACAGAAGGAAATATTGTAATGGTTGTTGATGAGAAATCAGTGGAAAGCAAGTATTTTCCTCGCGAGACAAGTTCTCTGTGTAATATTGTAAGATAGACTAAGACTAGATGTATTCAGGCTGAATGTTCAAGCTATGGGCTATGATGTCCCTAATTGGTGTTGTTTTTAATATGACAAGCATGTTTCTTTGGATCCTGATCTAAAGCAGCTGGTGATGTTTCCTCTTTCTCTATATTTGTGATTGACTTGCTTTCATTGCATGCTACATTTCATTTCATTTCTACTGGTAGGTAACATAAGTATAACATAGGATTCACCCTTGTTAGGTGCCCTATGTTTCCTGCTCTCCCTACCTCAATGTTTTCTGCTTATATGTGTATCTGAATGTTGATTTCAATTGATTTAACCAGTGTAGTGGATGTTATTTCCTGCTCTTTGATGTATGAGTTAATGAAATTCGTATTTAGATGTTCTTGTTAAGATTTAGTTGAATCTGTTGAGAACCCTCGAGGTCTAGAACCTGGTCTCTGCCTCTTTTGGGTCTTTCCATCCCAATTAAACCTTCCCAAGATCCCTGGTTTTGCCTCTAATTCTGTCCAGGCAAGCCTGGAGTTAAATGACCTCTGGTCTGATCTATAGACAGAGTTGTATGGTTCCCCTTCACTCATTTTCAATCCTTAATGTCCCATCCCACCAATCATCCTTTAAGATCCAAATGCTCTAGATGACTAGCCCAACAGAAAGCTTGCACATTGAACACAAATAAATCCTTTCTTGACTCCATAGCCCAATGGCTTTGATGTTCTCTGAGTTATCTATCACTGCCTAAGCTTCCTCTTTGCTCATCCTTGTCTTATATTGGTCCTTCTTTTCCTGATTCCCTCCAACCAAACACAAACAATCAAACAAACAACCCTAAGCCTATAACTAGCCTAAAATCATAACGCCCGAGCTTCAAAGACATAAACCTTTGACTACCATAGAGAGATCCCTCTCTGGACCTAGGAGGGCTAGATCCTAAGGTCTGAAAGTGGTTCTATGTTGTCTCATCTTTTGGTCTCTTTCAACCTGGCCAAAACATGGGAACCCCAACATAATGGTGACTCCGCTGGGGATTCTGACTACATTTCACCTTAAAAAATTCGTAAAGACCTCAGAAACTTAGAACTCTGGTTAGGTTGACAGTAATTCACCCCTTTCTTGAATCAAACTCCATTATTGAATATCAACCATACTCTTAGACAGAGCCTGGAAAGGGCCAGGTAGCCTCCATATCTCATCCTCTTTTTAGAAGTGACATATCTGGTAAATGCTCTCCCAATCAATCTCTGGTTGGAGCTTGCTGATTCAGAGGACATTCCTGAAAGGTGATAGTGCCTGAGCACTGTGGTGGACAGTGTACTCCCTATAAACATCCTAAACCTTCCACCTGGCGACTCCATTGTTCCTAAATGTTAAAAGACTCCACTGGTGATCAGTAGGCCCGCTGATTATCCTGGTTTCACAATCAGACTCCACTGGGAGACCAGTCCCTGAGACAACATTACCACAGTAGAAGTAACAAGTAGGGTTAATCTACTTGGCTTATAAAAAAAATTATGGCTTTCAGAACCATCCACACAGGGGCTTATCCCAACCCTGACCCATCAGAAATAGTTGAAAATCCAGAGAGTATCCTCAAAGGAGCTCCTACACCTAAAAGACCAACCATTTCCAGCCACATTCTTAGAGCTAATTCTGCACCAGAAAACCTAACATCTCCAGCACATTTCCTCCCTGACCTAGGCACACCTAATAGACTACCGAGAACTAGGTCATTCAATTATCTAGACCAGCAAGACCTCGAAGTTTACAATACACCATCTAACAGTGGTCAAAACACTAGGGACAGTGAAACCCCTCCTTCCACACCACCTGATTTTCACTTCCTCCAAAACTTGGGGCTCTCTCACCCTAGATCTACTCAATAGACTTCTACTGGTCCAAACATCCCTGTCATCCAAATACCAGCTGCTCAAGCTAACCCTTTACCCGATTAGAACATCATTATGGCAGCTTGGTATGCACCTTTAGTTCTACCCCAACCCTTGTTACCCTTAAAAAATGATTATCATTCAAAAATCCCTCACTTCACTGCCAAATAATCCATCACAGCTCAGGCACATGTAGATAAAATGGAAGACTCTTTTGACTATATAGAAATTGATGATGAAACAGTCAAAATGAGAATCTTTGCTCAGAGCCTGGGGGGTGATGTAAAGAAATGGTTTAAAAATATGCCTCCTAATAGCATCCAAGACCTTCCTGCTCTATATCAGACATTCATAAACAAATGGGAGACTAGGGAAAACCCTCGCCAGCTCCTAGCAGAATACATGTCCCTTAAGAGGAATGTAGGAGAGAGTGTTCATGATTACACCACTAGATTCAACAACATTTATAATGCTCTCCCTCCACACATGAAACCTCCACAAGGTATGGCCTTATCAAAGTATCTTGATGGATTTGATGCTGACCTGGCCTATGAGCTTAGAGACAAAGAATACACCACCCTGGAATACATGTAGAAAGGAGCAATAACCATAGAAGCAAACTTAATGGAAAAAAGGGCAAGATTAAAAGCTGAAAAAATGGTAACATATAGGGATGACAACGTAGCTTCCACATATGATCCCAAATATGACAGACTGTCCAAAAACATGGAAGAGCTACAACAAATGATAAAGAGGATGGTTGTCCAAAACAACAACCAAAACAGAAACCAGAACCAAAACATTAGAAGAAACAATGCTGCTCCCAACAGAAAAAGAGAGTCAGACCAGCAAATTGTTCCCCCATTTCAAGAAAAAATTTTAGATGAGGATGAGGGAATCATTGAAGAATCTAAAGGGAATACAATAAACATGTTTGAAACAGAAGACTCAATCCTAAATTATGATTCAGAAGAAGACCAGGTCTCCACCACTGGTTGTGATGAGGAGTGGTTTGAGTCAAAGGATTATAGATTAGGATTTGAAAATGCCATGTTGCAAGTCAAGGAACAATATGAACTTAGGAGCAAGAGAAGCCAAGATACTCCCAAAACAAAGACTCCTGAGGTAACCATCAAGAAAAGACCTGAAAAAATTTCCAAAGCAACCTTTGCAAACAACAAAACAACAGCTGAAAGTTCTGGTAAGCATAAAGAGAAGGACAACCAGGACACTAGAAAACAAAGCCAACCAACCAGCAGTACTAGCACTTCAGTTAGTGCTCCTGATACAATTGTTCCAAACCTTGTACATAGTGAGAAAACACCAAATGACTCAGCTACCAAGGCAACAAATAAAACAGAGTCAAGTGTTTCCAAGACACAGTCCACTTTCAATTTAGAGAGTGAACTTGCAAAAATCAAAATTTATGTACCATTATCTGAGCTGGCCACTCAGGATGTATATAGAGGCCAAATTTTGAAAGCATTGAATCTAGGGGAAAACAATGATACTGTAAATCTGAATGATGATCAACCAGCCCTGCTCTTTGGTCCAAAAATTGAAGGAAAGTTTTAGGAAGGGGTAGTTCCACCTTTTTATATCAGTCTCAACATTCATGACAAGATCCTTCATAATTCCATGCATGACTCTGGTGCATCACACAATCTAATGCCTAAGGTAGTGATGGAGAGGCTAGGCCTCGAGATAACCCGACCTTACAAAGATCTATATTCATTTGACTCTAGCAGAGTAAAATGCCTAGGCCTCATCAAAGACTTATTTGTGAGTTTAACCCAGATTCCTGCTAAGTGTATGGTCATGGATGTTGTGGTGGCAGATGTGCCACCTAAGTATGGCATGCTATTATCAAGGTCATGGGGAGCCAAATTGCAAGGGACAATGCAGATGGATGGCTCTTATGCCACTATCCCCATATTTGGCCAACTTAGAAGACTGTATAGAGAGTCTCAGATGAAATTCTTAGTCAGTAGCCCCGAGAAACCTGAAAAATCACCATTATACTCTATACATACAGATCTAGACTCTTTTATCCTCTACAATGACCGATCCTCAGAAGAGTCGAGATCAGATAATGGAAATACAAACATACAACCCATGGATTTCAACATAATGGCTACTCTGGAAGAATACGAAGAAGAAGACCATGGGAAAACTGCTGAAAATATAACTCTGAATGAAACAAAAACAGAACAAAAACAGCAAGCTAGCCACCTCCCTGATCTCCATGCCCATAATGAAAAACAAAAGAACCCATCTCCTAGCACAAGCCTCACAACTCAACATAATGGCGAACCCAGCTGTAGGGGAGGGGGTGAAGACGAAGTAAAAAATGAACCCCTGTGGGAAATGAAATTTGATGGGTCATGTACGAGGCAGAGTGCTGGAGCAGGAGTGTGGCTACGTAACACTGAAAATGATCACGCAGAGAGCCACGCTGTCAATCTGCATTTCAAATGCACGAATAACATTGCAGAATATGAGGCTCTAATCTTGGGCTTAAATCTGTTGAAAAAATTAGGAGCCCGTAGGATAGCTGTGAGAGGAGACTCGGAGTTAGTGATAAAACAGGTGAATGGTGAGTATTCAGCAAAACACCCCAGGCTTAGGGCATACAGGAATGATACTCTGGATTTGCTGAAAACATTTGTTTAATATGAGTTAGTATTCATTCCTAGGGGGGAAAACATAGTTGCAAATGGGTTAGCTTGTCTAGCTAGCTCATATCCTAAGGCCCCAGTTGACCAACAGATTATCATTCAAACCAAATTCAGACCTGCAGTACCAGACAATGAAAAATATTGGCAGGTCTTTGAACGAGACAAACAGATCATAGATTTCCTGGTGGGCAGGAATGAGTTTGAATTTTCTGATTTAGACTCATTTTCTGATGATAGCTACCCAAGCGAAGATCCCCCAGATGAACAAGAAACACCCTGTAACATAGAAATCAATTATTTTTCTGAGCAAACTAGAAATTTTAAAGAAAATAGTGAAAATGCAGAAAATGAAGAGGTCGAAGTGCTGCAGGCCAAAGATAAGAATATACCCAGAGGCCTGGCACCCTTAGAGGACCTCTTTGATTTTGATGACGTAGAAAAAAATCCCACAATTGAACATGTTGATTCTGATGTGGAAGAATGCAACATTGGCACTAAAGACAGACCCAAAATGATAAAACTGGCTAAGTCTATACCTGCAGACATGAAGAATTACATTGACCTTTTTAGGGAATTCATTGATGTGTTTGCATGGAGCTATGAAGACTTAAAGGCATATGACACCAAAATCATACAACACAAGATACCACTAAAGGAAAATCAGAAGCCTTTCATACAAAAATTTCGAAGAATCAATCCAAAACAATTGCCTGCAGTAGAGAAAGAAATTAAAAAGTTGTATGAAGCAGGCATAATTGTTCCTGTGAGGTTTTCTGATTGGGTGTCAAACTTAGTGGATGTAAGGAAGAAAACAGGGTAGATCAGACTATGCATAGACTTCAGAAACCTCAACAGAGCCTCCCTGAAAGACAACTACCCTTTGCCTAGAATGGAACATATCCTACAAAAAGTAGTGGGCTCTAAGAGAATCTCCCTGATTGATGGTTTTTCAGGATACAACCAAGTTCTGGTACTCCCAGAAGATCAACTCAAAACAGCTTTTACCACTCCATGGGGCACCTTCATGTACTTGAAAATGCCCTTTGGATTGATGAATGCTGGAGCTACCTTCTAGAGAGCAATGGACATAGCTTTCTCAGAGGAGATAGGTCACTTCATAGTTATCTACTTGGATGACTTGACTGTCTTTTCTAAAACTGAAGAAGAACACTTGAAACATCTGAGGAAAGTCTTTGAAAAATGTAGAAGGTATGGCCTGTCCCTAAATCCTAAGAAAACTTTCTTTGGGCTGCAAGAAGTTAAACTTATGGGCCACATTATATTTGAGAAAGGGATCAGCATAGACCCACAGCAAGTTGAGGGAATACTTCAAATTTCACATCCAAGAAACATCAAGGAATTACAGTCCTTCATAGGGAATATCAATTTCCTTAGAAGATTTATCCCCAATCTTGCTGAACATCTTAGAAAAATGATTGAAATGCTAAAGAAAGATGTAGGAATTAAGTGGACTGTTGAAGCCAAGAAATATTTTGAGTCAGTAAAAATTGCACTCACTCAGGCCCCCGTGCTTATCAGCCCCGACTTCTCAAAAGATTTTATGATCTTTTCATTTGCTTCCCAACACACAATAGCTGCAGAAAAATTCAGAAGGTAATGAACAGCCTATAGCTTTCTTCAGTAAAGCCTTAAGAGATGCACCCTTAAAGTACAACATCATGGAGAAGCAGGCCTATGCTCTGATTAAGGCCTTAAAAGACTTTAGGGTGTACATTCTGCATTCTCACACCACCACTTTCGTGCCAAATATAGTGGTCAAAGATATCTTGTCCCAAGACCCAGATGGGAAAAGGGGCAAATGGATTGCTACAATTTTAGAATATGACCTTGAAATAAAACCCACTAAGCTGATCAAAGGTCAAGGCTTGGCCCAGTTAATGGCCGAATCAAACTTGCAGGCCCTTGACATTAACATGATGAATGCCTTAGATGAGCAAGAAGGATTGCCCCATCCGACTATTGAGGAGTAGTTTCAGAACTCTCCTTGGTATACTGATATCCTTTACGTGCTCACACACCTCAATGCCCCTCCAGAACTATCCAAAACAAAGGCCAGATTCATAAAACTCAAGGCTAGAAATTACTGCATTATGAATGAGAGTATATATTGGAAAAATCCAAATGGCCTTCTACTGAAATGTTTGTCTGAAACTGAAGCTGAAAGAATCAAACAGGAATTCCATGCTGGAGAATGTGGAGGCCACCTGAGTTGGAAAACCACTGCAAATAAGATACTTAGGGCTGGTTACTATTGGCCTACACTCTTTAGTGATGTCCATAAAATGATTCTTTCCTGCCACAAATGCCAAATCTTTGAGGGCAAAAGAAAGCTCCTTCCCCTCCCTTTGCAACCTATCACCATAGAAGGTCCCTTCATGCAATGGGGCCTAGACTTTATAGGAGAGATTCATCCTGCCTCCTCCGGACATCACAAATGGATCCTGACTGCTACAGATTACTTCACCAAATGGATAGAAGCCATACCCACTAGGAATGCCACCGATTCTGTTATCATTAGGTTCCTAGAAGACTTCATCCTATCTCGTTTTGGCTGTCCAAGGAAAATAATAATTGACAACGCCGCTGCTTTCAGATCCAAAAGAATGGTTGATTTCTATCACAGGTACGGAATAGCACTTGGACATTCAACTGCCTATTACCCCCAAGGTAATGGCCTAGCTGAATCATCAAATAAAAGCCTGGTTACAATCATTAAGAAGCTGCTGGAAGAGAACAAAAGATCATGGCATAAAAATTTGATACATGCCTTGTGGGCAGACAGGCTCACTACAAAGAAATCTATTGGCATGTCACCCTTTCAGCTGGTTTATGGGACTGAAGCATTTTTTCCTACTAGTCTTGGAGTTCCAGTGATCAAGCTTGTGCAGGAGATCCAATCAGAAGAAAACAATATGGTAAGGAGAATCAATGAAAATATCCATCTGCAGCAAACAAGAGAGCAGGTTTATAGTAGATCTGTCAGAGTACAGGAAGGCATAAAGAGACAGTTTGACAAAAGAACCAAAGCTTCAGATTTCAAGGTTGGAGATAAGGTTTTGAGATGGGATTCAAGAAGAGAGGAAAAAGTTAAACATGGAAAATTTGACAGCCTGTGGTAGGGCCCTTACGTTATTCAAGCCACTGTGGGTCCTAATGCGTTTTTTCTGTAAGAACTTGATGGCACATAATTTTTTGGGGGTCCTGTCAATGGCAAGATGCTCAAACATTACTTCTATTGATTTTCCATTTCCAGTTTCATCTCCATTGTACATAACATTGCAAGTTTTCATTTTCAGAAAAAAGAGAAAATGTTCCAAAAAACAGAATGAAAAGAGAGGTTCAGACATGCTCAAAACATGAACCTCTGAAGTAAAAAGCATGGCTCAAACCTGATCAAAATCTGAGCCAAAGGAAGCAGAAATAACTGGTCCTAATAAGCTCAAAATCTGGATCAGCAGCGAAAGAAGAACTAGCTCTAATATGCCTAAAACCAGAGCTGAAGCAAAGAAAAGAGGTGACTCAAATATGCTCAAAACCTGAGTCACAAGAAAGAAAGAAGAAGGTTTCAAAGTTGTAGAATTCCATGCCTTCACAGTTTTGTCTTCTACAAGTTCCTGTCCAGCGAGTCAGACAGTCTAATCCTGGCTTGGCTGTGTTTAAATTTCCTGTCTTAGAATGTAGGTGAAGGAACCTGTTGGACAGTTTAATCCCAACAAGTATTAGATTAGGTAGAGAAATAGATGAGGCCAACAGTCTAATCTGGCCTCATGGAGAAATAAGGGTAGAGTTAGAGTAGGTTTTTTTTTGTTTTGCAAAATAAAATGTAAAGGGTCTGCAAGCTCAAAAGCACCCAAAGGGAAAATTGTAGAACTGTAGTTTGGGTAGGTAGATTGGTTGGGAAATATTTTTGCTGATTTTTCTGTCATATTGTGGCAGCTAAAATTGAAGAAGAAAGATGGATTATGACAGCAGGCATCTGGCCTACTCCAAAGATCATCTCCGGTTTCTTGACTCCTCCAAGGAGCAGCCATCCCCATGTGGAGCCACTGTTAGCCCCCCTATGAAATTCTTGACAAGCAAGCTGGGGGCTAGATTTTTCTGGAGCCTCCAAGGAATGCCTTTCCCCTGAAAATTCATCCCCCTTGGAGTCTCTCTGTGCCAGGCCTAATATACATCCTCTCTGCTGATCCATTCCTCAAAAGGGGCCTTCTTACCCCTATATCCTGCAAACTTCCCCATCTCAACCTCTGCTTTCCCTTTGTCAAAATCCCCCTTCCTATTCTTGAATTCCTCGAAACCCCCTTAAAATCCTTTCCCTGCCCCTAGTTTGGCCTTTCCTACCCTTCATTGCTCTATCGTTACCCCTGGCTAGCCCCAAATTGCATTGAAAATGAGTAAAAATCCATACAATTCACATATGAGGCCTTAGCCCCCTTCCCCATTAGCCTCCGCACCCTTTCCGTCCATATGCCCAAGCGCCGAGACCACTCGCTAAACCCGTTGGGCACTTATCCCCTCCAACCCTTTTTTCCGCCCAAAACATTAAAAGAAAAACCTTTGTGAATTATGAAATTCGTGTTTTTAATCTGTTTCTAAGGTTTGCCGCCGGTCTGATCCTTCAACGAATCTCCGCCGTCCGTTAAACACGAAATCGACGACCATTATTCACTATGGGGGGTCGCTCCAAAATCTCATGGCCGTACACCTTGGCCCCCCCATAGTCCATCTCCACCGTCCAATTAATATATGATCCAATGGCGCGGAGCGCGCCCGAAATAGTGGTCCCCACTCCATGCGCTATTTTTCGAAACCCGCCGGTAAATTCCGCACCACCCATCTGCAACAGGTAGTTTTCCCCGAAGAGCTAGCGATTCCACTCAGTAATCACCACGTGTCCTCTGTACGAACCTAAAACCGCTTTCATTTCGCGCATTAATCTTTGGTTCAAAGTCGGGTAGCGGAATAAATGATAGCCGTCAGATCTTGGAGCCCTCATCCAACAACCATCGTACTCTGGAGATGCGCACATTTTAACTCGGGCCTCCACTCTCCCCGTGCATTAAATTTTGGCCAAAGATATGCAGCGGAATCAATCATCGCCATCTGATCCTACGTTCTTAATCTAACGACTGTCATCTCCCGAAGCTGCACACCATTTAACACCCGTCCATCGTACTCGCGGGCCCGCCTTCCGTCGTTCTCCGCCGTTGATTTTCGCCTGATCGACGGTCCAGATCTGTCTGTTCATTGTCGACCATTCCATTGCCCCGGGACCTCCACGTCACCCCCACGTGTTTCATCCGTACTTTCTCCCATTCCATCGCGTATATTTGATTCTTTTCGTGTTCTTTAATGTTTTCTCATTCGTTTTCATTCTGTGTTCCGTCAATTACCTACCTGAGCAGTTTTTCACCATTCTTCTGCGTTTTCTTCCACCATGTCACTGATTGCACGTCCATTTCTCCCATCTTCATCAACCGCCACCCTTGTCCATAGATTTCTTCATGGTCTTTGTGTCTCCTGCAGGCTTATAAAGAAAGAATGGCCGCCGTGATACACTTCTATGCTACCAGGACAACTAAATCCGAGGAAGATCATCCACAGCGGCTGAATTTATGAACGAAGGCCCGGGAAGGTGGAGATGAGATGTTCATTAAAGGAATAGAGTTCGAACTCTGTAGAAAATCTCCCATCACCATTAAACCCGAGCTACCCTGTCAGAGATGGAATTGAAGCAGCAGAGCGTTCCAATACAGAGAAAAAGGGAGGTTAAGGCACGCTAACGAAGATCCAGAGCCTTAAATCATTGTTTTCAAAGGAAGAACAACAGATCACAGATCCCGAGGATCGATCAAAGGATCCTGAGCACAGGCAAAAGGTAATATCAGAGTTTTCGTCAGCAGAATTTTTTTCTTTTTCAGGCCTTTCAGTAGTTTATTTTATTCAAGATACCAGGAGTACTTCAGCCAAAAGATGTCAAGATCAAATCTGGAGTAGATCATTCTCTCACAAAGCAGGTGACAGAGATTAAATATACAGCATGTCAAGCAGAATGGGTTTTGGCCCTGCATTCATTGTTGTGTTTAAAGATACATTTAATTTTCACCTACTCCTTCAGTCGATCTTAGGCTCACCCTTTGATATAAAGCACAAAAGGAAACATTGTAATGGTTGTTGATGAGAAATCAGTGGAAAGCAAGTATTTTCCTCGTGAGACAATTTTTTTGTGTAATATTGTAAGATAGACTGAGACTAGATGTATTCAGGCTGAATGTTCAAGCTATGGGCTATGATGTGCCTGATTGGTGTTGTTTTTAATATGACAAGCATGTTTCTTTGGATCCTGATCTAAAGCAGCTGGTGATGTTTCCTCTTTGTCTATATTTGTGATTTACTTGCTCTCATTGCATGCTACATTTCATTTCATTTCTACTGGTAGGTAACATAAGTATAACATAGGATTCACCCTTGTTAGGTGCCCTATGTTTCCTGCTCTCCATACCTCAATGTTTTCTGCTTATATGTGTAACTGAATGTTGATTTCAATTGATTTAACCAATGTACTGGATGTTATTGCCTGCTCTCTGATGAATGAGTTAATGAAATCCGTATTTAGATGTTCTTGTTAATATTTAGTTGAATGTGTTGAGAACCCTCGAGGTCTAGAACCTAGCTTCTTGCTCTTTTGGGTCTTTCCATCCCAATTAAACCTTCCCAAGATCCCTGGTTTTTCCTCTAATTCTGTTCAGGCAGGCCTGGAGTTAAATGACCTCTGTTCTGATCTATAGACAGAGTTGGATGGTTCCCCTTCACTCATTTTCAATCCTTAATGTCCCATCCCACCAATCGTCCTTTAAGATCCAAATGCTCTAGATGACTAGCCCAACAGAAAGCTTGCACATTGAACACAAATAAATCCTTTCTTGACTCCATAGCCCAATGGCTTTGATGTTCTCTGAGTTATCTATCACTGCCTAAGCTTCCTCTTTGCTCATCCTTGTCTTATATTGGTCCTTCTTTTCCTGATTCCCTCCAACCAAACACAAACAATAAAAAAAACAACCCTAAGCCTATAACTAGCCTAAAATCATAACACCCGAGCTCCAAAGACATAAACCTTTGACTACCATAGAGAGATCCCTCTCTAGACCTAGGAGGGCTAGATTTATGTTGTCTCATCTTTTGGTCTCTGTCAACCTGGCCAAAACATGGGAACCCCAACATCATCCAAGGAAACGTTTTCACTTACTTGAACGAAGATCTCATCTTGTTGTTCATGAACTGGCTAGATTACCCCCTCATGAAGGCTCTGTTCTGATGACATGAGAACACTTGGATCCGTAACTCTGTCTTCTTCATTCCAGATGACTTCAACAACAGAGTTCTCCTTCATGGGATTCAGCACAAGATATTCTTGGTCATCACAATCTGAATCTGAAATGGCTGACTTAACGTTATCACATTCTGAAATTGAAACATGACTTCCCTGCATGCTGTCTTCTTCTATGGACATATCTAAAACAAAACCTTATATTTCATCATCTTCAACCATATGGCAATATTCAACCTAATGATCTTGATAAGTATCCTTCAATACTTCTGTGTGCTGTTGTAGCGAATTTTCATACAATGCTTCCATGATTTCTCCGTCCATCAATTCATTTTCTTCATAAAAATTCTCAAGATCTTCAATGAAACTATCGACGTGTTCACAACAATTCTGCACTAACATTAAAGATGGAAAAGATTCTCTATACCTTTCAAAGAATATTGTATGAAAATATTTTAGAAAATAAATAGAAGCAGGTGGCAAACTTTCATACCAAGATTGGGCTTCATCTTCCAGAGTAGCCATAAAAATTTTCATCAAACAGTCTTAAGGAAAATCGTTCTTTAATTTATGCACATGGATGTGAAATTTCACCAGATGAAGAGCAGCGTCATTACCTTCCACATTTCTGAACATAGGAAAATTCTCGAGCCAATCCACCTTGGGAATTTTATTTGGGAAACTTGGAATATGATATCGGCTCATGGGAGCATATCTTCTTGCAACTCGATCCATCTTGAAAGTCTTAAAGCTACTGATCTCTCTGCAGTGGAGTCACCATGAAGGATTGATTTTTGGATTTTTCAGTGAAATCACCAGGTGAATGATTTCAGCCTTCTGATGTCTGATCATTGTCCACCATCAACAATCAGATCTGAGCTTGATACATGTACTGGGGCAATTTACAAGTTAGGTGTTACGACTATAAGCTAACCCGGAGATGGACTGAAGCAGCGTTTATCTACTATGCACTCGCAGAGCAAGAGCAGTTCGAAGGCTACCTGGCATAACTTCAAGCTCCGTCGGTAGCTTATAAAACGAATAACACCAAAAAGAAAACCATTTTCTCCCCAGTATGGTCGCCACTATTTTAGTTCCCAAATCCACCTTAGGCTAAAGGAAGGCAGGATTCAGGGTAACACCAAACCACGCTCAGCCTCGTAGCTAGCCCTACGAGGACAGGAGAGGGCTCTCTCCGGGTCAATCTCAATGAAAATATTCAAAGGGGATTTGAGATGACAAAAAAAAACAACTGATCTTAGGCTATATAAACAAATAGGAGGGTTTGATTTTGATTTTAAGGGGTTTTTTGTTGGAAAAAGGGAAAAACAATTTTCGGGCTTGGGGATGAGGCCAATTTCTTGCAGAGTTCAAATTGGGGCGAGGTAGGCAGTGGCTTTGATTTCTTAGATCAAATGAATGGATTGAAAAGACTACTGAGGAGATGAAGAGGGCAAGAGAGTGCAAGGATCCTCTTCAAACTGACGAAAAACATATAAAACTAAACAAAAGTCTAAGGCAGAGCACCAGCAAATCAATGAATTCTACCTCAATTACTCATTTGTTTAATTCAGAAGCATAAAGAAGGATGGCATACATTTAACATTAATTAAACTTAAAATAACATTAGAAGAACATCATAAAAACTCAGAAGCCACAAGGATCCCAACAAGTGCTGCAAAACTCTGGTCTTTCCTTTGCCAAAAATCTGAAATTAATGTACAATGAGGTGCCAAACTTTTCCCAAGTATCCAACCAGTTCCACCCTCAAAATGACTCAGAAAATACATGATATAGACCATCCCAACCCATTCCCATGCCTCTAGGGGTCAAGCTCATCCTTCTAGGAGCTATTTCAACCAATTCTAAACATGGAGCTAAAATCTAGGCAGCCAAACAACTTGCCTCTATATGCTAGGAAATTGATCCATTCACTCAATTTTCACTTTTTAGTGAATGAATCCTCTAGAACAAGTAAAAAAATGCCAAATTTACATCATAGTAATAAAATTACATCATGGTAGGTCAATCATCACATGAAAAAGTAAAACTAGTCAAAACTGGGTGAATTTCTGAGCTGAAGAGTGAAAATGAGGCAAAATTTCTCTATGCGCCGCGCTCAAATTCTCTATGCGTCGCGCCACTTTGGAGGTGATTTTGAGGCACTTCCTGAAGTCAAAATTGAGTTCATGATAGCTCGGTGGAAAGCCCTGGATGTCTTCTATCCAACCCAAGTGAAATGTTTCAATTTGGATGTCATTGTCCCCTCCAAAACTGCAATCTCCCAAGACTGGTTCATGTTGGTGCAAAAAGTGGCAGAAAGGCCATTTTCAAGGTGTTTTTGGCCCTTTAGGCAGCCCAGAATTTGATGAAATGCTTCGGCCATTCCAGAACATACATATTATATCATGACAAACCCAAAAATGTAAAGTTTTCCTCCAAAAGATGTCCCAAACGTAAGCGCGTGTCGAGTGGCGCGACGCGTCGGGCGGAAAAACCTATTTTGCAACCAAAATTTTCAAAAATGAAAAAATATTCTCCAAATTTGCTGAAATTTGGAGTGAAGGTCTCCCATCATGTCTCATGCTTAGCCAAGGAAGCTTCGGCCAAGATTCGGAGTGGATCCGGCCTTTTCCGACGTTTCAGTGCTTTTCTCAGCCTTGCCTTCAGGATCTTCATTTTTGCTCTGCAAACGTGTGTGTGGGCCCAATAGTGGTTTTTCATATGTCTGAGCATGTCTTTGTCCCTATTTTCCTTTTCCAAGAGCTTCTCCAGATGAATGTTGACGTGCGTAAGGAAAGTCTCTCGCTCAAATGGTGTCATGTCACCTGGTCTCTTCCGAGCCAATTCACGGTCTTCACGGATTTTCCGCAACTCTATAAGTGTGTGCTGATCCTCCAGTTGTTTATTACACTGCTCCAAGTAATCTATAACCCACTGAGCTCTCTGCAACTTCACAGTCAAAGTATCAATCTTAGCCTTTTTTTCCTGGATGATCTCTTTCAGCTTTGAGCTAGGAGAGCTCACATCAACATCAATCAAAATAAAATCAGTATCTTGGCCTCCCGAGGGGCCCTCATCGTGCATAGGCTTCTTTCCTCTGTCCTATACCTGTGATGATGTAGAAGGCGAGACCCCTTCCACGCCATGTGGAGATAGTACTCGCGCTACTAATGAAGATAACGAGACCCTTCCACCCCTAGTGGAGATAGTACTCGTCGTGCTGCTGAAAATAAGGCTCTGTGGCCTCTCTGATATGTCACACACCCTGGAGCACTGATAGGCTCAGTCTCAGGAACCTCAAACTGATGTGAAGGCTCTGCCTCATCATGAAAAATCTCGGGAGGAGGCTGGGGGGCTGCAAAGAAGTCCCGGGAAATGAACTCATCCCATGTGATGCCCTGCAAACCAAGCTGATGTACCACAATGATTTTGATGAGCGCATAATGAAAAATTCTGTTATGTTGCTGCTCCGGAGTCTTCTTGTCCATGAGGGTAGTCATCCGCTCTATGTTTCGGCACATGAAGTATGGAATGTTCATCATTCTCACTCTTGTGAAATGCATCAAAATTCTGATATGATATGCATAAAGGCGCGAGAATCTACCCTCACAGCTGAAATATATAATGATGAGCTTCATTAATTGCGCATAGGACTCCTTCAGAAATTGGAATGGAAATACCCTGCTCAACTGCCTCAAATATCCAGGTCTGATGTAAGGCTCATAATATGCTCTATCTAGTTGTTGTCTCTTATTCCACTCCTCACCAATGTTTGGTATCCTGGTCACATCAGAAATGGTCCCTGGTGTCAAAGTGAAGTCCACTCTAACAAGATTTACATGACCATCACGCAAATGTAGGACAAATAAGCGAACCAACTCTGGATGGTGTTGAATCTGAGATATCATCTCGCAATACCGAAAACATGAATGTTGTTGAAAGCATGTCATTGCAAGCGAGCAGGCCTGCAATTGAGCCAAAGAAGTGGGCTCCTCCCTGATGTGCCTGCCACTCTTATGAGACCTCCTCGGTACATTTAGCTCTGCGGTCGAATCACTCTCCTGCTCATATCCCTGGTCATATGATGAATTTGTTTCTGACATGATGCTGAAAACAAGGTGCTTGAAAAGTATATGCTGATATATGTGTCGTGAAAACAAGAGTTAGGTGTATGTGTTCAATGCCAAATGTGCTAAATATGAAATAGGGGAGTGTGAGGAAATATCACAAGGAATACAATAGACTACCAAGTGAATTTGGAGTGGCAGGACAGTCACTTATTGCTTGAGGGGATTCAGGATTTGGGGATTTTATAAGTAATATGGGAGTGGGAGATAGTGATCGGGGTAGTTTTTAGGAATAAGAGTAAATGGAATGGCAAAATATAAGTGAAATCAAGGATACAGAGGCAGTCCTTGAATGTTGTGGAAATTAGGATTTTGTCAATAGAGGGAAGTGATAGCAGGTGATAGGGTTTGAGGATTTAGAATATGGGAACAAAAAGGTATAAGGGATATGGGACATGAAAGAAAAGGGAAAGACTGTGATAACAGTGTAACAATAATGGGAATGGAAAAAGGGTGGCAAATGACAAGAGTTTCAGCACCAAAACTCAAATTCAAACTTCACTCATAAGCCCTAGGAGAAAATTTTGGTATAAATGTAGGGTTGTATTTTCACCAATTAAACCCTTGATATTTGGCCTCTAAACACACCAAAAACGACTTTCAAATCAATATACAGGAGTTTCTACTTACTTGGAGTAGGAAAAAATTGTTTGATTTTGAAAAATTGAGAAGCAATTGATGAATTTTGGGCTTTGGGCTCTGTGCGCCGCGCACACACCCAGTGCGCCGCGTCGATTCTGTGCGCCGCACCCGTGCAATTTAACACTGTCAATTTCGGCCCAATGCGCCGCGTAGTGTGGATGCGCCGCGCCCTATGCCAATGCGTCGCGTTCAATTCCAAGACACAGTCACGGCTTAAAACACTATTTCGTCCTTTCACAACTGAAATTCGACCTTCAATGAATCTCTTGGATGCAAATGGCTATTCAAACGATGAAAATATCTTATATAGTGGTGGATTTGGTTTTTGTTTCACAAAGACCCACTTTTATGATCTTTCAAAATTGGCATTTCTTCACCTTTAATACAACTCTGTTCTTCAAGTTTTCCTTTTTGATTTTTTGGCTAAAACGATGAATTCTTGGTTGATTTTTGCAGGGATGGTGGCATTTAGACTTCAGCAAGGAAGACCAGGGTCTGCATGAGAAGTATTTCATGGCGGAAACTTTAAAATACATATTTTTACAAACAAAACAAATTCGATGATTTCTTCCTCAAAACAGAGTTTTGAAGAAGAAATATCCTCGCGCATATTTGATGATGAATATTTTGGAATGAAACTTATTGAAGACATCCTCATGGCCTGCGGGTATTATTCGACATTCTGAAGACCAACGCCTAGACCTAGAAACTGAAAGTGACTCTTTTTGACCAAAAAACCATCTAATGACAGTAAATGACTGAAATCAACTTTGATGAAATTTGTGAGATTTTGACCAACCCAGCAGGTACAATCATGAGGGAAACAAGCAAAGAAACCCTTCCGTCAGATATTGGCATGACCCTGGTGGAATGCACATGAAAAAGATGAATGAGACACCTAAAAATGAAATGAAAAAAGAGAAATGATCTCTGACGGAGGACTGAACAGACTGACTCTAACAGAATCTACAGTGTTGTCTCTCTCCCTAAGACAACGTTATTTGCAGATCTATAGCTGCAGGGTGCCTTGCTGGCATTTTGGAGGAGAGATCTCTGATGTTGGGATTCTTCCTCCATTGAGGTGATATATAGATTGGCCAACCAATCTATGTTATATTTCAGATATGATCTGCTATGTTATTCAGAATTTCTTAATCATTCTACAGATCTGAAGTTTTAGATCTCAGATCTACTCCCAGTGTTTCATGTTTTGAGCAAATCCCCAAGGGGAATGTATAGATCAGATTTTCTTGTGCATAGATCTGTATTAGATCTATATTTTTATGTAATGATCTGATATAGATCTGAAGAATCAATAAAATGTTGCTTCAACCCTGAAAATTACGCTGTCACTGTTATGCAGTCTTTTTACATGGTTGTAGCACCTATTTCTTGAGGAATTCTTCTGTATTATTTCATTCTTCTTCTGTAAAATGTATGAGTTATATCCATGAGATTATTTGTGAATTTTTAGACCTTATTTCATTCATACCCTTCAGAAAACCACGCTCACATGCTTCAGTAAATTTCTGCATAATTCTAGTCTTGGGAAATCAGGGTTTTCTAGCCTAGTTAGGAAAGGAGGAATTGTTTAACTTAGAAAAACTTATTTTTTTCGGCTGAAATTCGACATGGGAGTCCCTAATAACCCTAGCTATAATATCCAACCACTTTCCCATCTTACTTTGAACAAATATATTAATAGACTCATTTTAGGGCCAAAATCCTCACTTTTCCCCACCTTTTGCCTTGTAAAACGTTGTATAGATTTTCTTCTATATATTTTACTGAAGTTTAAATGTTTTTACATCAGTATGAAGCATATTTATGTAGCTCCACATTTTTAATAACTCATATTATTCCCAATCTGCAGCTGTTCCTGAAAAAGAAACATTACAGAGAACTACAGGTCGATTTTGATCCTCTCAAAAAGTGGAATCTAATTAAATTATTATCTTAAAAATATGAGATTTCCAATTTGGAATTATACCTCAGTTGAAAAAATTAACACTAGAAATCACACAAATATAATACTAGAACAAATTGGTATTAAAGAAATTCACATTGTCTAATATTCTAACATTCCCCTTTTAGAATAATATCAGCTAAGAAAAATAATTTAGAAAATGACAGGCATAGAGGAATTACATCTACCCCCAGTTAATGAAAATTTCCTTCACATCACACCTAGATCAAAATGAATATACTTAGTTCTTTTATTGAGGGTCTCAAGAATATGTGAACATTGTGACATTTTTTGTGACAAATTATTAATTCAACAATATGTTCATTAATACTTTAGTTAATGAATTGTATGTGGATCTCTATGTGTTTATTGAAATAATATTGGATTTATCAATTATGCCACATATATGTGACTTCAAATATTTTCAAGACATGTAACACACAACGTTCTTGCTAATGATACCCCACCTACTTTAATTTTCATTCGACATAAGAGATATCAAGTCTACAATAGATTTGTTGGATTAATAATAGGTTATTCATATATGAATCAATTGAGTCCATCTAATGTTTTGGAATAGTGGAGGTATTTGACTTGAGAGAATCCTTTGGTTACCAACTAATGTTTATATTTTTCCATGTTTCCGTTCATTTCATATTTTCTTCTATAAACCCATTACATTTCACATTCTTCTACCCTTGAGGGAGAGGGAATAGACACTTGTATCATTCACCAACAAGGAATCATACTTCCATTAATAATTATATCTCTCTTTGTTTTAGGCTATAGTCACTAAAGAAGCATGTGGATGTTATGAATAAGTATAACAAGGTATAAAATTATTGCCAAATAAAGATCCAATAACTTCCATAGTTTGTCAAACCCATATATGAAGTGGACATTCTAAGGAAGCTTGATATACTCTTTTGGAGAAGGAAAGTGAGTAAGGGAAGCATAAGGTTCCTCATTTTATTCATCAAAATAATAATTATCATGTAGAAAAAAATCAATATCATGAGAATTTGTAGAAGGCGGAGTCAATAGAGAATAAAGGGAGAAGTGGGCTTGCATGTTGGAATGTTTTCACTAAAGTGAATTTCTACACTAATTTTCATTTAGGTAGTGCGGTATACATAAACACAATGACCTTTTCTATTATTTGAATAATAGACAAAAATTCATTTTTTATTATTGAGTTTTAAATCTTTGTGCTTCTCACCATGAAAGTGATCCTAAGTGTCACAATTAGAAACTTGAAAGTTGCTAATCTTTAGCTTGTTTTTTCCCCATACTTCTTCTATAGTTACAACCTTCACAGATTATTAGGGGCACAATTGAATGAGTAATTGGAATAGATAATGGATTTATTACAAACATGGTAGACATATTCTTGGACTAAACCATGTAATTGAACATTTATTTAATATTTGGTTTTCTCTCAACAACGTCATTCTATGACAATGATAGGTAATTGTGCAATACATTTGTATTCTTTCAAAATTAAATATGAATGAACTTATTATTAACATATTTTCCTCCACTCTTTGATCTAAATTTTTGAATGTCACCAAAGTGTTTTCTAGTTAGGCCCTCAAAGGCCAAAAAAAGTGGTGAAAACTTCACTTTTATGAGTAAGAAAATAAAGTCAAGTGTGCTTGGAAAAATTTTCAATAAAGTGAAAAATTTTCTCATGAGTAGAAAACAAAATAAATGGTAAAGGACTTCATATATATTATGAGCAAGCTCCAATATTGTTCATTCCTACCAAGGGGAACCTTGACAAAATTATCATGATGATGCTTTTCAAGAACACAACCTCGACAACACCATCTTCATATGAAATGAGAGGATGGATAATAAAAATTTTATGATTGGGTCACTATTGCAGTGCACAGTGATTTAGGTGTACAATAGCTCATTCTAGATTCTACTCAAATCTTTAATATGAATAAAAAAAAAAATCAGAAAGTGAAGATGACCCATAATTGTAAAACTTGTAAATTATGAAACAATCAACTCTACATGAGACTATTACATGTTTAGGATCATGTAAGTATTTGGTTAAACACTATGTTGTGAAAATTATAAAGTTTTTCTTACACCAGAATGGGTTATTTGATAGATGGATAAAGATCGCATGAAAGATTGGGAACACAAAGTACATTTTCTCATCAACAAAAATATGCTTGGTATTACAATCATTAATAGAGAAAATATATCTTTTCCTTGGCCATATGGTGTGAGGTCCCAAAATATAAAATGCAATGATCTATAGAAAAATATTTTACATTGATGTTGCAACCAAAAATAAAAAGTGCCTAAGCGTTATAGGAATAAAGAGATGAAGCAACATTATGATAAAGTTTGATGTTGTAATATATCATGTTTTCATCCCACGGTTCCATATTTTTCAAGAGATGAGACTCAAAATGACCATGTCATGCACAAAAGTTATAATTCTTATTTTTCTTCTTTCCTTCGGACTTAATATTTTGTTTTATATTTGGTCTCTTGAAATTGATTGACTTGGGGAACCTTGTTCCTTCTATTTTGTGTGAACGTCTTCTTTTTAGGACCTTATTTTTTTACACCATTAAGACCTTATTCTCGGTATTTGTAAAAATAATATAAATGTATAACAACTTTTATTTCTCTTGCATTAAATTATCACAAAATAATTAAAAAAATAAACATTGTATAGGTAACTCTAATGGCTTCTTTCATGAAATAAATTATAGAAGAAAACTATAGTAAGGTTCACCAAGTATAGAACGATGTAAGTAGCATATGAACCTTTGGTTTCCTCATATGACAATATGCAAGAAATAGTATCAAATTCTTAAACCTAAAGATATAATATTAAATGTGATCAAAGTTAGCATGATCCAAAGAAATTAGCTCATTCTCAAGTTAATTGGCTCAATTTTCTTTATTTTTACCAATTCATTGCTTAAGCCCGATCAAAGCCTCTCAATTTGTTTCGTTAATCCATTGAAGATTAAAATTCAAATCTTCCAAGATGGATAGACTAATGAATCCATGAGCTTTATTGTTTTTGTTTTCATACTTGTCTCTTTTAGAGGTATCCAGAGATGAAACTTGTGTTTCTAAATTAGTTCTCTATAGTTTCTCTCTCAACAAATATTCCATGTGAAACTTCCATGCATGAAGAATAAGTGTATTTTTTAAGAAAATTTCATTAGAACTAACCATATCCAAAAAATATATTAATGATGGTAAACACAAAAATTAATTGCACCACTATAAAGTACATACCCATAAAAAAAAACACTTAAAAAGGTGTATATGTGGCCAATATATTCCCTTTAGAGGTTCTAAAAATGAGGATTAGAGGGGAGGTTCTAAGAAACTTTAGAAATAACCAGAGCTAAAATAAAATTTCCAAAAACCAATGATATTATTAACAAAGTAATCTATCAAACGGGAACTGTATCGAGTTCTTACTTTTTTAGAGTTGCAAAAAATCATTTGATTTTGAAATTGTTGATTCATAATACACCTTTTTTTAGCATATTTTAGACACTTTAAATTTTCTTTTGTATTAAGTATGCAAATTTTTTTAAATGTCAATGCCTTTCCTGTCAATTTTGAAAAGTGTTGATACAACATCGACCTCATTTTGGGGGGCTTATTTTTGACACTTTAAATGTTTTTTTACATATTATGTATGGATAAGTTTTTTTAAAATATTGGTGATTTTCATGTGGATTTTGAAAGTAGTATCGAACCTTTTTTAGAAGTATTTTAACACTTTAAATTTTCTTATGTCCTAACTGTATACATATTTTTTTTAATGTTGATTATTTAACCATTTTTCAAGTTGTCTTATTCTTCTTCTTATTTTTCGTCCTAACATGCTTTTTAAGAATTTTCCAAATTTGTTTTTTTGTTTTTTTTTGCAATGTCTTTTTTTTAATGAACTTTTAATTTTTTTACAAAGTTTAAAAATAATAATAAAATTAATATTTTGAAGTTAAGATTTTTTATACATTTATATATCGTTAATTAATACTTAAATACACATAAAATAATTGTCACTAAAAAATAATAATTTTAAACACTCAACAAAAAATAAACATTTTGCATATAGATATAATTAAAAAATATATATTTCTGGACATTTATGCTAAAAATGACATCATAAATAAATATTCTTTATGAAAAATTGAATAAAAAAATGAACAATAAAAATTTTATGATTTTTTTTTATAAATTTTATACCCAAAAATAATGATATTTAAAGGGTTTTTTTTTTTTTAATATTCACAAAATTTTTAAGTAAAAATAATCAACCTTTCGCTAGTGAGGGACCAGCGGCCAGTTTATATATATATATATATATATATATATATATATATATATATATATATATATATTTTTTTTTTTTTTTTTTTTTATAAAAAAATAATATATTTTATAGTTTTTATTTTTATATTTTTTAAATAGTTTTTAATTTGTTTATTTTTTATTTTTTAATTATCCACTTTACTTAATTATTTTTTTTTTTTTTTTTTCATGGTGTTAAATTTTATTTTATTTTCCTTCAATTATGTTTTTTGGATTTTTTTTTTTGTTTTTTCATTTATTTAAACAATATATATTATTATTAGTTTTTTAATATTCATATTTTTTGAGTTAATTTTGTTATTTTTACGCTTGATTTTTTTGTTTGTGTGTGTTTTATATTTTTTATGTTTGATTTTTTTGAATATTTTTTATTTTTTATGTTTTATTATAATTTTATATTTATTAGTTAGTGTTCTTTTTTTTTTTTACTTTTTTTTTTCTTATTTATTTATTATTATTATTATTATTTTCTGTAAGGTATGTGTGTATTTTTGAATAGCAATCCAACCTTATTATGTGTCAATTTGATAGATAATTTTAAAATTTCAGTTATAATGGATCAAGTTTGCTCCCACAGTGTGTCAATTTCATGGTTGATTTTTAGGATTTCATTACAATGGGTCGTGTTTGCATACATTGTGTGCCAATTTGAAGGTTGATTTTTAAATTTTCGTTGCAATGTGTCAGTTTTCTAAGTATAATATTTTAAAATAGTTATACTTTTAGGATTTAAAAAGATTACTCTTGGTATAATGACTCTTTCATTTAGGTGTTCATTTTTAAAGTGTTTTTTAGTCATATAATTTTCTCATAATTCCATGGTTGAAATATATTGAAAAATTAAGGTTTTTGGAGTCGTGATATTTGGTTTTAATTCCATGGTTTTGATTCGATAAATATATGCCTAAAAAATCATCAATATTTGAATATTTGGAGGTGAACAATTGCCATGTATGAACATTTCCATTAAATAATTGAAATGATTATAGATTTTCTATTGAGAATACTAATTACTATGCTATAATTCTCATTTGTTGACTAAATTCTAATTGGAATCTGGTTGATAATACTTCAAAATTTGAAGCCTGATATTTGATATCCCCCTATTAAGTGCAAGGTGATTTTTTTTTAATAGTTCATTATGGAAATAATACATGTTGGGGCTTTGGAGTTTTTAGGTTTTGGTTTTTTTGGTTGAACCATAACTATATTCCATGTAAATTGGTGGTTTATGGTTTACCACTAAGGAATCTTCTTTTAATATTGTGGTGCTTTCTACTTTGAATAATGTGATCGTTTATGGATGACCACTAACCAATTTATTTTCAATAATTTGGTGGTTTTTGGATGACTACTAACCAATTGGACTTCATCAATTTACTCCCCCCCTGAAGGTGTGGGAGAGCTTATTTTAGCATTTTTCTCCCCCCTTCAGGTGTGGAGAGTACCATCTTTGACTCTCTCTCTTTTTGTGTCTTTACCTCTATCTTGACTAGATGGTAAGATTGATGTAGTTGTCTCATTTGTAGATTCCACCTCCAAGAATTTATCCATCCATAATTGATAAAAAAAATTATCCTTCTTCTACTTTTGACATTTTTATAGTAAGTGATTTGTCTCTCCGCAATGAAAACAAGGATGAAGGTTAGAACACTGACTCCCCATATGACTATATCTTTAACAATGTTGGAACTTTTTATCAACACTCTTAACTTCTACAAGAAATATCACACTCACAAATTGAATTGGTTTGGAGTAATCTCGAACATAAAAATTGTTTTATTTGGTGTATCCCAATCCATGTTGATTTTTGTTGAATAATATTTCTTCCCAAGGTTTGAAAGACATCCTAGAAAAACCCATTAGAGAAATTTTGAGGTATAAAATGGGCATCCTAAAGAAATTATAAGATAATGCTGGAAATATAAAATAAGATTATATTACATCATCAATTTTTAGAAGGAAAAAAGAAAAAGAAAAACTTTTTCAACTCGTATTTTGAACTTATCTCCCTATGGGTTTACTCCAATTTCAAATGAGAACATTCACTGGATGTAGAATTTGATTCCTCATCCAAGGAGTACCCATTTTGCATACTTTCGATGGATCCCTCTACACGAAAAATGATAAATACATGGAAAACATGATTGCAATCACTTTTTTTTATGCATTTCTCAATTTTTGTGTAGGAGGGTCCATCAAAAGTATGCAACATGGATACTCCTTGGATTATGAATTAAATTTTGCATCCAATGAGTACTCCCACTCAAAATTTGAGTAAAACCTTAAAGAGATAAGTTGAAAATACGAGTTGGAAAAGAAGTTTTATTATTTTATTATTTTTTACTTTTTTACCTTTTTACTCAAAAAATGGTTAAGCATGCCCCATGGTTGAAATCATCATCATGAATCCTATTGGTTCTTATAAATTTTATTTTGGTTGTACATTTTTCTTTGGAGGTCCATTTTAGACCTCAAAATTCCCCTAATGATTTTGTGTTCTTTTTCTTCTTCATAATGGCTTTTCTATTGTTGTTGTTGTTCTTTCCATCCATAGATTCCTTTAAGTCTTCCATTTCACATTGAGAAAAAATTACTTGTATTATGTCTTGGGTATCACAAGTTGCATCAGTTTTCTCTAGTAGCTCCATTATGTCACAACTTTCATCAACCTACTAGATGAGTTCATCTATATAAAAAATTACATTTACTATTTGCTTATGATCTTCTGTTTCACAATTGCATTTATATTTGTTGTATATTTTGCATCAAGCATATCATCAATCTAGTCTTGTTTTTGGCATAATTTTACCTAGTGTGCATCAATAAATTGATCATTCATGTCCATATCACTTTGAAGATAATTTGTTGATTGTTGTGTATCAACCATTTGATCAATTATTATTTGTTTTATATGTAGTTTCCGGTCAAGTACTTTAATTTGATCTTGCAATTGATGGTGCATGATTGCAAATCTTTGATTTTCTAAGATGTATTTTGTAAATTCTTTTCTCCTCTACTCATTTTTATCATGCTTGCTTGTATTTTATTTTATCTCAACCTTGCTAGATTTTATGTTTATTTTTCATGCTCACTTGATTTTATGAAACTTTGGGGTGTTGTGTACTACTGAGTATACACCGTAAAGTGTGATTACAATGACTTGATTTTTGGCCTCCTTATTCAATTTCAAACATGTCTTAATGGTAAATTTCACATTTATCTTTGAAATGTTTTGAGACTTTAACCTTTATACATTTGAATAATTTATCCTTAATTTTTTATAGTGTAATGATTGATTTGATTGGAATGCCTTGTCACTCAATAAGCAATGTGAAAAACTGAAATCAATTTCTAAAACTATAGATAATATAGAGACTCACACCCAAAAAAATCATAGACAAAGAAAAAGGCCCTTAAACACCCTTATTTAATTTCATGATGGTCAAAAACAAGAATTAGAGAAAATAAAATTTACTACAAATTTTTTCTAATGCAATCACAATTATATTAAAAAACAAAGCTTCAACTCTCTTTTACAATGATTTGACATGTATTCAACTAGCTTCCTAACCACTTTTGGCTTGTATTGATGTGAAACCAAAATATAACTCTCACACATGTGATGAACCAAAGTAAAAATCCCTCATTTTTCAATCACACAACGTTACAATCAAATTTAAAATGGTATCATCAAATTATTTTCTTCGTAAACTTCTTGTCACTCTACAATAACTTTACATAAATGATTGTTACTCCAAATAATATGTAAAATTCGAGTTTGTTGAGAGTTCAATGTGAACTAACACATCGAGTGAAGCCAAACCCAATGAATGGATTTTCAGTGAAAGAGCACGTTTTTTGACTAAGATGTTGAAGGAAATATTGTGGAAAGCACATTAGTTGTAGAAAATGGTGAGAGGAGTCTGACAATTCAAACATAACTCCTTCAAGTGGAAAATCCTTCCAATATTGATTTTTTGAATGAATTTTACTTCAATGCGTGTAGCCTCCATAGAAATATGGAAAAAAATTGTGAAATATGGCTAACACTCGTTTCATGTAGAGTGAGAATGGATTTGAGCAATGATTTTCAATAACAAAATTCAACTGCGAAGAAGAAAATAAATTTAATGGAGATCTGCTTTAAAATTGAATTGAAGATAGCTGTCCCAAAGCGAGATCATACCGCTTGTTGACAGATCTCCACGTAATCTTCTCGCTTCTCTTCTAGATTGATTATGGGGGTTTATTAGTGTCATATTTATTGGAAAACAATTTCTACTTCATATTTAAACAAATTTTACTTTAAATATAGTTTTAGACGACTCCAAATCTATAGGAAAAGATAAGTGATATGTGGGAAGCATGGATTACATAGCCATGTGGATCTCTATATCTCTTTATAGGTTGGTCTGATAATGAATAATAATTATGTAGTTGGTCTATTTATTTTTTTCTAATAAAGAAAAATTGCGAGAATTAGTTTTCACTATAATTTCCATAGTTAGGATCCAAGAGAGGTGGTTATTCCATGTCATGAAATAAATGGAGAGTGTTGAAACAATGTCTAACAATATCCCCCCATTGAAAATTGGGTGAGTTTTGAACATGAGATATATGGCTCTAAGAAAGAACTCCCTTACAAATGGTTAACTATTTAATAGATGGATATAAAGAGAAGATATTTCATTGGCCTAATTATGAATCTTTGATAAAATAAGAGTTGGCTAGGGAAGAGGTGCAAAGAGCATGTAAATGATGTGAAGAAAAAATAAACTTGGGAGGGATACTTTTCGATGATGTGAAAATAATTAAAATGAAATAGTTTTACCGTAAATCCTTCTATTGTTTGATAATGACCATGTCAGGTATTCTAGGATTTTTAGTTGATTGAGGGGGTTCGTAGGGGGACAATGCCTTTGAATTTTTTGAAAAATGGTGCTTAATTAGTCAATTAACCTGCCATATTTGATTAGCTAGTTGTTGGCTTTAGGGGTCTTAACCCAGGTTCAGTTTTAAGGTTTTTCAACAAACCCCTATACAACTAGCCCTTTTGGAAATGGCCTACCTACGTAGGTCAAGGTATCACCCGAAGTAGTATGGGAGGGTGATGGAACCAGATTTCCACACCTTAAGAGAGAGAAAGTTAATTGAAGTGGGTCCTTTCAGATCAGACAGATATGCATAGGAGAAGACCTTATACAGAAACCTTTAATAGTATATCCAAGATCATAAATCAGTAGATAACATATATTCAGAGTAAAACACTTAAACCAAATCTACGCATTCATAATATCGCATCCATGTGTGCATCAATGTATCATCAGTATTCAGAGAACAAACACAATATTAGAACATAAGCTTAGCCAATAATCATAACACAACAACACTTAAATATCATCAACCTTCTCATTCATTCATATCTAGATCTGACTTAAAAAGTCTATTTACCAGCCTGCGCACATAGCTATCGTGGTCTACACACAAAAGGACTTAGGGTCTCCATGCACATAGCTAGTAGAAGCCCTTACCCAGACAATCGACAAAAAATATCCATAAGTTTGTATCCAAGATTAATCACCAATTATCTTATCTCTAGACTCGATTTATCTATCTATTTATAACATATTAGCCTGTGCTATTCTATGGTCCGAAAACTGTGGTTCGCAGACTCCTAGTCTACCCTTTGACCCTTTACAATTCATCGGGGGCTTTGACCCACCCCCAAGCCCTTGCGCTAGACTAAATATTATAAGATATTATAAAAATCAACCAAAAATGCAGTTAGGGGACCTCGTTCCAACAGTCCCCCAACACAATCTTGTGACTCGTCCTAAGTCACAAGGTCTTCATCGTTTCCTGGAGCTTCTCAATAGTGACAGCCAACGGGGGTGGAACACCTATGCTTTATGCAACTTCATTCTACACAATATCAACCAACTTTTGTGAAGTTGGTCCTTCTGTAGTTTGGGTGACACTTTCCAAGGTATGATTCAACTGTCTTAGGACCCCTTCTAACTTCTGTGAAAGCTTGAGAGCTTTGTCAGCCCAGGGTGTCAAATGTTTTTTGAGTACCATCTTCTTGTGTCGGATCCCCACAATTTCACTTCTAAGCGCATGGATACTCTGAAGGCATTCTAGTCGTTAGGTTAGGACGAGGGTGGTCATAGTGGCTTCCATCTGCTCAAAATCTTGCTCCTTTTAGTGCATCTCCTGATAGATTTGTCAAAGGAGGGGGTCACGCTGCACCTGGGACCATAACTCCATAACAGTCTCAAACAATGTGGTGCCCTGAGTGATCTGTGTGGAAATACTACTTGTAGCTTCTGAGATAAGTGCAATTTGCTGTGTGCGCACCTCCAAAGGGGTCTCAGGCTGGAGCTTGGCCTGTAGTGATGCTATTTGAAGCTCCAAATTGGACTTAAAAACATGTACTTCAATTCAAGATGCCTTCAAAGTAGTGACCAAGCCTTCAACCTTGGCCTGCAGCGCAGCAGAGGTAGGAATTACTTCTAGCACATCTTCATAGAGA
Source organism: Pinus albicaulis (assembly GCA_034641835.2). Classification (NCBI taxonomy): domain Eukaryota; kingdom Viridiplantae; phylum Streptophyta; class Pinopsida; order Pinales; family Pinaceae; genus Pinus; species Pinus albicaulis. The sequence continues at coordinate 1,655,104,933 of CM076580.1, forward strand.
TGTTCGATCAATTACTCTAATTTAGCCTATTACGTGATGGCGGTGATGTGGGCTTCCTGGGCTTGGATGGCTTCAGAAAATTTAGTCAAAATATTTTTCTCAGCTTCGCTAAGTTGTTGCTGCAATCACAATTCTCTATTATAAAGCTTAGCGGTGATGGAGGTAAACAAGTCATGCAGTTGCACACCCGTTAAGTTCCTAACATTGAGATCAACCGAAGAGCATGCATGGACTTGGTTGCATAATTCAACAGGTATCATCGCAAAATTTGTGCCCGGGAGGGGGAAGATCCGACTGTCTGCGACGGTGGTCAAGGCTACAACTGTAGCTAGCTAGCTCACTTGATTCTACCTCATTTGATCCATGCTCTGCTAAAATTTCTCCGCCTTCAGCTGAAGGGCCTGTAAGAAAAGCTTCTACCACTGTCTTGTGTTATCCTTCCAAAGTAGTCCATTAGTTCTCTGATGCAATAGTGACAACGTCTGAAATATTCTCTAAGTCCCCTTCTTTAAATGTGACCTCTTTGTTCATACCAGGCTTAATATCCTTGTGCTAATTCCTAGACCCTTTGGGAGTTTCACTGGTGTGTTTGATGCCATGTAGCGACGTCGTATCTTTTCTACTGAGCCTGTCAAGCTCCTGGTCCTACTGTGACACTGACTCTATCCCCATGGTGGTGTCCTTATGGATCTATTGGGTCGTGCTCTTCTCCGTAGCATGTGCCTCAGGCTCCTTCGTTGTGTCCAGTGGAGGAGTATTCTTTGGGGTGGCACTTTGGCCGGATATGCCTGCTATGCCCGAGTCCAACGTCTTGGCACCAATATTCCACTATGGTGGCCAAGTTGAAATCACTTGGTCAATATCTACTTCTGTGGCCATGTAGGGAAGGTTATACCAAGTTGGATCTCTGTGGGCTCGAACCTGCACATTGTGAATGGTAACCTAGAATGTCGCGATATCCTTGTATTTTTCGTAGAACGTAGGTGACAAGCACGGATAGGAATGAATTTTTGCTACCAGGACTCGATCAAATAGTACCCAGAAGACCTTTTTCTCCTCGACCCGCTTCGGATCCTTCGAATCCCAGAGGTTTGAAAACCGTGCTCCCTCACACATACTTGGCTTGAGATGAGGGAACACTGCCTCATCAGGTGCCTCCCATGCAACTAAGGCAATTAACAGTATCAACTAGGAGTAGCAGAATGTTTTTCCTTGATCCTGGACCTCACACACATTGTCTAAAAATTCATCGACGAGGTACTGCAACCAGTTGAAGCAAACCCATTTTTCGCATCTACCCGCAAGTTGAATTACATAGGCAGGGATAATCGATGCATGGGATTTGCACACCAATTTTCCTACAAGAAGCAGGGTATCCATGTGTGTCCCTGGATCACTTATTGTGTCTACCTAAAACCCTCTTTAGTTGCAAACAATGTGGTATCTCTCCCGGACATCCTCGTAAATCCATTACTCATACTTCTTATTGATGCCCTCCTTAGGATTTGGCCCATGCATGGGGAGGCCAGTGATTCGGTGAATTAAAGCAGCATCAATCGGGATGTGACCCTAGATCCACAAACACTCATCATGGACCAATGGCAAAAACTAGGGAACAACCAGACCGGTGATATTGTAGCAGCCAAAGTGGAGGATACACAAAAAATTCGATATACCTGAACCTGCCAACCCACATGCCCATGGCATTGGTTCAACCTTTGGCACATTACCATACATCACCCTTTCAAGATATAATTTTGGAGCCAGGGCTGGGAAGGCTTCCAAATTTCTCATATCATGATCATCAAATTTAAGGAGGAGGGGGCCTTCGAACATATCTCCATGCAAGGGTACTTCTGCTGGGACCAACAACATCTGGAGGTAGGCACGAATGACATCGACATTCTTGGGGGCCCATGTTGTAGGCTTGCTTGGCTTAATGTATGGTGGCAACCAGGATAATCGATTTGGATGTAGAGCTTCCTTTGTGGTCATCATAGGGTGTGTTGATCAACGGTTGTCATTGATGTCAACCCAAGCAGCACTAGGGGCTAACCTAATATTGCATGGGAATTTTGACCTACCAAATTAATATATTCTGGATCAATAATTATTTTTATGGTTTCTACTTGTCGAGATGTTTCCGCTGATATATGGCACGCCATGTAATTCTTCACGGTTTGAGAGATATTCATGCTCAGTTGACCCACCAAGCAGGGCTAAACCCTAGAGATTTGGGGCATGGGTCATTGAAAATTCATAATTAATATTTTTAAGCTCCTAAAATCCTCCCACATTCAATTTTATTGAAGCCCTCTCAACTTTTAAGCATTCATATAAATTGCGATCTTCATTTCCTCCTTATGCAAGGGATTCGACCATTTGAAATGTGTCATCGTGGAATTTTCAAGCATAAATCTTTTCTACGGTTATTAAGAAGCTGAAATTTTCATGAGGCGAAGCTCTAATCCTAAGGAAGCTACTGTTAAAATTTCAGATCAAGGTGCGTAATATTTTTTGAGATATGATCTGTGGAAGTAAGGGTTTTTGCAGGCTCCTGAAATTCATCTCAAAGAAGTGACCTTGGTAAATTTTTCATAACTCTCTCTCTCAGTATCGGATTGGAATTCCATAAAATGTGGAGGATAGTACACAGCCTGTAATTTTTTCTCTATCAATTTTAGAGCCAAATGAAGAAAAAGTGACATGTGGCATGCCGTACAAATGCACTCTGCTGAAACAGTCCATAATTAGGGCATTGTGAGAGATTGGGTATAACTCTCTCTTGAAGAATCCAAATTGGGTCAAACTCGTGGCGGATGAAAGACGATCAAAGGGACTATGTCCAAGACCGAAAATCAGATATTGAGGATATGAAATAACATAGATAAACTAGATTCAATATCGAGCTCCTAGAAGGCAAGAAAAAAGCTAGATCATGTGTCATTACAGATCGCAAAGGACCGAATTTACGTCGTAAAATAACAAAGCAAGGTGCAACAGAGGGTAGCATGAAAAGAGCAGAAACCAAGGTGCATAACAACAAAAATAATTTCATCACATGAAGTCTTCAAGTGGGCAGCACTACATACAATCATTGTAAAGGTATCATTGTACTAAGTCATTGTAAATACATTATTGTAAAAATTGTACTAGTGTCTATCTGCTAAGGGTTGAAGAGGTAGTGTTGGGAGGTCTAGGATCATCATTAGGTGGTTGTTTCAAAGTTGGGGTTATGGTCTAGTATGTCTTCTTCTTCTACATCATTCTATATCATTGTAAAGTGGACCATTTTCCCTGGTACGGGAGTCCATTCTTCTTTTATTCTTCTATAGGGTGGTAGGGTGGTGCTAGGATGAGTTGTAGCTCATTGGGTGTTGGGGAATCCATTCAGTTGGCTACAGAAGAATCTCGGGCATTGGAGCGTCCATCCAGTGGGAGCTGGAGAAGAATGATTTTTTAGATTCTAGGAAGTTGGAGCTTTATTTTCAATTGGAGTTGAATATTAAAGAATTATTAGAAAAGCATTAGGTGGTTTTTGTCCCAAAGTGGGTTTCCAACTTAAAAACTGTGTGTATTTGTGTTCTTCTTGTTTTCTGCTATCATTGTACAAACACTAATAATAATTTAAGATTAACTAATGCTCTAATTGAAAGGAATATTGATTCACCCCCCCCCCCGCATTTTCCAACAATTGGTATCGTAGGCTTGGTTCCTTCAATAGCAGTTTAAGAGCCGGAAGGAGGTCATGAGCATACCAAGAATGGTGTACCTCTATTCAATGAAAATAATTATGCACTCTGGAAAGGAAGAATGGAGGTCTATCTCTTGGCGCAAGGTTACGAAGTATGGGACACTGTTCAAAATGGATATACATCAACCGCGAATGAACAAGGTAAGAAGAATTTGGTAAATGATGCAAAAGAAAAGAATATTATTATCAATTGACTTATTGAATCTGCTTATCATAAGGTGTTGGGTTTTAAAACCACAAAAAATGTATGCGAAAATCTTGAGAATATATATGTAGGTGACTCAAATGTCAAAGAAGCAAAGGTTCAAATCTATAGAGAAAAATTTTAGCAACTCAGAATGAAAGAAGATTGCAACATTGTTGCATACTTCCAATACGTTGATGAAATAACCAATACTCTCGAAGGATTGGCAGAGCTAGTTGATGAGAACACTATTATACGGAATATTCTTAGAACTTTACCAGGGAGATTCAACCCAAAGTTATCAATCTTAGAATACAATGCAAATCTGGACAAACTCAACAAGGAAGAATTACATGGAGTTCTCATAGCATATGAAATGAGACTTGATGAAGAAAAGGGTAGTTCAAATCTAGAAACTACGTTTGTTGCATCTAAGCAAATCAATAAGGATAAACAACCTTCAATTGAAATGAAATGCACTTGCAAGTGTGAAGAAAAGGCAGATGATGGAGAAGGTCTTTCAGATGAAGAATATGCTTACTTCACAAGAAAACTACAAATTGGTAAGGGAAAATTCAAAGGTAAACTTCCATTGATATGTTTCAGTTGTAATGAGGTTGGGCATTTTGCAGAAAAATTTCCAAACAAAAGTAATGGCAACTCAAAGAGAAAGAAAGGCTTTAAGAAATTCAACAAGCAAGTATACAAAAGGAACTTTCTCTCTAAAGAAGATAGCTCATCGTCCGATGAAGACAATGATAGTGAAGAAGAAGCTAATGAGAGAATATTGTTTATGGCCAAGCACAATAAGAAAGAGGTATCAAACAACAAAGAAGAAGGATGGACCATAGACGAATTTTATGAGGAAGAAATCAAGCTTATAAAATATCTCAAGGCGGAGAAGATCCATTCCAAAAATCTTGAAGAACAAGTTCAAGGTCTCAAAATTGAAGTTGAAGAACACAAATGCATTAAAGAGTCACTTCAAAAGAAGTTGGAATAAAGCAACCAAGAAAGGGAAGAACTAGAAGCCGAAGTAGTCTCTCCGCGTGAGGAAGTGAAGAAAGGAAAAACTATCCAAAACTATGCCAACATATCAAGGTCATTGGAAGAACTCATCAACAATCAACGATCTTACAGCGACAAAAATGGCATCAGTTACAAAGAAGAAGAGGCAGGACCTTCTACAAAAAAATAGAATGAACCTATGAGATCTGACATGCATGTAGACTTCATTGGACAAGATTCAAGAACAAAATTTTGGAAGACAATTCCTCGAATTTAAAATTCTCCATCCAAAAGTATTGACTAACATATTTTTATGGCTACCGAGATCATGTGGAAAATTTGGTCATAAAGCCGTAGAATGTCGCACGCACTTAGGAACAATGAATACAATCCCAAGAGACTGGGCTTTCTCAAATATGAACCTCCCAGGGCTCAGAGAAACATCAATAGATTTGAACATTTAAGAAATAATATTGAATGTTACAAATGTCGAAAATTTGGACACATAGCCAAAGACTGCAGACTTGAAAATCCTCCAGAAGAATCTTCGAAGCCACAGAATGAATGAACATGGAAGAAGAATAAGAATGATAATTGTGCTCTCGCTCTTAAGGCTCAAAAGAACAAATATGTGTGGTATGTTGATAGTGGTTGCTCAACGCATATGACTGGAGATAGAAATAAATTTGTATCTCTGAAAGAGAAGAAGGATGGAATCGCATCCTTTGGAAATGATGGATCTTCAAATGTTATATGATCAGGTACTGTCACTCTCGGAAGAAAATATTCTCTAGCCAATAATGTTCTATTTGTTGAAAACATGAATCACAATCTGCTTAGTGTTGGACAAATGTGTGATCAAGGACTCACAATACTATTCAACTCCACGAAATGTGAAATCAGGAAAGGCGTGTATGGTGAAATTGTGGCTAGAGAAATTCAAGCTCCAAATGACATATATGTTCTAGATGAAGCAACTAATTCATGTCTAATAGCTAAATAGTATGATACAATAATTGGTAGCAATGATGATCAACTAAGTAAGAAGTTTGCTACAAAGGTGCAAAGTGATTTCGAGATGTCTTTAATTGTTGAGCTGACATACTTCTTAGGGCTTCAAATATCTCAAGAAGAGAAAGGAATATTTATATGTCAAGCCAAGTACATCAAGGAAATGCTCAAGAAATGTAAAATGGAAGATTGCAAACCCATCCTTACTCCAATGGTAACAGGTTGCAAATTGAGCATAGACGACTCATCTAAGGATGTGGATCAAAGGCTATACAGATCTATGATTAGTAGTCTTCTATATGTAACAACCTCCCAACCAGATGTTATGCAAGCAATTGGACAACTAGCAAGATTCCAAGCATCACCAAAAGAATCACATATTAAATATTCTCCAGCATTGGAATATCTTCACTAGAAGCTTGGGATTCTCCCAAGTTCTCATTAGATTTTCTTCGAATATAAAGGAGTGGAAGAAGATTATAGGTCCGTTAAAGATACTGTGTCGTGGGGAGTGGAAATGCAAAGGTCTACAGGATTCGCTTGTGTGTCACACAGTGGAAGTGTGTGTACAGTCCACAGTAGATGGTTGCTCGTGGAGTTAACTCTGGCTATCAGATGTCAAAGTGGGAGATAATGTTGTAGTAAGAGGTGTCATGATCGCAGGGGAGATTTCAGTTGCCATCAATGCCAAAGGAGAGATTTGCTTGACGTACGGTTGTCATTGATGTCAACATAAGTTGTACACTGTAGGCTAACCCAATATTGCATGGGAATTTTGACCTACCAAATTAATATATTCTTGTTCAATAATGCTTTTGATGGTTTCTACTTGTCGAGATGTTTCCGTTGATATATGGCACGCCATGTAATTCTTCACGGTTTGAGAGATATTCATGTTTGAAGTTTGTACCCCAAGTTAGTGGGCTAAAACCCCATGGGGTTGGGGCATGGGTCATTGAAAAGTCATAATTAATATTTTTTAAGCTCCTAAAATCCCTCCCACGTTCACTTGTTGAAGCCCCTATCAACTTAATCTTTTATATAAATTGTGATCTTCATTTCCTCCTTAGGCAAGGGATTCGACCATCTGAAACATGTCATTGTCGCATTATCGCTCTAAATTTTTTTCTACGAAGGTTCAGAAGCTGAAATTTTTATGAGGTGAAGCCGAAATCCTAAGGAAGTTGCAGCAAAAATTTTAGATCAAGGTGCACAACATTTTTGGAGATATGATCTGTGGAAGTCAGGGTTTTTGCAAGCTCCTCAAATTCATCTCAAAGAAGTGACCTTGGTAAATTTCTTTCATAATCCTCTCTCTGAGTATCGGATTGGAATTTTGTAAAAATTGGTAGATATTTCACAGTCTGTACTTTTATCTCTATCAATTTTAGATCCAAATGAAGAAAAAATAACACGTGGCACTTCGTACAAGTGCACTCTATTGAAAAAGTCCATAATTAGGGCATTGTGAGAGATTGGGTATAACTCTCTCTTGAAGAATCCAAATTGAGTCAGACAAGACCAAAAATCAGATATTGAGGATATGAAATAACAGAGATACACCAGATTCAATATTGGAGTCTTTAGAGGCAAGAAAAGCCAGATCATGTAGAAAAAACTAGATCATGTGTTGTCAAGGGTTGCAAAGGACCAGAATTTCTACGACAACAAAGCAAAGCAAGGTGCAGCAGAGGGTAGCATGACAAGACCATCAACCAAGGTGCATTACAGCAGCAAGAAGTTCATCATATGAAGTCTTCAAGTGGGCAGCACTGCATACAATCATTGTAAAGGTATCATTGTACTTAGTCATTGTAAATACATTATTGTACAAATTGTACTAGTGTCTATCTGCCAAGGGTTGAAGAGGCAGTGTTGGGAAGTCTAGGATCATCATTAGGTGGTTGTGTCAAAGTTGGGGTTATGGTCTAGTATATCTTCTTCTTCTGCATCATTCTATATCATTGTAAAGTGGACCATTTTCCCCGGTACGAGAGTCCATTCTTCGTTTATTCTTCTATAGGGTGGTAGGGTGGTGCTAGGTGAGTTGTAGCTCATTGGGTGTTAGGGAATCCGTTCAGTTGACTACTAAAGAATATCGGGCATTGGAGCGTCCATCCAGTGGGAGCTGGAGAAGAATGCTTTTCTAGATTCTAGGAAGTTGGAGCTTTATTTTCAATTGGAGTTGAATATTAAAGAATTATTAGAAAAGCATTAGGTGGTTTTTGTCCCGGAGTGGGTTTCCACCTTAAAAAATGTGTGCATTTGTGTTCCTCTTGTTTGTTGCTATCATTGTACAAACACTGATAATAATTGAAGATTAAATAATGCTCTAATTGAAAGGAATACTGATTCACCTCCCCCCCTCTTAGTATTTCCAATAGGGTGCTTAGATGAATCTAGTGAGCGGCCCTTAGGCACCTTCCGGGCACAATCCGAGGGGACATATGTGGTTTTACCCCAGCCCACTTTGTCTCTTTTTACTTTCCTTTCTTTGTTCCCTTCACCTTCCCTTTTCCATTCCTTTTTGCTGGTGTAGACACAACCTCCTCCATTTCAGTGGTTACTTCAAATACCTCTTCAGATCCAACGTCCACGGAAGTTGTGACAGGCAAGGACTCAGAGGGGTTATTGGTGGCCATTCTTGCTCAAAAAATATATTCAAGGTTGCTACGATCAGAAGGGGTAGTTCACTCAGAAATGCAGATGGCAACTATACATACTAGAAAAAATTCACCAAGGTGCCCAAGGTGCGAGAGTTTAAGACAACAAACATACCCTTTGTGACCGACGCCCCTCTTCTTATAGCTCACAATGATGGAAAACAGTCGAATTAGCCTTAATTTCCATCTAACATTACGGAAATGGTAAAAAATCCTTCCATATTTCCACATTAATTACCACTTGCCCGTTCCTATCCCTTCACCTGTATCGCACCCCTTTGTACCTTCTGCCCTACGAATCATCCCTATGCAGCTGTTGACCCTGCCTTCATTTTCACGCTTTGACATGCACAACATCATTTACACAGCTACTTCGGACATACAATCATTTGGTCGGCACTAGGTTGTCCCTATAGGGTTTCAAAAGACTTCCATTAACATACCCCAGAAATAAATCTCTGCGCAACATAGCTAATCTGACTGCACCACCATCGGTAATCTCCTTTACTACATATGGGCCCAGTCAGTGCTTACAAAACTTCCCTGAGTGTCGTGCAAACTAGTTGTCATAAAGTAATACCAATTCATCCTCGTTAAAGATCTTCTACCGAATATGTCGATTATGCCAATATTTTTCGCAAGTCTTCTGAACCTCCTAGTGGAACTGTGAAATGAACTAATCTTCTTCCGGGGCCACCAACTGCACCAATAGTTCCTCCATGATGTATGGTTCTGCCATTTTTTTTTAAATTTGAGATGCGGAGGCTAGGAATAATGTATTCCATAGGCATGACGAATGCATTCCAATAGACCATTCTAAAGGGTTTTTTTCTCGTGAGTTTCTTACATGTGGTCCTATAAGCCCAGATTACTGAGGGGATATGCACATCCCAGTTTCTTTGGTCAACATTACAGACCTTCATGAGTGCATGTTCCAAATTTTTATTTAAGGCTTCTACGACCCAATTCGCCTATGAATGATACTCTTCGCGTGGTGGATCTTGAATTCCTCAATCAGAGCCGCAATAGTTTCATTAACAAAATGTGTAACTTTGTCCCTTATTAGGATCTTTGGGCAACCAAACTTGGTCAGAATAATAAAGTGCGCAGCAATATCTGCAATACAATCCTTGACAACTTTCGCTTCCGCCCATCTGGTTACATAATCAGTGGCAGTGATGATATATCGGGATGTTTTCTTTCCCAGGGGATTGATGGGTCCCACAAAATCTATGGCCCATTTTTTTAACGCTTTCATAGCCATCTGTGGTTTTAGGGGCATCTCATCTCTATGCAAGGAATTACCAGTTCATTGGCACACGTCACAGGCCTAGCAGTACGCGTGGGCATCGTTGTTCAATGTGGCCCACCACAACCCAACCCTTAATACTTTCTGCGCATTCGATTTTCCTCATAATGCCTCCTAGAATCCCTCCATGGGCCTCAACCAAGAAAGCTTGTCTTTCGTGTTCCAATACATACATGGGCAGTACCTCATCTGCACCTAGTTTTTACAGTTGTCCCGCGATTATGGTAAAGTCTGCTACATGGGTGACCAATTTCTTTTTCTGTGGCACTGAGTAGCCATCGAGTGCCTTACCCGTGGTTAAAAAATGAATAACATCTACAAAGTGCTCATCAACCACCTTGATAGAAAACAACTACACGTTAGGTAATCCTTCTTCGAGGTTAGTTGGCTCTTCCCCATTCTCGATCTGAGACAAGTGATCAAGCCCAGCGTTCAACCTCCCCAGTTTCACAATGATTTCAAAATCATCCTCCTGAAACAATAGTAACCACCTACAGATTCCCCCCGCCCCCCCAACACAGGCTTATTGACCATGTAATTTAAAGCTGAATGATCTGTGAACATCTTGAAGTGTCCTCCTAATAAATAGTTCGTGTATTTCTGGAGAGCATACACCATTTCCAAACCTTCGTGCTCTGTGGTATAATAGTTACGCTTTGAGCTTGAGATATTCCTGCTAGCAAAGACAACCGAGTGATCGATGTACCCTTCTCCAGGTTGTGCCAAGACAGCTGCTAATGTGATCCCTGATGCATCCACATGTACATGAAAGACCTTTGCCCAATCAAGGAATATAAGAATAGGTGCAGTTACCATATTTTCCTTTAGTAGCTCAAAGATTTTTTGACACTCATCATCCCAAAAAAAAGAGACATCATTCTTCAGTAACTTTTCCATTAGGGCAGTGATCAAAGCATGCCCCTGAATAAACTTCATGTAGTAGCTGGTGTGGCCTAGGATGGAATGAAGTTGTTTCTCAGTAGTGGTGACTGCCAAATTTATTATAATCGCAATCTTGGTTCGGTCAACCATCACTCCCTGCTGACACACCACGTGTCCCAATAGATTCCCAAATGGGACATAGAATATGAATTTCTTGATGTTTAGCAAAATTTGGTGTTTCCTGCAGGCATCCAGCATTAGGCGCAGGTTTGACACATAGTTATTTACTAAACCAAAAATTGTCTAATCATTGAAATAGACTTCCAAAAACTTACGAATGAATTCCTTGAATATTTCTACAACTACGCGTGAAAAGATGGCAGGGGCATTCTTTAGTCCAAATGGCATGACAATGTACTGGAAAGATCCCCATTCAATCATGAAGGTTGTCTTGCTACGGTCTTCAAGCGCTATGCGGATCTGATGGTACCCTTAGAATCCATCACTAAACGAGTCAGCTTCTTGACCTCCCACATTATCTAGAATTTCGTCGGAGAACGACGTAGGGAAGGGATCATGTACACAAGCATTGTTTAACTTGCATAGGTCTACACAGATCTGTATCTCTTCTTTAGTATTCTTTTCCTGGACCACCATAGGATTTACCCAATCTGACTATTCCATCGGTTCAATGATAGCTGCGGCCACCATATTCTCAATTTCCTCCTTGACTTTCTGCTTATATTTAGGGTTCAGACAATAGGGTCATTGTTTGATAGAGCGTGCATCCAGTTTCAAGGTAATCCTCATAACACCCATATCCCAGAAAATCCCCTTGAGTTCTGAGAACTTTGTGGGGAATAGATCCTAATATTTAGTCACCAGTTCCGCGATTTTTCCTACTCTGTAATTATCCCAGTAGTCCCCAATCTTGGCCATCTTAGGCTGCGCCTCTGTGCCAATGTTGACTTCCTTCAGTTTCAATGGTTTGGTAACATCAACTGCCTATAGCAAGGGTCCTGCAATGGCACGTTCTCCTTCTGACTCTGGGATAGTGATATTCCGGGGGTACTCATCCCAGTCTTCCACTGAAAATTTTTTGCAGTAGACAATGTCCTGCATCTGCATGTCTCAAGTTGGCGCAATATACTCCTGCTTACAGAGGGATTCATTAAAGACCATAGCATCTATATCATGCAGGGCTTCATCAAGTTTCTCCATTCCTCCTGCCAATCCATTAGGGGAATTTTGAGGTCTAAAATAGGCCTCCTAAGGAAATAATAAAATAATAGCTAAACCAATAAAATAATGTTTATGAATTTTCAATTCACTTTTTGCACCACAATCCATGTAACCATAGTTAAATTCAATTCCAAAGTTGTACCAAAATAAAATTATTAAAATAATTGTATTGATGTGACTATAAATAAGGATGATATTTTCAAGAAAAAGTCATTATCATTGAACAACTAATGAATTTGTCCTTTGTACTTAAATAACTTAAAATAAAATATAAATATAAATTTATAAATTATTAATTATATTATATGCTATTAATTAAAATTTATATTATTTAAATTGTATAATAAGATGTAATTAATATACTATATAAATATAATATAATAAATGTATAGGGATATGCATTTTCACTTTCAAGAAATATGAAATGAAAATAATATATTTTTATTCAAAAAGTGTGAAATGGCATTTATTATGAGTACTTTACTTTGACTTTAAAAGTACTTAGAGCACTACCATGGTTAACCATGAGTTTTTATCCACCATTGAGAATGTGACAAGTAAGTACCTTTAACTCAAGCAATGCCACCTCAACCATTAAGGATGATGTCATCCCCTAAAATATGATTGGTTCTCATAAAGTGAATTTTGATTGTACATTTTTCCTAGGAGGCCCATTTTAGACCTCAAAATTCCCCTAATGCCAAACATCATTACAAAATTCTCATCCATTGTACCCCAGTGATGGGTATGTTGGTGTAGTTTTGAATCCAAATACCAAGTGGTGGGGATTGGCCCCAACGCGTGAATAAACATATGGACCCATTCATTCCATGTGTTTTAATTCTATACTTTCATCCAGAGATCCAAGTGCTTGCGCAGATCCCCTCGTCCCAAGAATATTTCCAATGGCGGTTTGACTGGAGGGTCAAATCGTAGGATCATCATCTCTCGACATTCCCCCTAGTCCTGAAAATATCCCTTATGGGTTTCCCACTATCGCGTGCATGGCCAAGTCAAGGGCCCAAAATCTCCATTCTTTAGGGATATCTACTTCAATTTCTTTAAGAAAATCCTTAACATTACCATAACCATCAAAGTAGGGTAGTTCTATTACCTTTGAGGAGATGCATCAAAAGCTCTTTGTGATCTTAAGACATTGCAATGTAGATACATCCTCCAACTGATTCTGTCAATTTTCTATCTCTTCGTTTAAGTCAGATAAACACTCACTGTCTTTTTCCCAGCATAACATACCATTAGCTGTGGATTTGATCCAATCGTCGTCCTGGGCTGTCAGCTTATAGATGTGATCAACATCGTCCTCTTCTCATATCGGTTCAGCGTACCGCTCACCTTCTGTTGGATCCAAAGGGACTATCACCCGTGTACCTTCACTTTCAAAGATCATGATCCTCCTTTTTAAATTAATGATACCTCCCATGTCAATATCCCAATATAGGCCTAAGAGCGTGGGGTAAGGGTCTGCGTCATCCACTATCTGGATTACCTCAAAATCATCATAAAATTTAACACCTGCAATGTCTACTACAACCTTTGTCAGTCATCCCAGTGGGATAATATTTTTCTCATTAGCCTTCCATAGCTGGATAGTAGACCATTCGAGCTTTGGTTCTCCCATTCTTTTCCAGGTTTTATTGCGCAGTACATTTGCATATGATCCTAAGTCAAGGATGACTTGGTCCATTTCATAGTCTCCAATCTACGCGGTCATGCGCATCTCCTGTCCAGTCATTTTTCTGTTCTTGTATAGCTTATTCACAGTTTTAACTTTTGGTTGTGAGGAAACCTTTTCTGCACAACTATCTATTAATGCCTGGGTATTCTCTACTATCTTATGGTTGCACAACAGCTTCATACATGCCTGGAGGAATGGTTTAACTAATTTTTCTACTTTTTGATCTAACATACCTTTTGAAGTGGATGCTTCGTCTTTGGCCATCTCCCTCCGAGCTTCCATGAAGGTTTCTTTCTCCTTTTTCAGATCTAAGCTTTCCATTTTTTCCACATCTTTCTGGATTAGTGACTCAGTCGTATCTTTTTCCTTGGCTCCTCCATTGGAAATGTCATTGAGTGTGATCACATTGATATATGGTCCTTCATCCCAGGGCTCTACCTTAACCCGTTGTACATTCTGCGTGGGTGTCTTTCATTTCTCCTACATTTTGTCTATTAGAATCAGGAATTCTTCAATGGCGTGGTTGAAATTCCTGCAATATATATATGAATGGTGCATAGGGTCCAGGAAATCTCATGCAAAATGTCCCACGTCCCCACAATTGTAGCAGATCAGTTGTCCATGTCCTCGACTTGCACTCCCCCCTCTCCCTCCTCCCCTTGCTCTTGCGGGAGATCCACCCTGCCCAGAAGGAGATAGTGGTGATGAGGGGTCTGCCTATACTTTGTATAGGTTTCCCCTATCTACCATGAGGTCGAGTGTCTAGCAGTTTTGTTCGTCATGACCCATAGACGGGCAGAATCTGCACCACTGTTGTTTCAGTTCTAGAACATAGACACCTGACCATGGACAGTGATTTATGTTATGTCTTCCTGCTACCCGACAGTCAGCGCACCATAGCATGGGGCTACTAGGTATATCTATTTCCCTAGGGCGTAGAGGTTTTGGCCCCCCAGCCTGCATATAATCTGATAACAAAGGGCATTGATCCTTAGTATGTTCTGACACCCTACAGTGCATGCACTAGATATCTGGGCTAGCTTCCTTACCCTGATCCTTCCATAAGTTCTAATTTCTAAGTGCATTTCCTCTAGCTAGCTCTGGATATGTAGTGCTATGAATAGACTGTCATCTCTTGGTGTAACTTCTAACTTCATGGCAATCCCCAGAGCTTCTTCCTGGGAGGTGATCTTCTGATGTCCCATAGGGTCGCACAGATGAGGGAATAGCATGGAGATAAAAAATTCCTTGTTTTGTTTGTCATCGTATACAAATCCCCATCACTGATGGCCTTCTTCAATTGTTTTTCAGCTTTCCAGACTGACTCCATAGGTCCCTGTTTGAAGTCATTTACATCAACTACTCATTGAGAGTATGATTTAGGCTTTCAGAACTATTGCTTCAGGGCATCCTTAATATTTTTTATTGATGTGTTCGTGTTTTTCCCAATGTATCCCATAAACCTGTCTAATTTCCTTCCTTCAAAGTCTATGGATAGTTGCATTCGTTTGACAACATCATCATTAATGTTTTGCGTAGTCCATACAGAATCTGCTACAAACCAGAAGTGATCCATATCCTTGTCTCCTACAGCCTTAAAGGTAGGTAGTTTTATGTGCGTAGCCATATCGTCTTCAAGTGGTGGCGGAGGTGGGGTAGGAGAATTATTACCCTTGCATGGGTTTGATGATGGCATAGTTTGGGGGATGGTTCCAACTTATGCGGCCCTGCCTTGGCTAAAATCAGGCGATTCCCTTAAGGGACTATATAATGATCTATCTCCTTCTCCATTAACCCGGTAGTATTTACCGCTTCGTGTCGTGCTTCCACCCTAGTCAGAGGTCATTGACTCGGTGTGGGCACACAGGACACCCTTTTCAGTCAATAGCATTTTAATCAGCAGGGGAAGGGTTTGCGGGAACTTACCTCTAAATCCTTTAAATAACATTCACTCTACTTCTAAATATGACACAAACTGATCAATTGCAAACTTTGTCACTAATCCTCCCAAAAAATTGCCAACGTAATGGTCTATAGTCCTAGTAATATTTTTATCAGTATTTTCCAATTTTTGGATCAATTTGGGGGTCCACTATGTGACCTGACGTCTTTCCAGCAACTCTGGAACTCCGCTAATCGTGCCAAACACTCTTGTAATTCATGTGCGAAGCATATGAAGAATATTTCATGCACCTATGTAAAAATGTACTTGTTTTTCCACTCTTCAGCCGATAGCTTCTTACTTTTATTCTCTTTTAGGGAAAACTCCTGAATATGCTTTTCGAACCGGTCCTCAAGCTCAGGAATCAATGGTAGTCAATGACCCCATGGTATTACATGATCTCTCTCTCAAAATTCCCCTGGTCCCGGCAACGGAACCATTTGTTGGCTTTAGGGGCCTTGACCCAGGTTCAGTTTTAAGGTTTTCCAACAAACCCTTGTACTATTGGCCCATTCAACAATGGACTGCTTGCGCAGAACAAGGTCTCACCCAAAGTAGTATGGGAGGGTGATGGAACCAGGTTTTTTCACCCTAAGAGAGAGAAATTTAATTGAAGTGGGTCCTTTCAGATTAGACATATCTACGTAGGAGAAGTCCTAATACATAAACCCTTAATAGTATATCCAAGATCATAAATCATCAGATACCATATAATCAGAGCATAACACTTAAACTAGATCTATGCATTCATAATATTGCATCCACGTGCACATGAGTATATCCTCATTATTAAAAGAGAAAACACAATCTTAGAATAAAATCATAGCCGATAATCATAACACAACAAAACTTAAATATCATCAACAACCTTCTCATTCATTCATATCCATATCCGACTTATAGACTCTATTTACCAGCCTGCTCACACAGCCAACAGGGTCCACACACAACAAGACTTAGGGTCTCTGCGCACATAGCAAGCAGGAGCCCTTACCCAGACAATCGACACAAAATATCCACAAGTTAGTATCCAAGCTTAAATCACCACTTAGCTTATCTTTAGACTCGATTTATCTATCTATTTATAACATATTAGCCTGTGCTATTATATGTTCCTCAAACCGTGGTTTACGGACTCCTGGTCTATCCTTTGACCCTTTACAGCTCATTGGGGGTTTTGACCCACCCCAAAGCCCCTACGCTAGACTAAATATTACAAGATATTACAAAACTGGACCAAAAATGCGGTTAGGGGACTTCATTCCAACACTAGTGGTCATATTAATGTTGCTAATAAAATAGTTGAATTGCTACCATATGGCATGCAATGATCATGATTTTGGGTTGGTTAAATCACTCATAAAACCCAAAAACAATCTAAAATATTTTAAGCAATGAATTTGAGGGAAGACCTAAAGAAGACCTTGAAAAAATATATGGCAGACATACTTAGAATAAAAATAGGGACTATTTATTGTAGTAGTAATAGATGATCCATATATTTCACATCTATTACTAGTAATTCGTTGGATAGATGTACCCTGAACATATATGTGAACCAGATCTACTAAATCTATAAAATAATTCTCTTATTCAAATATTGCAGAAAAAATAGAGATACTTATATTTTATTTGTTGCATCTCTTTAACCCACTATTACTATCTCCAACACTACTATATGACCACATACATCAAACCTTCCATGGAACACTAGGTCATGGATTTACATTCAAAGAAGTCACTACTTAAAATGAACCTCTCATCACCTTGCTCATCATGGCTTTGATATTTTCATTATCTCACATAGCCTTACTCTGATACTAGGTTAATAATTGGAAAGAGAGGGCCCATATACAAGTGTCAAGTGTAATTATCCCAGAGGGTTAGCTCAATTGGTTGAATCCCTATTGATTAATTAATTACTCTATTGATA
Source organism: Pinus albicaulis (assembly GCA_034641835.2). Lineage (NCBI taxonomy): Eukaryota > Viridiplantae > Streptophyta > Pinopsida > Pinales > Pinaceae > Pinus > Pinus albicaulis. The sequence continues at coordinate 1,655,122,557 of CM076580.1, forward strand.
GGTCACAAGTTCAATTCTCTCAACACTCTCGGGTTCGAGCTCTATGGTTGAGCTGGAAGGAAGTGATCCCTTTGAGTGGATCTACCTAATATAATAAATTACATGGACTTTGCGGTCATAAATATCTAGGGTCTATGAATCACGTGGAAAAAAAAGCGTCAATTTTAATTTAGGACTCTAAATTAGGACATGATTTTATATCAATCCAGTGTTTGTAAAATGTGAAGCACACTACATTATGTAATATGAGTTAAGTTATCTGTATTGTCACTTCTAAGTCAAAATTAGTGACTAAATTCAAGAAGCATGAAACAAAACTCTTAAAATATTCACATAAAATTGAAATGAAATCACTCTTACTTGAATTCAGAATACTTCATACTAGGCATATACTAGGATCTCTCACAAAAATCCAAGTTATTTACACAATCATATCAAAAAATGTCGAGTGTTCACACAAAAGTTGGGAAGATGGTCATTGAAAGGGGTTTTTAATAAAAAGGCTAACTAATGCACTAGGGATTTCCCTTATAACTACTCTTTCAAACGACCAATTGATTAAGCTCATGTTGCGACAGTATTAGAAGCTTAAAAAAACAAATATTGCATTTACTAAATAAGAAATAGAAGAATCTACAAACAACAACTTAGAAACTAGTTTTTAATCCTTTCTTTACACTACCAAATGAGATCATTTATGACCTGATTTAAGCTTGAACATATAGAGATGTGAATAAGTGACATAAACATGAATATATGAATGAAATCCATAATAAATAACAATTATTTACAAGTTATTTGTACAACAAGGAAAAAGTGCACTAACTCGAGTTATGGGGACCCTCCATGGCTTCACCAAGCACATGAAATTGAAATCAGGAGCTAAATATTTAACACTACTTCATTTCTTCATAAAAATAACCACCAATATGATTGAAACATGATTCTAATCCCATAGGTCAAAATATGATTTTTTAATCAAAATAGAAATACAACACATATATTGGCAAGTCAAGTTTCTTACTTTTATAAGAAAATTTCTAATAAAATACACATAAAATTATTTAAAATTGGTTTGTGTCTATTTTAAAATTAAGATATGATCCTAAATCTCTTCTAGTCATTCAGATTGTGGATCTGATCCGTGAAACACAAACTTGGGTATTTTTGGCATTTTTTCTATGTTTTAGTAATCCAACTAGTCGCATTGACTGCACATTTTGGGATAGTTTTAGCTCGAGTGACTAAGTGTCTTACCATCTTGGGATACCTATGAGAAAAACTATTTTCTTCATTTTTTCCCAGCTTGCATGGAAACATGCCAATAACAATGAATTTCAAATTCTACTAAAATCCACGATTTACATTTCACAATGCATTTATTTTCTAGAATTTTCAAAAAATAAAATTTAATAAAAATACCTTAAGGAAGTATTATTATGGGAAAAATGTAAGATAATATCATCATAAATGGTGAAAATACATGTTTTTAAAGGAAAATGAAGATAAAAACCATAAAAATATTCTTAGCAAAAATGAGGACTAATGACAAACAAAGTGATGTAAAAGGCCTTAAGCTATTTCATCGCACATTGTGTTGAACCCAAGATATGATTTTATAATACATCAATTTGAATTCCTACATTTTCTAGATCTATATATAGATCTCATTTACAACTCATTAATAGATCATGACAACACATGATCAAGAGAAGGATTAAAACTCCTGACAATTTTATTTTCAGACTTTGAGATTATCTAGGGACTCATAGTATAGAAAAAATATTGTGTCCATGGGTCAAAAGTCACATGGTAGTTGAAAAGCGTTGATCTCAATTTTAAGTTTATGTGGCAAAGTGTCATGTGGCAAGGTCCCCTTAGTTTGAAGATGATCCAGATTTGATAATTATATAAATTTTCATCCATCTTGATGCATTTGGAGTGGGAAAAATGGAGGAATCATCTCACGTGATTGTTTTTACCAGCGTGACCAAATTTGGCGTAACAAGTTTTGAAACCTTCTGGGAGTGTTTTGAGGAATCAAACGATGCTTTTTGGGGTAAAAATTTGCTGCTTTAGTGTATCACCTTTCATGCTATTCTACACACACATAGATATTTAGAACGACGTAAGAAGCACATCGATTAGAGTCTGTATGAAAAATTTATGCCACTCATAATTTGAGCTTCCTATTTTCACTCATATAGTTCGGGAGGATGTCGTGTCAGCCCCCATTATTCATGGAAAAGGGGCTAGCCACGTGTTTGTGATGTAAAATACTCTAAAATAGTATATATTTAACTCTAACTAGGATTTTATGTATTCTGTTAGCGCTCAAATCTACCTCAGGCTGAAATGAAGTAAAACTCAAGGCTACATCAAACCACGCTCAGCCTCGTAGCTAGCCCTACGAGGGCAGGAGAGGGCTCTCTCCATCAATCTCGAGAAAATGAGCAATAGGATGCGAGATGACTTACAATAAGAACTGATTTTAGGCTAGTAAAGAGATAGGTATGTTTTTTTTTTGGTTTTTTGGGTTTTCGCTGGAGAAATGGGAAAACAAATTTTGGGTTCGGGGATAAGGTCAGACCTTTGCAGATTTCAAGTTGGGGCGAGGTAGGTGAATGTCTTGATGCTTTTGATTGGATATATGGACAGATTAGACCGACGAGGAGCTGAAGAGGGCAAAGAAGAACTTGGATCCTCTCCAAACAGCTGAAAACATATAGAACTAACCGAATTCAAAGGCCAAGCACTGTAAACAATGGATTCAACCTTATTCACTCATTCAATTTAGTTCAGAAGCATAATAAAAGGATGGCATACATTAAACATGAATAAACTTACAGTAAACAAAGAAGAAACACCATCAAGAACAGAACACCACAAGGATCCCAACAAGTGCCGCAAAACCCCTGATCTTTCCTTAGCCAAAATATGAAAAATATGTACAATGATATCAAAAGTATCCCAAGAGTCCAACCTCTCCAACCTCTGAAAATGATTGAAAAATTACAATATATAGATCATCCTAACCCCTTCCCACACCTCTAGGGGTCGAATTCCCTCTTCAGGGATCAGTTTCAACCAATTCTATTCATGGAACTACAATCTAGGCAGCTAACAACTTGCCTCTAAAAGAGTGGAAACTGATCCATTACATGATTTTTTACCCTTTTGAGAGTGAATCTTCTAGAATAGACAAAAATAAGCCAAAGTTACATGTAAAATATGAATTTACATCATAAAAACTCAAAAATTCCATCCACAAGCAAAACTGGTCCATACTAGGCGAAAATCTGAGCTGGCAGTTGAAAATTCAGCAAAAATTTAAGTGGGTCGCTTTTGAGCCGAGTGGGTCGCGCTTTTTCCAGCCTGAATTTTAGGTACTTCCCGGCATCCAAATTGAGCTCATGATAGCTCGTTGGAAAGCCCTGGATGTTGACTATCCAACCCAAGTGGAATTTCTGAATTTGGAGCTCATTTGACCCTCCAAAACCTCATTCTCCCAGAGGTACTTCCTGCTGGTACAAAAGGTGGCAGCAAGGTGGTTTTCATAGTGTTTTTGAGCCCTTTGACCATCCAGATTTTGATGAAATTCTTAGTTGATTTCTGAGGATGCATAACTAACCATGAAAAATCCAAAAATGCAAAAATTTCCTCCAGCAAGTGTCCCAAAAAAAAGTGAGCGTATGAGGGTGAGACCCACTTAACTGAAAAACCTGTTTTTTGACCCAAAAATTTGAAAATGACTAAATTTTCTCCGAATTTGCCCAAATTCAGAGCGGAGGTCCTCCATCATGTGTCCTGCCCAGTCAATGAAGCCTCGGCCAAAATCCGAAGTGGATTAGGCCTTTTCCGCCGTCTTAGTGCTTTGCGCAACCTCCTCTTCATGATCTTCATTCTCGCTTTGCAGACATGCATGCGAGCCCAATAATGGCCTTTCATGTGATGAAGCATGTCTTTGTCTCGATTGGCCTTCGCCAACAATTTCTCCAGATGGATGTTCACATGTGTGAGTACAGTATCTCTGTTAGTTGGTGTCATGTCACCGGGTCTCTTTCGATTCCACTGTCGGTCCTCACGGATTTGCCGCAGCTCATAAAATGTGAGCTCATCCTCAAGCTGTTTGTTGCGCTGCTCCAAATAGTTAATCACCCACTGAGCCTTCTGTAATTGATCTTTCAGCTTGTCATTCTCGGCCCTTTTCTCCTGGATGACTTCCCTCAGTTTCGAGCTGGGAGAGCTCACATCAACATCAATGACTGTGAAATCTGTGTCCCGGCCTCCTGATGGGCCCTCATCATGCATGGGCCTCTTGCCCCTATCCTGTACCTGTACCTGTGCTGAAGAAGAAGGCGAGACCCCTTCCACATCATGTGGAGATAATACCCACTGATGAAGTCGGCAGACCCTTCCACCTCACGTGGGAGACAATACCGCCGTGTCGCTGCAACAAGTGTCTGTGGCCTTCGCCGATATGTCTGAACCAAAGGAGTGCCGATATGCTCAACCTCGCATGTCCTACCGGTGTGAAGGCTCTCCGCATCATGAACTCGTACCCAAAGGGGTCGTGGCACTCGAAAAGTTGTTCGAAATGAAATCCCTCTCAAGTGATGCCCTCCGTTCGTCAATCGATGCAAACACTATGATCTTGATCAAAGCGTAATGGTATATACTCCTGTACTACTGCGCTGGGCTCGTCTTCTTTTGCACAAAAATCCCCATCCTCTCTATGTTGCGATATATGAAGCACGGAATATTCATCATACGTACCCTTGTGAAGTGCATCAACCTACGAATACAGATACTTAAAGCTCTACATAATTATCACAACTAAAATACCTAATGATGAGCTATCAACAGTACACTATCCCTCAAGAGTTCAATGGAAAAAATCACCAAGTAACTCATATTTCTTACTTTCTAATGTACACTTCATAGGAATTTCTCTAAATGCTGACGTTTGTTCCATTCCTCGCCTATGTTTGGTATGCCAGTGGCTTGAGCAATAGTCAAGGGTGACAAAATGAAATCAACCCCGGCAAGATTTACCCGTCCATCCCGTAAATGTAGAACAAACAGACGGGCTAATTCACGATGAAGCCGGGTTTGTGCAATCATCTCACAAAATCTGAAACATGACAAATACCAAAAACAATCCATTGCTAATGGACATGCCTGCAACCGAGCCAAAGAAGTAGGCTCCTCTCTGCGATGATTACCACTTCTGCTAACTCTATGAGACCCCCGTGGCATATTACCTTCAGTCATAGAATCACTGCATGACCCTTGCTCATACTCTGACTCTGTCTCTGACATGGCTCTGAACAAGATATTGGCACTATGTATACTGATATAAATGCAGTGAAAACAAAGTTATGATGTGTTTTTTAACACCCAACAAATATCCCCCACCGTCAAAGCACCATAAGGAAACAAACAATGATAATATCTCTGTTTTAGGTGGATTGAAATAGAAGCACAGTCTCTGTTTTAATTGCAAGTGAAACTTGACCAAAGGAAGTAGGCAGCCTTTAGAATATTGGGCAAACCTTGTCAAAGGGAGCAATGCATCATATGAATGTGTTTGTCAATGGGCAGTAAAAACAGAGTTATAAGTGTCAATGGGCAGTGAAAACAAAGTTATGAGAACGTTTTTATCATTGGGCAGTGAGATACAATATATCAATGATCATCATGGAACAAAAGTCATGACAGTGGTAAAATGATAATGATGACCACAGTGGTATTATGGATGTGAAAACAGTGGCTTTGAACATACATGCCAAGGTGGATATATCAATGATATGAGGTGGTAAAATGCTCATAAAACCATCCATACATATTTTAAAACCCTGAAGAACAAATCAGCCATGTATGTAGGGTTTTACTCTTCCATTCAAATGATTGAAGACTTCAAGATACCATCAACACATGAAAAACTACTGAGCAATAATTTAGAACCTGTTTGTAGGCAGTTGGAGAAGATTTAAATCGAAACTGGGCGCTCAGCACGATTTTTCTGAACCTTGCTGTCAAGTGGGTCGCTTTTTCCCAAGTGGATCGCTTTGCCCAAGTGGGTCGCACCCGTTATAATTTACACTGTGAAAATCGCCCAAGTGGGTCGCTTTGCCCAGGTGGGTCGCTTTTGCCCAAGTGGGTCGCACGACCTTCAACTCTGTCAATAATGTTCCCAAAGCTCGATTTCGACCTCCAAACTCCAGATTTCGACTTGTATGCTATGGATCATTGGAAATGAAACTTGTTTGCCCTTTATACATGATGTAAATATCTTTCACAATCAGATTTGATCCAAATCTATTTGACAACCCATATTACAATGTTTTTTGCATTTTCACATTTGGCTTTTTAATACAATCTCTCTTTGGCTTTTCTGAGTTTTGAATTGATGATTTTTTTATCTTCTTGCAGGAGTATGGCTCTTTAGCTGAGGAAAAGATCAGAGGTCTGCTTTGAAATTTCTTCTTGGTGAAATAAATACAATTTATTACAAAAATAATATTGAACAATTTCTAGTTCCAAAACAGAGTTTTGGACTAGAAATGTTTTTTAAAAAACTAATGATAATAAAAAAAAAATGAAATCAAAATTTGCGGAACCATCCTCATCCTGCAGGCTTTTATGACATGTATACAAATGACTCGAAAACCCTAGACACTAGGACCAAAAACACTTATTGACATTTTAATGACCATAAATGACATGACAATGATTTTGAGTGATTTTTGAGGAATTTTTTTAAAATAGCACTGCAGGTGTAAGCATGAGGAAACATAAGACAACAGACCCCTTCGTCAGTCAATGGAATGCTCCTAGCGAAATGCAACGAAGTGGAACAAGCGAGACACCTAAGAATGAATATGCAAAAGACGAAATGATCACTGACGGAGGGCTGTAAGGACCGACTCTAACATATTCAAAAGTAACCACTAGTAGGCTATCGGGTTGTGTTATATCTGGGCCATTATGAAGAAGAGGCATGCCATTATTTCGAGAGAATTTGTTCCATAGGTTAGCAAAGATATCCAAGAGAGATAGGAGGTAGAGCACACACAGAGGATCTGTGCATTATAGCAGCCCATGGGCTGTAGGCATTACTTCTTTGTACTTGGAACCATATTTCCAGACAGAGAAAGAGAGCAAAGAAACCTCACCTTCTAGTTGTGTTTTGTCCTAAAAGGGTTTCCCAGGGAGAATTTCATGTGTCTTATGTGTGTGTGACCTTATTTTATCATTCTCTACTTTTATGAATCATTTCCATTTGCGTGAATGCACTAATTACATTAAAATCTACAAATCTAGAAATTAAATAAAACTATACACTAAAATCTACAAATCTAGAAGTTAAATAAAACTATAATAGTGTAGCATCTCATATTTTTAATATAATATTATCAGATATGTTGTAACGAACCATCTAGTGGAATATCGACGACATTTTACAGATCAATAAAGTTATATAAAAAGTGAAATGATGACTAGAATCATTGTTGAATAGTGGTAAGTGTTATGTGAATTAGTGATACTTTAGATAACATCCCAAAAAAAGAAGCCTCAAGGCTGGTGGATCACTAAAAAATGGTTTCACCCTTTACAAATAGTTGATTGTCAAAGGGGATGTCATCTACCAAATAAAAAAATCATGCAAAATGAGAAATGGTTAAAATATTGTTGGAATATCATAAAAAAGTTTGTACTACAAAAAGCATATATGCCTTAGCAAAGAAATTAAACCAAAAACTTATTGGTCAACAAAAATGAAAAAAGTTCATCAATTTATGAAAAACTCAACCTAAAACTACAATTGGCTTCAAGATCAACTCAAACTACAAAACGAAAGAAATAAAAAATAAAAAAAAGAACAAGCTTAACAAATATATTAAGAACTCAAGTAAAAACTAAATTTTTTATACAAATATGTAAATAAAAACTTATAAATAAATATTTTATCTTCATTCAAATGAATGACCACAAAACACTAGACTAAAAGCTTCATTATTTTCTCATCTACCTATCTAGTTGAAAATAACATCATAAATGTAATGGAATGGTTATGTTTTCTCCATAATGCACAAATGTGGCAAAATAAAACGAAGCTAACCTTAATAGTTATTTCATAAATCATCCATGCTACCACATAAAATTCACATTAAAATAACAAATATTTTAAATATCATTATTAGATGATATGATGACTTTTAAGAATGTGTTCACGCATACACACAAAACACACCATTCACCATGGTAACTCATCACAAATCCTAATATTCATATTATAAACATTTATTATTTTAATGTTGATATTAATGGGTTGCATTTTCATGGATTATTTATGAAGGAAACTTGAAGATTGGCTTCACTTGTAATTCTATTTTGATTACATATATAAAAGTAAATTTATACACACCTTTTGGGAAAGTGCATGGCTTATCTCTATTATAACATATTTTAACACATATTTATTATTACATAATGATTTTTTTATGTATTAATATGAATAATATTAATACATACTTATTATATAATAATTTTTTTTATGGCATTATAAATAATATTAATACTTTAGGTGTATTACAAGTTTTTTCTTTTAAAATGTTTTGAGACTTTATCCCAAAACATAAATAGAAAACATTTATTTTAATATTAATATTTTTATTTTCAACTTCTCTTTATTTGATAAGGTTAGAAAACATTTATTTTAATATAAAGATTTTTTCTTTTTTCAACTTCCCCTTATTTGATAAGGGGAAGAGTGCAAGGAGATATGATTTTCAAATCTTTAAACAATATTGTTTCATTGAAACACGATTAATTTATCATGAAGAGATTCTTTTTAGAGCGGTATTAATAAGATTTTTGATTAGATATTGTTTATTTTTCACTTGAACACATATTTAATTTTTGAATATTTACTATGTAAGTAAAATATTAAATTTGGTTAGGTAGTTATAGATGTTGGTATGTTGATTTATGTGTGTGATGATTTTTGTGATTAGGGTAAAAATATAATGTATTGATAATCTTTTCTTCTTACTATTAGATTTAGTATTAGCTTATTTTATTTTAGGTGTTAAGTCTTCATTATAGATATGTTATATTGGTGATGGTACTGATATTTAATCATTCAATAATTTGTTAGAATTTTTTGGTTAAGGCAAGATTTTATTAGCAATGACTATGAACATTCAATTGTAACTAAATTTATAGATGTTACTCTATAATCAAATAGTTTATTAGTTTGAAATGTTCAATTGTAACTAAATTTGTAGATGTCACTCTATGATCAAATTGTTGGTTGGTTTGATTCTTTAGCTCATCGTATAGTATAAGTTTGTTATAATGACAATAAGTCTTTCCATCTCAATTAATTCAATAAAGATTTCCTTACCCATGATTTGGATCTCAAGCTTAGAAACCTTTAATGATCAGTTGTTTCTCGAATTTTGCTGTAGGTTCTTCTTATCCTTCAAAATTTTGACTTCTAAAAGTAGATTTTTAGAATAATTTCTCAAGTGAGAAACTTCTTCATTGTTGTTGGGCAGGTCTTTACTAATAACGACTCCATAACTGAGGCCCCATAAGTCAGGTTCAAACATCACCACTCTCGATTTTATTAATCACAGCTTTATCATAATTTTGTAAGTGGAAAGTACATTGAGTTAAAAAGTATTAGGAATGGGGCCGAGTCATTCTGTAGACTTTGCCTTTCCATCGCTGTGGACGTCTTCGTGTGGTGCACACCATATCATTGAGTGTAAATCTAGATTAAAAGGCTGAAGTGCCTAGACATATATAAACTTGTGAGTAGTTTTTAGTGCGATTTTTTGAAGGTTTTTACGGTGACTTTTTATGGTGTAATTTCTCTAAATTTTGGTAGGAATTTATTGAAAAGAGAAGTTTGATTGCTAAATTTGCACAATCGAAGTGCCTTAGAGGTTTTTGAGGGTGCTGAATCCATATATAGAGTCAAAAAACTAGTTTGAATAACAAAAACTAAGATTTTAAAGTCGCACTAAAGATAACTCCTATAAACTTGTATGAAGTGAAAAAGGTAATTAAAGTACTTTGCAAAAAAGTAATAGAATTAATATTTAATTAAAAAAGTTTTTTTAAGGCAAACAATTGATGGAATTACTTTTTACTATATTATAAGAGACTTAATAGTAGAGTGAGAAAAGTGTTTTTTTTAATAATATAAATCAAGTGAATTACTTTTAATTATATTATAAGGTATTAAAGTGAGAATATTAAGTTTTTTAACCATATTATCATACATATATATATATAACAGAATTATATTTCTTTATTTAAAAAGGGGTATTTAAAAATATTTAATATAGATAGTAATTATATTTTAAGTGAAACATTTAACGAGTTTAAATAAATAAAAAGTGATTTTAGAATATGAATATATATATATATATATATATGAATATATATATATATATATATATATATATAATATATATATATATATATATATATATATATATATATATATATATATATATATATATATATATATATATATATATATATTATTAAAAATAAAAAATATATTAAAAAAAAAATATTTTATAAAAATTATTATTATAAAAAAATTAAATCAGATAGAATAAAAAGAAGGAAATCTCAAGAAACGATAGAAAGAAGATTTTATTGTAAAGATGATATAATATCATGTTATAAATTATATTATTATTAATCAATTGTGAGGAAAATTGCATTAATGTTAATTTAGAAAATTAACTATTAATTCCATGATCAAATGTAGTTGAGAATAAAGAAGCCTTTTATTTTGGAGAATATGGGTATGTATCTCAATTTAGTGTAGCAATTTTTTTTAGCAAAGAGATTGACATAATTTTCAGGTTACCTTGGTTTAAAGAATTGGGTACATGGAATTTTTTATTTATTTATTTATTTTTTATTTTTTTATGTTTCCTTATAAGAAGACAATGATCACATTCCAAGACATGACAATAAATTCATAAGCAATAATGCCTTCATTGAAAGGCTTGAAAGATATTTTGAAATTGATGCTTCAAGAGAATCAAAAAATAATATCAAAGAAGTAGAAAGAGCTTGAAGAAGTCATATCTAATCAAAATGAAGAAATTTTTTGGCTTAAGGTCCACAGTGAAAAATTACTTGCACAAATAAAAAATTCCAAGGCTAAGAAGCAAAAACTAAAACAAGGAAAGGAAAGTTCTGAGAAGAAACTCAACGAGAGTCTATCAAAGAAGAAGAAGAAAATTTTCATTTTAAAAACCTTAATCAAAAGTTATTAGAACAAATAAGAGATTTAAAAAATGAGAAGTTGAGCATCAAAATGAATTTGACTCAAAAGTTGAAGAACTTCCACGTTTAAAAAAACATAACCAAAATTTTCTGACTCAGATTAATAAACTTAAAGATGATATGAAATCATTGAAGAAGAAATTCTAAGAACTTATTGCAAAAGAAGGATAAAAAATTTCAAACCTAGTAGTCCAAGTTGAAGAAAAGGGAATAAACACGGATCTCATTAATCTCACGGTTTAGACAAATCTGAAACCAATTGAAGTGAAAAAATATTTAGATGTTTTAGTTCAAATGAAAATAATTTCAAGAGAATTCAATGTTTAACCAAGCGACTTCAGTATGTGAAGGAAAAAATATACTTCAAATAAACCAAGAAATCACCACAAACAAGATAAGGGGAAATCAAATCACAAAAACTCCTTATCAACACCAAAATCATAAAAGAAGATATCTCAACTAGTCTGTAAATCCATATCACTCAGAACATAAAAAAGTGAATTATATTCCAAAGAATATTGATGTCACCATAATCCAGTCTTGTGATAACAATTCATCACAAGTGTTCAACAACAATAAGATTCCATAAAATATTTATTCATAATTTTGGAGCTTATTGAGGATCTTGTGATTTTTCGTCCTATGGTCACTTCATGGCCAATTAATGTTTTGCTAAGTGTTTAAGTCTTCTTCTCGGACATTAAGTGTCAAATTTGTTTTCTCACACATGCTCAGTCCTTGATGATTTTATAAGCGCACTTCCTCTATGCAAGCTTGAATAAGAAAATGCCATGGTGGTTCTGCAAATGTTTAGATTCATGTTATAACTCAAAATCACCATTAGAACTATGTGAAGCATGGACTGGTTCTATCCCTCCTGAGCTAAAACCATATTACCTCCTTTTGATTCTCAATGGATGAAATACAAGGCATGAAATGGGAAGTTGTCCATCTAGGTTATAGACTTATCCATTTGGACTTGCAGAGGTCTAAGGGTTCCTTGATGGTCAAATCAACATACCAAAACCTATATGTGTAAATAGAATCACACAAGGGGATGCAAATACATAAGGAATATATCTCAATTATGGTCATGGCTTAGAGGCATAACCATGCCAAGCCATGCAACATAAACCTAATTCGTGGAAGCTATTTTGAATAAATCCCCTCCACAACAAGGAGAACAAGGTCTTCCCGTCCCTAAGAATGGAGAAATTAAAATATCGACCCAAAATCTAGGTTCACGTTATGGGAAATATTAAATAAAAGTTCATACAAAATAGGCTCACCAACCAAGTCAGAATATAACACCTTGCATTATGGAATTCAACATCGTCATGTGCATAATAGAGATGCAACATTGTGTGAAGTGCAATAATGTAAGTCAAATAATTACATCTCATGAAGCAATCTTACTTGCAACATTGAATGCAAGGTTCACTTTGGCTTAGGCTCTTATTAGCATGGAAATATAAACCCAGAACTAGGGTATACATTAATAAATACATGGAGGAGACCACCATAAAAGGTTACATGTCAATAAAGATAAAAGAGGAGGAAATTCTCAATATTACTACATTGCAAACACATCAATGTGAATGCAAGCTTGGAGCCCATGCAATCAGCGTATTACAATAAAGAAAAGTGCTCATATTAAATATTACTATGGCTTAACCAATAGTCTTACACGCCATCCTAACGCCTTTAAAATTAGCATCACACATTAGGAAATCCATGATAATATATCTCATACATATTATCACCATATCAACTAGGAACGTAAACATATTTTATTGTGCGTAAAAAGAATGAGAAGAACTTATCTTAAATAGTGTAGAAGTGTTCCAACTGAGAGTGGTAGTTAAACTCTCCACCCAATCGTAGACAAGCTACAACCACTATTACTTGTAGTTGTCACCTCCAAGCGAGATTCTAAAGCTTGAGGTGGAGTGCTTTCAAAGGGAAGCCTTCAAAAAATGCACAGTTGAACCAAAATACTACCAAGCCACCTTGCCTTCATCCTCAAGGAAATCCATTACTATTTTGTAATGCTTATTCTCAACAAGTTTCAATAGGGCTCTTCAGTTGGTTTATAATTATCTTTAGTGCCGAGCAACGTAGCTCGAGATCATATCTTTTCTGCCTCTTTTACAACAATCTTGAAATGGCACTATTTATGCCTCCTCTGGAGCTTCTGCATGCCAGGATGTTTTTCTCCCTCTACATATTTTTTCTGTGTATGCGCTCCTTGATACCCCTCCAGATCTCATTTATTCATGGGTTGAATAACATCTAGGTATTTCCCTTTTCTCTCGATACCCCTCCAGGGCGCATTTATTCATGGGTTGAATAACATCTAAGTCTTTCCCTTTTCTCCTCGATACCCCTCCATAGCGCATTTATTCATGGGTTGAATAACATCTAGGTCTTTCCCTTTTCTCTCGATCAACTACCTTCTTTTCCACAATGTCATAGTAGTCCACCTTGTGGATAGTGAAACCCATGTTTCCTTAATTTATTTTTCTTACTAAAGGAGTGAAAGGACACCTTCCCCTATCCTTTTTCTTTCAGTTAATTTATGGAACAGTCAGCCCACTCAACCAACTAGAAATGATATTTAAAACAACAATTCCCTCAAGAAATCTTCTAACTCAAGTAATGGAATATATGTCCCTCTCTCAACATTTTAAAATAACTACAATTATTTATAAGGGAGAAATATTAATCAGGGGATGTTACAGTCCCCTCCCCCTTGAGAGGAACATGTCCTTAGTGTTCAATAACCATATACAACAAACATGTTGTTAGATCAAGATTTTCTGATTATGGAGCTTTATGTACATAGCTTGTTTCATCTTTTAAAACACATATTATATGCATAATGGCTCACCCACCACTCGGTAATCATTTATTGATAAATTCATTCATTTTCCAAATAACCCTTTGGAGTATTTTTAAGCTTTGGAGGTGTTCAATCCAACTTGGATTGTTCTCTTTACTACTTTATTTACACTTATTGGTTCATTTTCCAACCCGACAAGCACCCAGTTCCTTCACTTCTCTTTGACCATGTACATACACTAGATCGATTTCCAAACCCACAAAGCACCTAGTGCCTTCTCTTTTATTTAACCACATACACACTAGATTGATTTACAAACCAGGAAAGCACCTAATGCCTTCTCTTTTCTTTTAATAGTACCCACACTATATCGGTTTCCAAACCCGGAAACCACCTAGTGTGTTCTCTTCTCTTTGACCATGTACACACACTAGATTGGTTTCCAAACTGGACAAGAAACTAGTGCCTTCTCTTCTTTTCTCTTCTCTTTGATTACCACCCACTAGATCAGTTACCAAGCCAAACATAACGTAATGGTGGATATGTGTGTGTGTGTGTGTGTCTATATATATATATATGATTATTACCAGTCGCTACCCAACGAATATGGGCACTACCAATCCTAATAGTCTTTTGTTAATATGAATATAGGTGCATTCCAAACTTTCATAAGCCCATGTAGTCCAATACTTTCTTGTTCCGTACACATTACACAACACAAGGGACCATATATATATATATATATATATATATATATATATATATATATATATATATATATATATATATATATATATATATATATATATATATTCCCAGTTGCTACCCAACGAATATGAGCACTACAATCCCGGTAGTATTTTTCCAATAGTAATATAGGTGTATTTTTCACCTTCATTAGCCCAGGAAGTCCCATACTTTCTTGTTCCATACAAATTATACAACATAAGGGCCCAAACAGTCCCATACTTATTTTCCCCAAAAATTTACGCAACACACACACATATACACAATATACCATAACACATACAGATACACATGATACACACAACAAATACACATGTACAACACAACACACATAACATAATATGATATGTACAAAAAAATATTTCCAAACCCAAAGACCACATTGTCTCTATCCAATATGACAAGACCCATTGCCCTTAGTTTCTTTCCCACACTTCATTGAGGGCATCCGCAATTCAAATCCAAGATCTGAGGTTTATTCAAGCTTCTCTTGGTATGCTGCAAATCACGTTGCTTTCATCTTGTTGATATATCCTTTAGCATTACTTGTTCACAACATAAACATGGGCATAATATAAGAATTATTTTCTTATGATGTTGAAATCATAGATCAACTGGACTATTTTTTCCTAATTAACTCCTCACACAGCCAGGAACCGTGCATGCCATCCACATTTACATAAAATTAATTTAAACCATCATTATTCTGCAAGATTGATTCTTGATAAAATATGTCACTCAAAATGGAATTTACATATGTATATAAATATTGGTTTGAGTTTAGAAAACATATATATATATATATATATATATATATATATATATATATATATATTTAAAAACTTCCCTTGTGCCATTCTCATGGCTACCATGTCATTGTTAATCATTCTCCATGGATTGACCAGCCACTTGAACATCATGTTTTTGTTCACTCAGTCATAAGCGTAACAGACATTGACTTATGTCAAATAAAAACAGGGTTTAGATAACCCCCTATGCATAACAAGGCACACATTAGTTAATGGATTTCTCCTCGATAATTCCTCCTTTTACCTTTCCCATTTCACATTGCAACTATGCAACAACTTCCAATCACTTATGTTTTCATCTATGCTCAATGTCATGTCTAGGAGTAATTCTCCAATATGTTTCAGCATTGGCCTTTTTCCAGCCCATCTGCCTAGATTGAAGTTCCTTGTTTCCTAGAAATCTCCAACTCATCATTATTCATGTCCATTAAACACGACCCTCTTTACCTCTCTTTCATCAAAGCTTCATGGCATCCCTTCCGCCTTCAATCGATTTGTCTCAAGGCCCTAAACCATTAATATGTAAATAAAAAACCTATCATATTATCAATAGGTGATTGAAGGGGAAAAATAAGAGGTAACACTGCATAAGAGAATAAAATCCATGATCGCAATAATAGAGGAAACCAAACACAAAACATCATGGTCATGTAAAAATATAAAATAAAAATGATGTTAGTCATGGAAACAATAAATTTAAAAACCACCACTTATAGGCATTTTGACACTGCAATCAACACTCTCCAAAATTTCACTTACACTTGATTTTTTTAGCCTATTGAATATCTTATGATCTTTCATCCTATGGTCACTTCATGGAAAACTAATGTTTTTCTTAGTGTTTAAGTCTTCTTCTTGAAATTTAAGTCTTAAAGTCACTTGCTCATACATGCTCGGTCCTTGAAGAGTTCATAAGCACACTTCCTTTATGCAAGCTTGAACATGCATAGTGCAGCCCATCAGACAACGCATGTTTAATGTTCAACCTATGTCGGCAGTCAGTGCAAAATTTCCACCAATATTCCCTCTCACTTTGGTTACAATTGTACTTAAATTTTAGAAAGTTTTATCATCAGACGCTTTTTTTTTTCTAAGTAAGATTAAGATATATTAATAAAACATATGGTACATGGAGGCACTGGCCTCTGCAGATCTAGCCTATTTCAGTGGCATTTTGTCTCAGAACAACCAAAAATGGAGCTGCCCATGTAGGGAAACCAGCCCAAAATGAGTTTGGAGTGCTGCCTCTAAAGAGGAAACCAACATTATACAAAATTGAGTAAATGTACCAAGCATGATAGCAAACAGAAGGCAAAACAAAAAAAATGGTGGCCTTAAGCATAGTAAGACCTGAAAAACTATGTGTCATGAGATTCTGGAGGCGGTTCTTCGACGATAAGGCATCTGTATTCATCATCTTCTGCATGAAGGTGACATGGATCCATATGCTGCTGTGTAACTCCAAGCTCGCCTTTGCCTCCATCCTACTTGCTCCACTCCTTGTAATAGTCTGAGCTGCTGCCACTGTTCGAATCCGGATAGTGCCCAGCCGAATCCTGATGAGCTTTCATTGTACCAGAGGGGCCGGGGTCACTGCAGGGGTGCTTGGGTTGGATGGGTGAAAGGCGAAAGGGGTCATTACTAGCCACCTCATGAAAATAAATGGAGATGGTGGCAATGACAAGAGGGCGATTAGAGGAGCAATGGAATTGAAATTGAGCGGTGGTGGGAGACTGCGCAGAGGAAGGGGGAGACGAGTGAGGTGGAGAATGCGTCAGAGGAGCCGAGGGAGGAGGCTGAGTAGCAGAGCCGAATAGTCAGCCTCTACCACTGCGTGTATCGGGGTATCTGCCCCAAGAATTCTCAAGAGAAGAGGCCGAAGAGCTAGAATGGGAGAAAGAAGGCGGACGAGAAATGCGGTTTCTACTGCTGCCTCACTGGCAATGCATGCAGTGCCTAAGGCGGGGCATGCTGGCACGATGGGGGTGGAGAATTTGTAGAGCAAGGGAGGAAACAGGGTCAACAGGTTGAAGCAGAGGAGCAGGGGAAAAATTGAAGCCGAAAGAAGCCGAGAGGCGAAATTGATAGTGAGGACTTTGAGGGAAATGGTGCCCTGGAAGGAATTCGATGTGACCTTCGAGATTGAAACGCCTTCCAGTCGATGTGCAGGAATAAGGCTCTGCCGCCTCAGAATATCAGTGACACGACAAGGGAAGAGAGTGACTATGCATAGAAATGGCGAGCAGGAGATGGAAATCCTCAGAAGGACGAGAGGCCGAACCAGAGGGCCGAAGGAAACAACCAGAGGCAGAGCCAAAGGGCCGAGGGAAATTTCCATTTGAGCGCGCAGGAGACTTAATTTTCTTGCGGAGGAGGCTACCTCGACCTGTGTAGAGGAGTAAATGCCACTTGGGGTGGCGATAAAGAAGCATTAATGCTTGAGAATGCTAAGGAGAGAGCTTGTGGGTGTCCATGTGGCCCTGCCACGCACCAACCCTCAAACTGCTCTCCGTACTTGCCCACTTAAACACCCGCATCTGGGGGTTTATTGTCTTCGTGCACTAGATTATTGCATTCCTGTAAGAGTGTGCTATCATTGAGAATAGAGAGGGAACCCACCATGAGAATGCGAGAGTTGGTCACTCCTTTGTTTGCCAAAATATTTGCAACTTTGTTTCCGATTCTCTTGACGTGCTTGAAGGATATGGCTCGGTGTTGTTGCAGCCAATTTACTATAATATCCAATCTTTCCATAAGTCTCCAACTGCTGGCAAATTTTGAAGATGTGGCTCCCATCAGAAGTTGATTGACCATGTTGATGAGAATTTGGGAATCACCTTCTATTTCAACTGGGAAGTAAATGTGGAGTTGTGCGAGACGTAGCCCTTGCCATAAGCCTTCAAGTTCCGCCGAGTTGTTGGTGTCCCAACCTATGGATCCAAAAAATATTAGCAGAGGAGTGCCTTTGTGATCCCTGAAAATTCCCCCGTAGCCAGCTTCTCCTAGATTTCCCTTTGATGCGCCATCGAAGTTCAACCTCAATAAACCGGTGGGTGGAGGATTTCAATGGCTTGGAGCGATCATCTGTCTGTGGGGGTGAGCTGGAAGAGGACAAGGAGGGAGCATGAGTTGCCAGTTTTCCCATATGGCTCTTTCTGATGCTTGGGTGGGGAGATCTTCTTGTTGCCAACGCTGGAGAGCCAGAGTTTCCTGTAAGTTTCCTTGGAGAATGTTCCATAGAACTTCCGGAGGAGTTCTTTGATATTTGAAAATCCACTTGTTCCTTTCTTTCCAGAGTCTCCAGAGAGTGAAACCAAGGATGAGCCTCCATAAGTCATTGAGAAGGTTGCTTCTATAAGGACTGGAGGGCCAATTATGAATGATGGAGTTTAGGTCTCTTGGTCGTCTGCAGTCCCTTCTACATCTGAAGCTGATTTTCTCCCAGAGAAAAGTTGCCAGTGGACATGTAACCATTAAGTCTTGGATGGTTTCTTCATGATCAGTGCAGTTGGGGAATTTGGACAGCCCTGTGAAGCCTCGTTTGATTAGATTATCCCATGTGAGAATTATTTTGTGACATAGAAGCCACATGAAGGTAGAGACTTTGGGCCAAAAATTCGGAGACCAGAGATTGTCCCATATTGAGTCGTTGGGATCTTGGTTGTGGGTTAAGAGTGTGTACGCCTCTTGGGTGCTGAATTTTCCCCTGGGCTTATAACCCCATCTGAGGAGATCTTTTTCCTCCGAGAATCTAATCATCCTGCAATTGAGTTCCATGTCAAGGGCGATGTGGTAATTCTCCTGTTGCTGTTACAAGTAGAGGGAGGTTGTTTTCTAGAGCCTGAACCCCTGGTCGGTGGTTGCTTTCCAGTAGTGATGAACGTGGGCTTCTAATCTGTTGATCTCTTCTGGTAGATGTTGTGGAACGATATTGCTAACAAGTCTGGGGCATTGTTGCCATGATTCCGTCCATAATCGAGTAGTATGTCCATTACGGATTTCCCAGAAGCTATGTTGTTAGATCAGAAGGCGGTGTTGTTTGGCAGCATTATAGACCTGTGAGCCTACTTCCACTGTTGTTAAATGGATGAGGTCTTCGGTTGGTCTATTATTGGCATATTTTGTTTTTCATAAAAGGGCCCATGGAGTGTGTGGTGCTGACAGCTACGACCACCAAATTTTTTCTCCCATAACTGCATTGCTGTGATGAGGGTCCCAGATTCCAAGACCTCTAGCCTTCTTAGGCATGCAAACTGTTGTCCATTTCACTAGTGCCCATTTTCTGTTCGGTCCTGAGGAACCCCAAAGAAATTTATGTTACAGAGTTTTGATTTACTTGAAGACCCACTTTGGGGCTGCAAGGACTGAAAATAAATATAGAGGCATAGATTATAGAACAGACTTGACTAGAGTGAGACAGCTGGCCAAATTAAGGGACTGGAAGGTCCAGGAGGAGAGCCTAGCTTCCAGTTTTTCAAGAAGAGTGTGCCAGGAGGAAATTTTGATGGCTGAAGTGATCAGAGGGGCACCCAGATACTTGGCAGGGAGATGAGCGACGGAGAACCCAAGGATTCTGGCTATACGATTTTGGGTGATGATTGGGGTGTTGAAAAAGAAGATTTGAGATTTGGAAGCATTGACAGAGGTACTAGAGGCTTTCGTAAAAGTGCCAAGGATGAGTTTGAAGGTAGAGGCATCTTGGACTGAGGGGTGGCCAAAAATCATATTTTCATCAACAAACTGTTGATGGGTGGTGGCTGGAGTGCCATGAACAGAGATTCCCCGCAGACTCTGGGATAGGATAGCATGCTTAATAAGATGGCTCAGACCTTCTGCCATGAGAAGAAGGAGAAAGGGAGAGAGAGGATCGCCTTGGAGAATTCCTCAGGGAGGGGATAAGGGGCAAGAAGGGATGCCATTAACCAAGATGGAGAAGAAGGGGGAGGAGATAAGACTCATAACCCATCTGATCCAAGTATGACTGAAACCATAAGCTGCAAGCATTTGCTGAATATAGCTCCAGCTGAGTTTGTCAAAAGCTTTTGATAAATCAATTTTCAGAAGCATACCTACCTTTTTGGTTTGTTTCAGGGAATGGATGATCTCATGCATAAGAATGATTCCGTCGAGAATCTGGCGACCTTCCACATAACCCGTTTGTTCCGGAGAGATGAGAAACACCAGCAACGGCGTAAGTCTGTTGGCGATCACCTTGGATATTATTTTGTAGATGACGTTATAGAGAGAAATCAACCTAAAATTTTCAGGAATGGAAGCTTGGTCTTCTTTAGGGATGAGCACAATGAAAGTGGCATTGAGAGAGGGAAGAAGCCAATGCATAGTGCGTGATTCTTCAACCAGTTGCCAGGCATCGTTCTTTATAAGGTCCCAGAAATAATGAAAGAAATTGGATGTGAAGCCGTCTGGACTTGGTCCTTTTCCTTCTTTACATTGGGCGACAGCTTTTTCGACTTCCTGAAGAGAGGCAGAGTGAAGTAGCATTTGATTATGATCTTCATTGATAAGTTTGGGAATATGTTGCAGAACTTTGGTGATTGTTGTTTGTCTGTTTTCTTGATTCTCCTGTACCACCGATTGGAAGTGGGTTAAGAGTTATTTTTCAATGTCCTGATTCTCTTCCAGTCTTTCCCCATTCTGGCCTTGGAGTAGTCTGATCTTGTCATGCATTCTTTGCTGAATGGTGGAGCAGTGAAATAACTTGGTGTTCCTTTCCCCTTCTTTCAACCATCTTATTCTAGATTTTTGCCTCCATAGTATCTCTTCTTGCTGTCGTCTTTCATCCAGTTGTTTGAGTAAATTCTATTCATGTAAATCCAGAGTCTTGGTACGTCCCTCTTTGATGATGCGTTGTTGGAGCTCCACCATGTTGCTCTCTAGGACCTTTTGTTGTTGAAATATGCTCCCAAAGGTGGAATGGTTCCATCTTTTGATGTGGGTTTTGAGATCCTTGAGATGTTTCTAGAATTGGTACATCTTGGATCCTGAAGGTGGAGTAAAAGCATGCCATGCCTTGGTGACCATCTCCTTGAAGTCCGGGTGGGTGAGCCAGAAGGCTTTAAAATGGAAGGGTCTTTCGGTGGTATCTCCGGGCCTTGTCCACTGAAGAGATATGGGCCATTGGTTGGAACCTGAGAGAGGCAAGATAGAGGCTTGTATATCCCCTCCAACGTGAATGGCATAATCCAAAAGAAGAAAGCGGTCCAACTTAGAGGTGATTTCTTGTGAGCCAGAGCATCGGTTGTTCCAGGTATGAATGCCATTGGAGAAAGGTAGATCTATCAACCAACTCTTTTGGATGTATTTTTTAAAGTGGATACAATTCGGATCTAATTTGGCACGTCCTTCTCTTTTCTCTTCAGAGTTAGTGATCATGTTGAATTCCCCTCCTGTGATCCATAGAGGATGAGTCCTATTGGAGTTGAGCGCTTCCATCGTATTGAGCAGAGCTATTTTCCTCATGGGGTCTTTAGGATAGTAGACATTGGTAAGGTGCCCATGTATGTTGGTCCCTATGATGTGGAATGTAGCCTGGATTAAATTGTGTGTTGCATGTGCATCTGTGATTGAGACCGCCTACGGATTCCATGCAATGGCAAGTCCCCCAGAGGCACCCGAAGCATCCACTACAATAGAGTGGCAACCTGGCCAAGCTTTGGAGAAAATGGAGCCAAGAGTATTACTGTTACATTTGGTTTCTTGAATGAAGAAGACTTGTGGTTTTTCCATTTGTATCATGTTTTTGATCATTCTGTACTTGGAGGGGTTGTTTAATCCCCTTACATTCCAAGATGTAAGCTTCATTGAGAACAATGTTCAAGTGGCGGGTAGAACTTGGTAAGTTTAGGATACCTACTAGATTCCACAAGCATTTCCCCAATTAAGATGGTCCTTTACATATCTGTTTTTCTACCTCTCTTCTTTGAATCCTTGAAGAGTTTTTTCCCTTCCCATTGGCTGCCGAGTTGAACACCCAGGGATTTTTGGTGTTGTTGGACCCGTGATAGGGCTACCTCTAGATTTTGAATCTGTCTATCTGATATTTGATCATAGTATTTTTTCTTGAAAGCATGTTCCCGTATAAATATATCTAGTTCTCTAATGTCAATGTTTTCTGGGTCCTCTTCCATATGACTGGCCTGACTGCCTTCAGTGCCTGAGTCGTCGACGTCCATGTTGTTTTTTTTCCTGAGTACCAGATCCATGACTGGATTTTTTTTGGGTGGGAGAAGGAGGGACTCAAGTGGATGCCTCGAGGACGAAGGGGGAGTGGGAGACTCCAAGTTGGGATTCGGAACCGAGGGATTCAGGGCGATGGCAGAATTGCTGGGGTGCATAGAATCGGGTTGAGGGAGCTTTGCAAGGACGTCAAAGCTATTTTTGGTGGAAGGGATATCTGAACCGGGGTTGGTCAATTTGGCTATGGAAGCAGGGGCTTTCTTGTGATGGCGTTTGCAGGTGTGGACTTTTGTGAAGCCTTCTTCATCAGAGTTGACAGAGGATACATTGGGTTTAGAGGGGGGTGGATTAAGAGGGAAGTCACGAAATAAGTGGCCATGAGCATGGCATTTGCGGCAGTAGAATGGAACATGTTCATAGTCAATAGATTGCATCCATTAAAAGTCGTCATGAAAAATACTTACCGAGTCTGGAAGTGGTCTTGTTAGATGCATGTGGATGCATGTTCTGGCATATGAGGTGTAATGCCTGAGTTTGGTCTCCACTGAAATCTTTATGAACTCTCCCAGTCCGTTGCCAATGTCCCTTAAGGATTCTTCATCCCAATATTCCAGGGGTAAGGAATATAATCGGATCCATATAGGTGCCCAGCTGAAGTCCTCATTGTCCGGATTGAATCGTTCTACCCAACCGCGGAGGTAGAGTCCAGACAAGTTCAAGAAGTATGGGCCTTCATCTAGGATGCAATTTCTATCTTCGATGCAGTTGAATATGGCAGTGAAGAAGCCTTTAGGCCCTAGTTGAAGCATGACATGACCTTTTGGTTTCCATTTGGAGCTGATCCACCCATGCAGGGATTTTTCGGTAAGCCAGAAGTCAATGAATTTTCCAATAAGTGCATGGTACTTCATATACTGAATCTGGGCATTGATATGATGACTGGGAAGGTCGATCTTAGGATGTTTAGCAGCTATTGGCCTGCATGTGGCAGAGTTCATTTTGGGCAGGGTCGTTTTGCTGAGAGAATCAATATTTTTGTCTTGTTGCTCCTCTATAGCAGTTCCAGGGGTTTGATTATTAACAACCATAGCAGTTGGTCCTGTGGCTTGAGAGGGCTTCTGCACAGAGATGCGTTGAGTCAGAAAGCAGATTCTGTGCCGTAGCAGAGTTGACAGTGGTTTGAGGGCCTGTGGGGGAGGGCGTACCAGCCCCCCCTGAGGGTGATCCATTTGCAGGGGATCAGCGGCAACAAGGGGGTGTATACAGGCTATGATAGCGAGCGTTATAGAAAGCCCAAGAACCAGAGCGATGCCATCGAAGGAGAACCTGAAACCCTAGCTCAGAGCTTTTCCTCCTTCATCAATCCCCCCATTCTATCATATGTCGCTTTTGCGCACCTTTGTCTTCATGAATTTCACATTCAAGTTCATGGATATCACTTTTTCTTTCTTTTTCTCTAACAAGTGTCATTTTTATGTTATCTTCAATGTAGCATGTGTCGCATTCAATTCCTTCACCTTTTGCAAGTTTCATCTTCATAATATCTTATTGTTGTAAGTGTCATTTTGAATTCTTTCACTCGTGTATCTGTCGCGCATTTTCATATCATTAGACTTATTTCTAGCATGCTCTTTTGCATTGAATTATCCTACATATAATTCAAATATGTGCTAGATGCAGTCTCTCAACTTAGTGCACTTTCTGGTTTCATTCAACCCTTGTGTCACAACATATGTTCTAAGTGTCGCAATGTGTTGTGTTAAATGTTGCACTTAGAAATAAGTTTCGCTTTGTTTTCATTTCAAGGTGTGATTGTTGTTCATGAGTCCTGTGCATTACCATTTCTTGTATCAATGGCATTCATGTGTGTGATCCATGTTTGATTATGTTAGGTCTCTGTAATAAGCAAGATTGGCAAAGTCCGATCACAAAGTTAACATCATTTCAACCAACTTTGGGATTCTAGGATCTAGCCCCTGAATCCGGAGAGGGATCTCTCCAATATGTACAAAGATGGATTTGTCTTTGAAGTTTAGGGTAATGATATTAGGCTAGTTATGAAGACCAAGGGTTTGTTTGGTTTTTTGGATGGTTGAACATAGTTGATGTCTGAGGCGGAAAAATCTATATGCAAATAGGTTCAAAAGTGAGAAGTTGCAAGCAAAAGAGTAAGCTTTGATCAAGAAAAAAGATGATGGCAGGTTTTCAGTCCATTGGGCTATGGAGTCATAATAGGATTTAATTGAAACAATCAGGTCCAAGAGTGGTCTATGGGGCAAGTCATCTATGCCTAAGGATCTCTTTAAAGTTTTATTTATGGAATGGAGTGATACAATAAGAAAGGGAAATGACAGATGCAGAACAAAGAGCAGCCCAGGATCTGGTAAGTACTTTGAAACTATCCAGCCTTTGACCAGGCACTTAAGAAAAACATAGAAGCAAACTAGGATCTGGTAAGTAATTTGAAACTATCTAGCCTTTGATACACTTCTGATAGAAAAACATATAAAAAACAAAAGGGAAACTCTAAGATAACACAGAATGGTCTAAGATCTGATAAGTACTTTGAAACTAGTCAGCTTTTAACACATCCTAAGGGAAACAATCAAATAGTTGAGAAAATAAGAAAGGGACTCAGGGCTAACCTTAATTTCCTCAGTTCATCTTCACACAACATATATTGAAAGTAACATTTCAAAAAAACATTAAGCTAAGAAAACAAGACGAGGGAACGCCAACATCCCTATACTTAAACTGAATTAAATCATTTTCAAATAACACAGTTGAGAGAAAACATTTAAATAAAGGTTTTTCAGCCAGAGAAGGTTACTAATATACAGTAGGTCCTAACCCTGTTTAAACTGTTCTTTATAGTGGAAAATGAAACAAATTGAAAACATAAACAAAATACAAGTTACAGTGAGAATAACATCACCATTAGCATAGACCAGGATCCCATAAATCAGCTTGTATTGATGCTTCAAACCAGTTACAATCTTCAGATCCAGTGTTTTAATCCATCTCTCTTCATAACCTAACCTATCTGTTACAAGCAGAGCTCCAAGAGCCAGTGAAATCCTATCTACAATCAAGAGTCTTCAGCTCAGTTACAATACAATGCTTCAGCAATTTACATTCACAACCAACCCTTCACTCATCTTCTACTGAAGTATTTATAGAAAGATGAGGAGGTGAGATCTGATGAAAAGATCTCAAAAACCAATTAATACAGATATTAATGTCTTCTTGGCCATCGAGGGGTTCAACGAAGAACTATACAGGTGTTCCTTTGTATTAAATGATTTACACTCATGAATTTAGCTCGGTTGGGGCTTTATTAGACTTTTGAGGCTCTGTGTATCAATAGGGTTACTCTGCTGACATTCTGTCATTAATTTCCTGGCAGAAATAACTCCTTTGGCTGGGTCGAGGCAAAATGTCTGTCCTTGATCAATAAATTCGGTTCTTGATTGAATCCTTTGAGGCACAGGTGGCGCTTTAGTTGGTGGGAAGAATGAATTTGCTTCCAGATGTGGCGTTGAAGGATTTCCTGATAAAACACTTTAGATTTTCCTTTAAATCGTGTTTTTAGATTGGGGATTAGGCGTTTGATAACTGTCTTAGCCTTAATCCCCACAAATCTGTCCACTAATCTGTTGTTCTGGTTCATTCTTGTTCTTCAACATCTGATACTCTTTCTCTGCATTGATCTTCATGGTTTTTTCTGTTGTGGATGGCTGCGTAGGGCATATAAGGCATCCATGCCTAATAAAACATCAATGAAACTTGATATTAACCCCTGCAGATGATCTTCCTCGAAGGAACTGAATGGAGGAGGGTCATCACCCTCGTCCCGCGAAATTTCTTCGTTTAATCAAGAGAGAACGTTAAACCTGCACAATACAAGCAAAAATGAGGAAATCCTGCGTTTTATGGGCAAATCTGCATCGGAGTGCGTGCGGGAGAATGGTGCGATCGGAGCCGTTGATCGTGCTGTGATCAACGGTTAGGGGCGATTCGGAAAGTCAACGGAGGAAAAGGTGGACTAAACAATGGAATCAAGCATTTGAATGTGGACCATCGATCTACAAATATCGACAGCGGAGATTGATTCTCGACAACGCTGGGGCCCGGATAAAACGTGCATAGCTTCGTTAAAGAGCGGGCGCTTCAAACGGATGAGAGCCGTCGGATGCGTGAGGTCAGATCGGACGGTGATCATGGATTCCGCTAGGCGACCTTCGTCCGACGGATAACGCGCGGGGGACCAACTTTATGCAGCGGTTTTGAAAAATGTACGGGGACGCGTGGCAGCCAGCGTATGGAATCGCTGGGCAAACGGGAAAAACCGTCCTTTGCACGAAGGCGGTGCGGAAAAAACCAAGCAGTTTCGAGAAGTGACGTAATGCTGGGGGGGTCCACTCGATAGGTCTCGTGCCGCGTCATTCGATCTACGGAGCAGATCGACGGTCGAAATTGTTTTTAAATTCATACGGGCAGAAAACCTTCGAAATCTGATTAAACCCAATTTTCACAATTTATAAAGGTTTTTTGGGTATTGGGTGGAGGAAATGAATAAGCGCCAGATAGGTTTAGCAACGAGTCCTGGCGCTCGGGCATATGAAGGAAAAAGGGGTAAGTGGCTTAGCCTGAGGGGCTTAAGTCCAGCACATATAAAATATGTATTTCCTATGGTTTTTAAAGGGAAACGAAGGCTGCGATAAGGTCAAAAAGTGGGTTTTCAACCTTATGGAAGGCATTTTAATAAAATGGAAAGGAAGGAACATGAATTTGTGGGGTTTTTTCATGGGGAATAGAGAATAGAAAATGAGGTCAGTGGTGGAAAGAAAAAAGGGGGAAGGGTCCTTTGCAGAAGTATTGAACTGTGGATTATTATAGGATTTCAGAGGTTTTGAAGAGGAGAACAGCTGTGAAGATTAACCAGCAGTATGAGTTTCACCAAAAGACTTCAAGCACCAACAAATTTAGGACTGAATTTGTTTCTTGAAGGCTGCAAAGAATATTTAGCCACCATCTGATATGATAGGAAAAATATGGGTGGCTAACAGCGGCTCCACTTGGGGATGATGCCTTCCTGAAGGCATCAAGAATTCAAACTTGGTTTCTCTGGAAAGCTGACCGATGCCTGATCCATTATTTGCTCTGGCTTTGTTCTGAAAAAGTAATATGAGTCATAAAAGATAAATGGACTTCATCAATACCACTTTCTACCTACCCAATCCTACTGATCTAACATTTTTTCTTCATCAGAGTGCACTTGGATTGGCAAACTCTTTTCACGACATTTTATTCTTTTGAAATCATAAAAACTAATCTACCTGCTACTCCTTATTTCTCCTTGAACTCAGATTAAACAGTTGGGCTCAAATATTTCTCTACCTAATCTACTGTCTGTTGGGATTAAACTGTTCAATATACTTTCATTCTCTAAATTCTAAAGCAGAAATTTAAAAACAATCAAGTTAAGATTAAGTTGTTTAACTTGTTGTGATCTATGGCATAAAACAAGCTGCACATAGATTATTATTTGCAGAAAATTAAAAATCAAAATGGAAGGCTTAAGATCTGAAAGTTTCTCATCATGGCCTTCTCCCTCCTTCACAGCTCTGTTTTTGCTTTTGTTTGAGCTGTCTCTTCCTTGATAACTGATTCAGATTCTAGGCAAATTAGAACCATTTTTTCTCTTTTATGACTCATAAAATAAAACAATTTTGAGTCATCTCTCTTTGGAAACTTTGGTTCAGATTTTGAGTTTGTTTGAACCTTCATTTCTATCCTAATCTATCTACTGATAAGCCAAGATTGAACAATTTGGAAAATCGGATTCACTATCCTATCAGCAGAAAATTCAAAGCTAATTAGTCAAGATTAAACAGTTTGACTAACTAGAAGTGTGTTTTGAGGAGTGGCATTTAAGCTTGCACACTTTCAGATTTGTTTCTCTTTTTCTTGGCATGGGGCTTTGCCTTTCTTGTTTTCATTTCGGCCCTCTTTTCTTTATTTTCTTTTTTTTTTTGTATTTTTGATCTTTCATAACTTTGAATGCAATGGGGGATGGACTATTGATAATGAAAAAAAAAGATAAAAAGGCTTGAAAACATAAAATGGATCAAGAGAAGTAATGCTTAAGCATCCTGCCATTGACAGGACCCCCAAACAATTCTATTCCATCCAGTTCCTGTAAGAAAAATGCATTATTACCAGCGACTGAATGAATAGAGTAAGGGCCAAGCCATAGGTGATCAAATTTTCCATGCTTTCCCTTCTCTTCCCTCCTTGAGTCCCACTTCAAAACTTTGTCCCCAATCTTGAAATTGCTGGCCTTTGTTCTTCTATCAAATATCTTCTTGATACTATCTTGTTTCTGTAATGCTTTGTTATACACTTCCTCCTTGGTTTGCTGAAGATGAATGGTTTGATTTATTCTTCTGATTATGTCATTTTCTTCAGTCTGCAACTCTTGAATCAACTTCATCACTGGTACACCAAGGCTGTTTGGAAAAATTGCATCCATACCATACACAAGCTGGAAGGGTGACATACCAATAGATTTCTTTAAAGTTAATCTGTCAGCCCAAAGTGCATGGGTCAACTTTGTGTGCCAAGACTTTTTATTGTCCTCCAACAGTTTCTTGATTATGTTCACTAAGATTTTGTTGGAAGATTCTGCAAGTACATTACCTTGAGGGTAATAGGCTGTGGAGTGTCCCAATGTTATCCGATACTTGTGACAGAATTCAACCATTTTCTTTGATCCAAATGTTGCTGCATTGTCTGTGACGATCTTGGTAGGACAGCCAAATCTGGAGAGGATGTTAGTCTCCAAAAAATTTTTGATAACTAAATCATGGGCCTGCCTACAAGGAATCGCTTCTATCCACTTAGTGAAGTAGTCTGTGGCAGTAAGAATCCACCTATGTTGGGTAGAAGATGGTGGATGGATTTCTCCTATGAAGTCAAGTCCCCACTGTTGAAAAGGGGCTTCAATAGTGATTGGATGCAGAGGTAGGGGTAGTAATTTTCTCTTGCCTTCAAATAGTTGGCATTTATGGAAATTAGTGGTCATCTTGTGTACATCAGGAAAAAGAGTAGGCCAATAGAAACCAGCCCTCAGAATTTTGTTGGCTGTTGCCTTCCAGTACAAATGACCTCCACACTCTCATCCTTGGAATTCCTGCTTAATCTTCTCTGCATCAAACTCAGGAAAACATTTAAGCAATACACCACTTGCATTTTTCCAATAGAGACATTTATTAATAATGTAATAATTTACAGCTTTCAACTTTAGGAATCTTGCCTTTGTTTTTGATAAACCAGAAGGTGTATTCAAATTAAGCAAAACATAAACAATATCAGTATACCAAGGAGAATTCACAAAATGGTCTTCAATAATGGGAGCTAAGAATTCTTCTTGGTTATCCAAAGCATTAATCATGTTAATATCGAGAACTTCACAATTTGATTCAGCCATTAATCTAGCTAGACCCTGGCCTTTGATGAGCTTAGTGGGTTTTATCTCTAAATCATATTCAAGGATAACAGCAATCCACTTACCTCTCTTACCATCTGGGTCCTGTGTTAGGATGTCTTTCACAATTGAATTTGGGACAAAGGCAATAATGTGTGAGTGAAGGATGTATACTCTGAAGTCTTTCAAAGCCTTTACCAAATCAAAAGCCTGCTTCTCCATAATGTTATACTTCAAAGGGGCATCCCTCAATGCCTTACTAAAGAATGCAATAGGCTTCTCTTGTCCTTGTGGATTTTTCTGTAAAAGGACAGATGCAATGGTATGTTCTGATGCAAATGAGAAGATATAAAAATATTTTGAAAAATCAGGGCTTATGAGAACCGGTGTTTTGGTTAACGCTTGTTTAACCAGCTCAAAGGATGTCTTTTCTTCCAAGGTCCACTTTACCCCTTGCTCCTTCTTTAACATAATTTTGATATTCCTAAGGAGCTCAGCTAGGTTAGGGATGAACCTTCTCAAAAATTTGATCTTTCCAATGAAATACTGCAACTCTTTGATGTTTCGAGGATGAGATATTTGCAATATGGCCTCAATCCTCTTTGGATCTATCTTTATACCCTCTTCTGAGATAATGTGCCCAAGAAGTTTACCTTCTTGGAGACCAAATAGTGTTTTCTTAGGGTTTAAAGATATTCCAAACTTTCTGCACTTCTCGAAAACTTTTCTCAAATGTTCTAAGTGTTCTTCATCTGTTTTTGAAAACACAGTGACATCATCAAGATAGATAATGATGAAGAAACCCAACTCTTCCGAGAATGCTATGTCCATGGCTCTTTGAAAGGTTTCTCCAGCATTCATTAGACCAAAATGAATTTTCACATACATGAAAGTGCCCCATGGTGTAGTAAAGGCTGTCTTTAATTGATCAGCAGGGTGAACTAAGAATTGATTATACCCTGAATAGCCATCCAACAAAGAAATTCTTCTAGACCCCACCACTCTTTGTAAAATATGATCCATCTTGGGCAAAGGATAGTTGTCATTTAATGAAGCTTTTTTTAAATTTCTAAATTCTATACAAAGCCTGATTTCTCCAGTTTTCTTCCTAACAGACACCAGATTAGACACCCACTTAGAATACCTAATAGGGACAATAATACCAACCTCATGCATCTTCATGATTTCCTTCTTAACCAATGGTAACTGGATAGGGTTTATTCTGCGCAGTTTCTGTTTGAATGGTTTTTGGTTTTATTTAAAAGGGATTTTGTGCTGTATTATTTCAGTGTCATAGGACTTAAGATCTTCGTAACTCCATGCAAAAACATCAGAAAATTATTTGAACAGCTCTATGTATTTGAGTTTAATGTGAGCTGGCAAAGTTTTGGACAGTTTGACCATTTTCAGTTTTTCCTCACTGCCTATGTTGCATTCCTCCACTTCAGTTTCTACAGGCTCCAGTTTAGGTTTATTGGCTACATCATTAAAATCAAACAATTCTTCTAGAGGGGTCAAACCCTAGGGAAAACTATCATCCTTAGAATGCAGAGTTTCCAACTCCTCTATTTCAGATTCCGCACTCAACTATGTTTGGTTTCTAAGTTTGCTAGTCTGCAGGTTAATATCTACAAGCTCAGGAGACGGTTCTTCTTCACCAAGAAAATTTTATTCACTGCAGTCTGTATCATAGTCTGAATCTGAGCTATGGAATTCAAACTCATTTCTGAATTGCATGAAGTCTTCTATTTGTTTATCTCCATCAAACACCTTCCAATATTTCTTGTTATCCGGGACAGCTGGTCTGAATTTAATCTGAGATGTGTCATCATATAGCATTGGGAAGGTTCTAGCAGCAAAGGCTAAATTGTGGGCTGCAATGTTTATTTTTCTTGGGACAAAACTCAGTGTGGAGCTCTCAAATGGTTTCAAAAGATCCATGACATCATTCCTATAGGCCCTAAGTCTAGGATTATTTTCATTATATTCCCCATTGACTTGCCTAATTATTAACTCAGAATCCCCATATACATTTGTTCTTCTGGCTCCTAACTTGTTCAAGAGATGCAAGCCTAAGAGAAGGGATTCATATTCTGCTATGTTGTTGGAACACTAAAATTTTAATTTACTTGAAATACATTATGTATGATTTTTTTCAGTGTTAGTATTCCAGACACCTGCACCAGCATTTGTTCTAGTGCATGACCCATCAAAATACATAGTTCAGAGAGGATCATTTTCAGTTATATCAGTTTGGTGCATGTCCTTTTTATGATTTGACTCCTCAAGTTTTTCATCGGGTTGAGGATTGCTCTCTTGACTATCAAGCTTTAAGTTTAATGGATTGATGATTCGTAGTTCAAGACCGGTGTTTTGTTTGCCAACGTTTTCAAATGTAGCAAACTGTTTTGACACTTCAGTGTTGTGTTCCTCTTCCTTCGTTTCAACCATTGATCCTTTTAGAGTGATTTTTTCAGGGAGGGTTTCATCATTAAACATGATAAAAGAATCAAGGCTCGTACTTACAGCGTATAGAGGAGATTTTTGAGGCCTGTCTTGACTTGTCACTGTGTATTGCATGTGGGACTCCCTGTAAAGTCTTCTAGCTTGATTGAAAATAGGGATAGTCGTGTAGGTCATGTCCATTTGCATGGTCCCCTGTAACTTAGCCCCCCAAGATCTTGACAAAAGCATTCCATACTTTGGGGGCACATCAGCCACAACAACATCCATGACCAAACACTTGGCTGGAATTTGGGCTAAATTAACACAGAGGTCCTTGATCAATCCTAGACATTTAACTTTGCTTGAGTCAAAGGAGTACAGGTCTTTGTAAGGTCTGGTAATTTCAAGACCCAGGATTTCCATCACAGATTTTGGCATTAAATTGTGGGAAGCGCCTGAGTCATGCATAGCATTGTGCAAAATTTTTTCATGAATGTTCAAACTTACATAGAAGGGAGGGACAGGTCCCTCTTGAAACTTACCTTCAATATTTGGACAAAAAATAAGTTGTGGCTGGTCGTCATTAAGATTGAGTGTATCCTCATTTTCTTCTAGGTTCAAAGCCTTCAAAATTTTGGACCTATATACATGTTGGGCAGCTAACTCAGTCAAAGGAACATAAATTTTAATCTTTGAGATTTCCTGTTCCAGACTGAAAGGAATTTGATTCTTTAAGGCGCTGGTTTCAGCCTTGTTTACTGACAATTTATCAGCAACAACAGCTTGCTGATTTGTTTTATCTACAGTTGACACAGTGGTTATAATAGGAGTACTAGCTGAAGTGTTAGTACTACTGATGTTTGCACTCTTTTTTTCAAGATTTTGAGTGTCTTTCTCTTTACCTTTACCAGAATTATCAGCCACTGTTTTGTCTTTTTGCTTGACTGTTTTAGGCTTGGTTGCAGTGCTGCTTTGAGAAGGTTTGTCAGAGGTTTTGTTTTTGGGGGTTTGTTGATTAGATTTACTTCTGATTTCATATTCCTTTGAAGGCTCTATGACAGCATTTTCCATGTTTTGATAATAATTTTCATTATCATCTCTTTTGTCATCATAAGGTGTATAAAGACCTTGTTTTCTATCATAATGAACCTCGAAGCTATCATTATCTACCCCAAATAAGTTTATATCATCCTCCTCTATTATTTGATATGTTTCCTCAACCTCACTTAAATAGTTTTGATGAAATGGAGGAGTGATCTTCTGATCATCTTCCCTTGGTCGGTTTGGAGGTTGATTTTTTCTTAAATTTTGATTCTGGTTTTGGTTTCTGTTTTGAGGAGCGTTTTGGTTTAGACTTGCTTGCACTCTCTCTAGAATGCTCATTTTATTTATCATTTCTTCCATCATTCTTTCCATTTTTGAGCTTGAGGTGGAAGGTGTGGATTCCTCTCTAAAATATACTCTCTTTTCAGCTTTCATCCTTGCTCTCTTCTCCATAAGGTTAACCTCCACAGAAAGAGCACCTCTTTGCATATCTTCCAGGGTTGCAAAATCTCTTTCTCTGAGTGAATAGGTCATGTCAGCATCAAACCCTTCAGGAAACTTGTTTAAAGTTGAGCCCTGTGGAGGTTTTAGCTCAAGAGAAAGTGCATTATACACACTGTTAAATTTGGTACAATAAGCCTGTACACTTTCCCCTGGGTTTCTATGTAGATTGTTATAGTCAGCAAGGACTTGGAGAGGATTCTTCCTCACTTCCCATTTGTTTAAGAATGTTTTATGGAAGCCTTGGAGATCATTAATACTATGGGGGGATAAACCTTTAAACCATTTCCTTGCTTCTCCCCCCAGACTTTGAGCAAACAATCTGAGTTTGACAGAATCATCATCGATTTCATTTCTGTCAAAGTATTCATTCATCTTGTCCACATGTTGTGATGTTGTTGTAGTATTTCTAGCATCATACAATGGGATTTTGGACTGATAGTCCTGTGGAAGATTGACTAATGGTACAGGAAGGACTAAGGGAGCATACCATGCTGCCATGATAGGTGGTGGGTTGACAAGAGGTGGGGTGGGCTGAAATGAAGTGGTTTGAACAGTGGATGAAGGATGAACAGAAGTGGATGGGATAGCAGCAGATTGTTGAGCTGATCTTGGATGAGAGACACCTAAGTTAAGAAAACATGTAAATCAGGAGGTGTTGATTCTCTACTCCCAAGGTTTTCACTTGTTTCCAGAGATGAATGTGAAGACTCAGAATCTAGCTGATCTAAATCACCAAATGACCTAGTCCTAAATGGGTTCAATAAGTCAGTTTGTGATTTCTGAAGAGCTGAAAGATTTTCAGGGACTGAATTGGCTCTTATGTGAGATCTGAAAATAGTTGAGGATTCTATCTTAGGAGACTTCCTAAGGATACTTTCTAGGTTGTCAACTATCTCAGGTGGATCGGGGTCAGGATGGGCTCTAGTGTGGATCTTTCTAGAAGCCACTATGCTATGTTTTTAGACCCGAATAAGCCAAAAAAGTTCAACCAGATATGACAATCTTTAAGAGGTTAACTAATCTGTTTGAAAATCAATCCTACAGTCTTACAACTGGGTTTGAAGGATATTATAATGATGAGGGTTCTTCCCAGTGGAGTCTTAAAGTCTGTTCAGGATTGTGGAGTCGCTAGGTGGAAAGTTTAGAGTGTGTTCAAAGAAAAACACTATCCACCACAGTGCTGGTGAGACATCCCTTTTCAAGGGTATCCCGAAACACAAAAAACTCTAACCATAGATTGACTGGGAGGGCATTCACCAGATATGTCACCTCTAAAAGAGGATGAGATTCGGAGGCTACCTGGCCCTGTCCAGACTTTGTCTAAGAGTATGAAGTAAAACACATCCGATGGTAAGTGAAATGTATGAGCAAATGTTTTACTACCAATCTGAAAATATTTTTTTTGGTATTTTATAAATTGTTTTTATTTGCGGTTTCTAAGAATAAGCTACCTTTGCTTCAAAACTTAGCTACGGTTATGAGACAAAGACAGTCTACTCTTATGGCTACGCCAGCTGATTTTCCAAGGTTAGATAAAAACTTAAGAGAATCCTAGGGTTGACCTAGATTGTCACTGATTCAAATAAGTTTCATCATGATTACCCTTTCCTGGTAGTGCTTGAAAAGGCTTCTTTTACTCTCAAGGTTTTCCTGAATAAAAGGTTTTCTGGGGTCTCTAAGGTCTTATACAAACACTCATTCCCCAATATGGTCGCCAGAAATGTTAGGTCTCTATAATAAGCAAGATTGGCAAAGTCTGATCACAGAGTTAACATCATTTCAACCAACTTTGGGATTCTAGGATCTAGCCCTCCTGAATCCGAAGAAGGATCTCTCCAATATGTACAAAGATGGATTTGTCTTTGAAGTTTAGGGTAATGATATTAGGCTAGTTATGAAGACCAAGGGTTTGTTTGGTTTTTTGGATGGTTGAACATAGTTGCTGTCTGAGGCGGAAAAATCTATATGCAAATAGGTTCAAACGTGAGAAGTTGCAAGCAAAAGAGTAAGCTTTGATCAAGAAAAAAGATGATTGCAGGTTTTCAGTCCATTGGGCTATGGAGTCATAATAGGATTTAATTGAAACAATCAGGTCCAAGAGTGGTCTATGGGGCAAGTCATCTATGCCTAAGGATCTCTTTAAAGTTTGATTTATCGAATGGAGTGATACAATAAGAAAGGGAAATGACAGATGCAGAACAAAGAGAAGCCCAGGATCTGGTAAGTACTTTGAAACTATCCAGCCTTTGACCAGGCACTTAAGAAAAACATAGAAGAAAACTAGGATCTGGTAAGTACTTTGAAACTATCCAGCCTTTGATACACTTCTGATAGAAAAAAATATAAAAAACAAAAGGGAAACTCAAAGATAACACAGAATGGTCTAAGATCTGATAAGTATTTTGAAAATATTCAGCTTTTAACACATCCTAAGGGAAACAATCAAATAGTTGAGCAAATAAGAAAGGGACTCAGGGCTAACCTTAATTTCCTCAGTTCATCTTCACACAACATATATTGAAAGTAACATTTAAAAATAACATTCAGCTAAGATAACAAGACGAGGGAACGCCAACATCCCTGTACTTAAACTGAATTAAATCATTTTCAAATAACACAGTTGAGAGAAAACATTTAAATAAAGGTTTTTCAGCCAGAGAAGGTTACTGATATACAGTAGTTCCTAACCCTGTTTAAACTGTTCTTTATAGTGGAAAATGAAACAAATTGAAAACAGAAACAAAATACAAGTTACAGTGAGAATAACATCACCATCAGCATAGACCAGGATCCCATAAATCAGCTTGTATTGATGCTTCAAACCAGTTACAATCTTCAGATCCAGTGTTTTAATCCATCTCTCTTCATAACCTAACTTATCTGTTACAAGGAGAGCTCCAAGAGCCAGTGAAATCCTATCTACAATCAAGAGTCTTCAGCTCAGTTACAATACAATGCTTCAGCAATTTACATTCACAACCAACCCTTCACTCATCTTCTACTGAAGTATTTATAGAAAGATGAGGAGGTGAGATCTAATGAAAAGATCTCAAAAACCAATTAATACAGATATTAATGTCTTCTTGGACATCGAGGGGCTAAACGAAGAACTATACAGGTGTTCCTTTGTATTAAATGATTTACACTCATGAATTTAGCTCGGTGGGGGCTTTATTAGACTTTTGAGGCTCTGTGTATCAATAGGGTTGCTCTGCCGACATTCTGTCATTAATTTCCTGGCATAAATAACTCCTTTGGCTGGGTCGAGGTAAAATTTTTGTCTTTGATCAATAAATTCGGTTCTTGATTGAATCCTTTGAGGCACAGGTGGCACTTTAGTTGGTGGGAAGAATGAATTTGCTTCCAGCTGTGGCGGTGAAGGATTTCCTGATAAAACACTTTATATTTTCCTTTAAATCGTGTTTTTATATCGGGAATTAGGCGTTTGATAACTGTCTTAGCCTAAATCCCCACAAATCTATCCACTAATCTGCTGTTCTGGTTCATTCTTGGTCTTCAACATCTGATACTCTTTCTCTACATTGATCTTCATGGTTTTTTCTGTTGTGGATGGCTGCGCAGGGCATATAAGGCATCCATGCCTAATAAAACATCAATGAAACGTGATATTAAACCCTGCAGATGATCTTCCTCGGAGGAAACGAACGGAGGAGGGTCGTCACCCTCGTCCCGTGAAATTTCTTCGTTTAATCAAGAGAGAACGTTAAACCTGCACAATACAAGCAAAAATGAGGAAATCCTGCATTTTATGGGCAAATCTGCATCGGAGTGCGTGCGGGAGAATGGTGCGATCGGAGCCGTTGATCGCGCTGTGATCAACGGTCAGGGGCGATTCGGAAAGTCAACGGAGGAAAAGGTGGACTGAGCAATGGAATCAAGCATTTGAATGTGGACCGTCGATCTACAAAGATCGACAGCGGAGATTGATTCTCGGCAATGCTGGGACCCGGCTAGAACGTGCACAGCTTCGTTAAAGAGCGGGTGCTTCAAACATATGAGAGTCGTCGGATGCGTGAGGTCAGATCGGACGGTGATCATGGATTATTCTAGGCGGCCTTCATCCGACGGATAATGCGCGGGGGACCAACTTTATGCAGCGGTTTTGAAAAATGTACGGGGACGCGTGGCAGCCAGCGTATGGAATCGCTGGGCAACCGGGAAAAATCGTCCTTCGCACGAAGGCGGTGCGGAAAAAACTAAGCGGTTTCGAGAAGTGACGTAATGCTGGGGGGGTCCACTCGATAGGTCTCGTGCCGCGCCGTCCGATCTACGGAGTAGATCGACGGTCGAAATTGTTTTTAAAGTCATATGGGCGGAAAACCTTCGAAATCTGATTAAACCCAATTTTCACAATTTATAAAGGTTTTTTGGGTATTGGGTGGAGGAAATGAGTAAGCGCCAGATAGGTTTAGCAACGGATCCTGGCGCTCGGGCATATTAAGGAAAAAGGGGTAAGTTCCTTAGCCTGAGGGGTTTAAGTCCAACACATAGAAAATATGTATTTCCTATGGTTTTTAAAGGGAAACGAACGCTGCGATAAGGTCAAAAAGTGGGTTTTCAACCTTATGGAAGGGATTTTAATAAAATGGAAAGGAAGGAACATGAATTTGTGGCGTTTTTTCATGGGGAATAGAGAATAGAAAATGAGGTCAATGGTGGAAAGAAAAAAGGGCAAAGGGTCCTTTGCAGAAGTATTGAACTGTGGATTATTATAGGATTTCAGAGGTTTTGAAGAGGAGAACAGCTGTGAAGATTAACCAGCAGTATGAGTTTCACCAAAAGACTTCAAGCACCAACAAATTTAGGACTGAGTTTGTTTCTTGAAGGCTGCAAAGAATATTTAGCCACCAGCTGATATGATAGGAAAAATATGGGTGGCTAACATATTCTTTTTCAGATGCATTTCCCTCTCTTACTCTACTGATCCCACACTTTAGCCATTTTGGAGCTCTTCTTGGTCCTCTTGTCTAGTACAAATTCTGAAGGTAATAGCACTCTTACTAGGTGATGAGCATAGCCTATTAACGAGCCTCATTAATGCATATTTTCCTCCATACTTGTGCACCAATTATTTTCTAAGGTTTCCTCCCTCTCATAGTGCATCAATACTTTCTAGGATAAGTGACTTAGCCTTTTTCTCCCTCCCTCAGTGAAAGTACATTCTAAATTAATAAGCAACCACTATTGGAGAGAATTGTGTCCTCCCAAGCCTAAGCACACTCCAAAATCACAATGATCTCACTCTAAACTCATAATTAGCACACCTCAAATACACAGTAAAAATCACATTCTAGAAGAACAAGTACCATTTAAGTGCACTAGGGAAGAACAAGGACCTTATCTCCTTTTAAAAGTGCACTTCAGCAAAACAAGGCATATTTCAGAACAATAAGGACCCTTTAGGTGCACTTCATAACAAAAAGGACCATTTGAGAACACTTTTGAATAACAAGGACCCTTTTAACACACTTCAAAACAATAAGGAACATTCATTAGAGAACTTTTTAGGTCTAAAATGGGCCTCCTAAAAAAAATGTACAACTAAAATAAACTTTATAAGAACCAATAGGATTCAAGATGATGATGTCAACCATGGGGGATGATTCAACATTTTTGCAGTGAAAAATTAAAAATAATAAAATAATAAAACTATTTTTTTAACTTGTATTTTCAACTTATCTCCCTAAGGTTTTACTCAAATTTCAAGCAGGAGTACTCATTGGATGCAAAATTCGATTCCTCATCCAAAGAGTATCCATGTTGCATACTTTCGATGGACCCTGATAAAAAAAAATGAGAAACACATGAAAAAAAGTGATTGCAATCATGTTTTTTATGTATTTCTCTTTTTTTGTGTAGCAGGGTCCATCGAAAGTATGAAATATGGGTACTCCTTGGAAGAGGAATCAAATTATTCATCCAACGAGTGTTCCCACTCGAAATTTAAGTAAAATCATAGGGAGATAAGTTGAAAATACGAGTTGAAAGAGTAGTTTTTCCTTTTTTCCATGTAAAATTTGGTGATGTAATATAATCTGGTTTTATTATTTCCACTACTATTTTATAATTTCCTTAGGAGACCCATTTTAGACCTCAAAAAATGTGAGCGCACTTCAGAAAAACAAGGTATTTCTCTCTCTTCCAGAGTGCATAACACATCCTCAAGCAACAATTCCTCATCCTTTCAAAAGAGAAATTTGGAAAAATGGGTCCTCTATCTTTTTAAAACAACATGGCTCAATCTTAAGTAATAGACATGAATCATTGCCCACTATCCCTATGCCCTGCGCCCTCACTGAGTCGCTCTAGCGCATGGCACATTGTCAAGCAATAATGGTTCCTCCTTGTCTCTTGTGATTGCACCATACACCCAAGTAGTCCCTCTCTCTCTTCCTAAGTGCATGGTGCACTTTTAGTAATCAGTGGGGTCATCGCCTGCTCATTTTCTAACTTGTTAGGGTCATTATTTTTCATTTTCAAATGTATTTTCCATGTCCTTTAGTTTTCAGTTTTTGAATATTTTGGGTCTATGACCATTGATGCTGTCATTAGCCTCAAATGGTCACTGTTCGATCATCGTCAAGTTCCTATCATCAAGGGTTCACCCACAACATGAAAAAGTGTCAAGTTATGGGATTTTTGGTTACACAATTGGTTTATTCAAGTCAAAAGGGGTTCTAATAAGCTTTCTATAATATTTTTTAAGTTGAGTCCATTACAATCTGAAGGTTTGATGGTCAAGGGTTATGGTCAATATCTTACTTCTTATTCCATCATCTTATTTACCCTTGCTTCCCTATATTTTACAATTTTATTTCCCCCCATCCACCTTTCATCTATACCCATTTATAAAAAAATTGTATACTACACCCTTCTTCATACCATCTACCTAGTATCATATTCCATTCATCATCCATTCTATTTCTCCCCATTGTTCTAAACTCATCCCCTATACGCTTTCTCATACTCATAACATATAACCCTTATACATAATTTACCACTCCCCTATACACAATTCTCATACCCAAAGATATCACACCCCCTTACATTTTGGTCATTTACCATGCTTGATTGATCATATCACTCTAAGTGGAGCGCTTCATGACATCACACTACAAGACAAAACAAGTGCAATTCAAATAATAAATGAGATGGTCACCTTAATCCCTGCAGAGTATCTTCGTGTTGAGTCTGGTATGGTAAACCATCAAAGTTGAAGACCTAGGATTGATCCATAAAAAATATAGTGACGGAGAAAAAATCTGCAGTCATTGTAAATCCATCATTGCACACCAATGCTACCCAGTCATTTGCTGTGCACAGTGTTGCACAATTGTTGTTCAACAATCCTCCAGCGCTACATAGTCTTGACATGACTCAACATTTCACCTTATATTAATTTTGAGGTAGGGGTCTTACCACTTAATCCTAATATTTTTTAATAAGCCTAATTCAGGGTTAATCGAGTTGTATTAGTCCCTTGTTTACAAATCGTTGTGCATGCCCTATGCCAGGCAAAATTTAATTCAAAAATTTGGAATTAGAGATTTGTAATTGAAATGTGAATGTTGTGATATTCTAAGATGGTTTAGGTAAAGATACGTAGGTTATCTTAATTTCCAGCAGACTTTAAAGACATCAATATACCCTCTTTCCCATTGCATAGCGTGTTTGTAAAGCGTAGTCTTTCGTTATTGTTGTCAAAACACAAAGACTGTTATTGTTGTTGTTATCCACGTAACCTACCACGAAAACAAAAGTACAACTTTACCTGTGTCTACAAAGATATATGGCTCCCACTGTAAGAAAAAAAAAGAGGAAAATTTGTACGAATTGAGCCAAAAAACCTAGACCTAGTCAACTCTAATCCAACGATTAAAGTAGCCTTTGAAAACTCAAGATGTATCATCTTTTGTGAGAAAATACAAGCAGTAAGTCACCATGTGTAGTTGGATAGTATGTTTTCAACAAAATAATATTGAAATAAAACAACATGGTTTCAATGTATAAATAATTTATATTTAGTAGTCAAATTACTAAAACATGCACCTATAAAAAAAAATACAATAAATTTTTATTCTATTGCTATTGAAAATTCAATTCTCAAACTAAATCGTGGAGAACTAAGAATTCAATTATCAAACTAGGGAGCAGAGAACAAATTTAATGAAATATGACACAAATCATAAATAAACCCCATCAAAACCCAAATATACAATTATTGTCAATGGAGTTGTCTACCCAGGCAATGAAATAGCCCGGACGACAGTTTTTTTCCGGAATCCGGGCAACTAAAATTCAAGAAATCAGGTAGTTGGAGTGTTTGGAATCCATTTTTGATAGTGGAAATGGATTCAGCACTACCAAAAACCCTTAGGGCACTCAAAATACTAAAGTTTAACAACTGTAAACATGATTCTGATAGAATCTTTGCCGGATTTTTTAAAAATCCTTGCCGGATTCTGGGCCAAAACGTTGACAGGACCCCCAAAAAGATCTATGCCATCTAGATCTTGCAGAAAAAAGGCATTTGGACCAATTTTGGATTGGATGATGTATGGACCTTGCCACAAACTGTCAAATTTTCCATGCTTTCCTTTGTCTTCTCTCC